>JAGXCT010037239.1:313213-428227 GCA_022495035.1 Philopotamus ludificatus | reverse complement strand
AATGCTATAGGAACCAATAGAGACTATTTAATTGATTAAATCAATAAAAAAAATGGTTTCATTTCATATAAAAAACGTCAAAACCTTGGATCAACCCCATATATGCTAAAGGTTAGCTATCATAGTTATATACCGTGGTTTCTAGATTCGATCTCTAGCAACAAATTTAATTGATTGCACTTTATATGAATAATTCGATTTTATTTAGTATGTGATGTCAAAAAATAACTAGACACATTTTTGTATTGTTGATTATCAGAGATAAGATCTAAATATGCATTGTGCCTCATAAATCAAGAATGGAGCTTATTTTAAGTGCCCCAATAAAATATATTTCGTGATAATTTGCTATAATTTGCGATGTCATAAAATATTGTTAAAGCCTATCATAGTACTAAAAATAAAACGGCTTATCATAACACCTAATTAGTAGCGATAATCAAGTCTTAGCGGTATTTATATTTGAATATATTAGAAAGCTCTTAAAGAATTTTAAATATTTTCAAGAAAAAAATTAAAAACACAATTTATCTACTGTTATATAACGGATTCTTACTCGTTTTTCCTTTATTTATTTTTTTAATAATAACGATTCTAAATTTAGAAAGAAAAGTGACATGGATTTAAAATTGGCGACTGAATAAAAAAAACTAACAGCTGTGAAGGAGACAATAAAGCCGATTGCGTGAGGTTCTTGGAAATATAACTCTCGAAAAAAATTGTGAATATTTTAAGATATGAGATCTTATCAATGAAACATGGACTGTGCTATTATAATAGTGTTAGTATTGATCATAAAAAAATTCATCATGTATTTCATTTAATTTATTATGCAAATTTCCATATATAATAAATTATTTAAAATATATTAAAACTATTTATGGTTTATTAAAAAAATATAATAATGATTAAACAGGGTTTATTATATATTAAACATGGTTATTAATAAGGGAAGCTCGTCCATATACACTGATTTTTACATATGAATATATATGTGCATTTTTACTTCAGCTTATTTTTTTTATATTTTGAATAAAATAAGAGCGAAATATGCTTTTTTAATTTTTAATATTCGCAGCATTTACTCTTCGATTCTGTTTTTATCGTCTGAATGTTGGCAAAACGTCGTTTATTCATGCTTTTTCATCTTCGGGGATAGGAAAAAATAGCAGGTGGTCATATCCGATGAATGCGGAGGCTGTAGAAAGCTTCTGGAACGCAATTTTCAGTATGGCGTTTAGCTCATACGGCAATTAAATATTAGGAAAAGGGCGTTCTTTTTAGATGTTTTTAACTTCAGGAATAGAAAAAATATTCTGCGAATATGGAGGCTGATTAATCATTAAAATTATTGTTTTTGGTCAATTTTTTTTCGACATTTTCTATTTTTAAATAAAAAATATTCGAGCACACTTAATCATTTTCGGCAGTCAGTAATAAAATAAGCATCTAATATGGCTTTCAATGCCAAGATACGTCAGTGTAATAACACAAAAACAAATAACGTGATAATTGGACGCATACATTTTTTTTGCAATAAATATTTTGCTTAATTAATTTAGATTAACACATCACGATTGTTAAATTAGAAAAAAATAGAAAATTAATCCCGCATGCAATTATTTCTTATCAAACGCCAATATAGTAATATTTGCTAAATCAATCTATAATGTTTATTTTATTGGCGGTATTAATTATTTTCAAAAACATAAATATTACAATATTAATTCTTGTCACGTGTACATACATACATTCTGAACAATGTCCGCAATCTATCGATTGCCTGATCAAGTATTTATATCTGATAAGTAATACTTGACATTGAAAATCATTCATAATTAATTCGTGCAGTTATGCAGTTCTCGTTTTAAACTGCGGCAATTGTTCGCATTTCCGTTGTTTGTTTATTTTTAAAAAAATAATAAAATTGAAACCGCAAAATGTCAGCGTTCTCGAAGACGTCCTCCGCGACAATCTATGACCTCAACATTAAAAATATTTATATGATAAATATTTAAATCAATTTTTCTACGATAGCGAACGACATATGCACTGTGTCACGTCCGGTTTATTATATTTTCGTTTCAATTTTCTAGGAAAACCCCCTTCGTTTTACTAAGTAACCGATGGCGTGTATGAAAATCGCGTCACGGCGAAAAATATGCAATTTAAAATTAATTGAAAATATGGAAATGCTCAATTTTTTTGACTAGTCATTACTCACTATGATGTGATGGGAATGATATATCTTATCAGTGCGCTTTAGTGTCCATTGATTTTTCAATCAAATGTTCGTTTTGAGGGTCGGCTGATTATTTTCAAGCCTTTGTTAACTTGTTGAACATGTTTATCTTTTTCATTCAATGCTCTTCATTATGTACTCTGCTAAAAATAATGAACAATTGCTTTTTTTAAAAAAAAATAAATATATATATAACCTTTATTGGATAACAAAGAAAATTAACATGTATGTACTTGTGTCGTTTGTCGGGGTCGTTGGCTGTCTGGACCAGTGCACTTCAATTTTTTTTTACAATTATCTTTATTATATTGATAACATTTATCAAGTATTTATTTCATTGATAAAACACATATCAATTTCCTTGATTTTAATATTTAATATATTTCATCAATTTTAATTCATAAATTTTAATCGTGAAGATTTAAAGAGTTGAGATACTATTTACTTAGCGATGAAACAATAAAAGTAGGACTGAAAACTATTTTCTGGAATATCTAAACATGTGCTGAATTGTTAAAAAAATATTTTATTGTTGATGTCTCATGATTAAGGAATATGACCTTGACAATTATTCATTTAAACAATTCTTCTCCAGTTCATTCCATTTATTCAACAGTTGAAAGATCCGCTAGCTAATCTACAGCCCTGGCGGCGAGCTAACTTAAGTCATCAGAACCCTGAATTTTTCTTAAAAAAATAAATATTTGTAACGTCGGGATCAGCTGATAAAAATTAGGAGGATTAAAAAAATCAATACAAATTAACGCATCCGTCACGGCGGCTAGAAAACAACCGCGTCGTCCGAAGTGGTATCTCAGGGATCCCAAGCATTTCAAGTCAAGATATTAATGAATTCTTCATCATCATTTTGACATTATATGCTTCATGGTTCATTCAATTGGTCGATATTTTGGATTTTTGTAAATAATCAATATGATGCGAAAATGACAACGCCGCAGACTGAGCTCTCGTAGCAAGTGTCACTCGTATGTTTCACTCGCACATTGTACATCGTACCGGATGCGAGCGAGAAAAAACATAGTGCTCGTGGCAACAGTAGCGAATATTATAGTTTTAATGTTTTTCTCAATCGCGGACAATGAAGGTCAATGATTATTTATAATATGTATTCTTTAGACTTTTTTAGACAAATACAAAAATTTTGTAACATGTAGGATTTATATTACAAGAGTTATTCGAGAAAACCTTGGGGTATATCGGGATAACCCATCGGCACGGCTAGTTAAGAGGTTGGATTTTGCTTTTCTTTCTGTCTTTTTATATAAAACGAAGTTAGAATAAACAGACAATTATATGGAGAAAAAACAAGAGCATAAAGATCGAAGTTGTTCTAAAACAGATTAAAAATGCTTCCAAAAGTTTAATTTCATAGAATTAGAATTATAAGTTTTCTACCTTTTTTTAAAAATAAATTGTAATGTTTTCGCGATGCATAGTTTTTGGTGGTTTTGGGCAAAAATATCAGCTTATGTATAACCGACAAAATATATTCACTAGACCAGTGGTTCTTAAACTTGTTGGAAGTACTGAACCCCACCAGTTTCATATGCGCGTTCACCGAACCCTTANTATCATACGTCGTATCATTTTTCATAATATTGTACAATAAGTCGAGTGTGTGTTTGGACCTCCGTCGAACCCGGGAGACAGACTCACAGAACCCCTGGGGTTCGATCGAACCCAGGTTAAGAACCACTGCATTAAACCCTTTCACTTATTTTTCTTCGACGAGATATATGTCAGCATGGAACCAAAGATTAAAATTTTCTCGTTGTGTAGATAGTTTTCATGGATTAAATTATCATCTTAAAAAAATAGGGGATCAAGCTAAAGATGGCTCGAGGCCCCACGAACAAGCTAAAAATAAAGGCGCATGAACAAATTAAAAATTGAACATGGCCATTTAAAATATCTACCTAACCTAACCTAACCCCAAATTTAGTATGGATGCTTAGTCTTCTACATGGCAGCTTTCTATAGTATGGCCCCTATCTTGGCGCTATATGAGGGTTGACTGTATATATTTTGTGTAGATTCTGGCTTAATAATTAACATATAAACATTACGTCTGAGCCCAAAATTTCAAATTTGACTTGGTCGAACCCTCGAGTTTGACGTCTTCTTATACTTCTTCTGTCGTTTCCGAACATCATATCCTCCAGGCTGTTCCTTTTTATCTTTTTGCCACGTGTCAAAAAAGGTGGAGAGTTCTCATCAAGCAGATCGAGGTGTATTTTACACTCAAAACTCCTTAAATGTAGTCCTATTTGTTTGAATTTTCGTGAAGTGTTCTACTGATGTCTGCTTCACGTTCGTTCTTACACATCAACAACTTTAAAACCATTTAATCTATCAACATCCTTTGAAAACGTTGGCGTGATTAAAAAAAATGCGGGTATTTTTTTAAATTCACGTGCTATTTGTTTCGAAAAGTTTCACGCTTTTTTTTATTTAAAAATAAAAATTTGAAAATACGATGCGTTAAGGTATGCTTTTTATGATATAGTTAATAATTTATTTAAAAAAAATCATCGAAGTTTCAGAAAATATATTTGAAAACGATTCGAGTATAGTATACGCACACACTTGCAAGTGGTGGATTGACGTCACAGGCGCCACCCCGTCCGGAACTCTTCCTCATTTCAGACGCTCCGAGAGAAACTTCTCTATACTTTTACCTAACATTTCAGTCACGTGTAGATATCCCTAGAATTGGTTTCTCGGCGATAAAATGCTTTCAGCTATTTGCGTAAAATTTACGTTTCAATTGTATTACATTTCTTTATTTCAAAGTCAATCGTTTCCGATAAAGAAAACTCGTTTGCCATTACCATAGTTAATTACGCCAATTTCCACGGCCATAAACTCAAAGTTAATTAATTTTAATATGAGTATGCTCGATAATTGCATTGTTATGATCATAAAAAATAATATCATCCGTGACAGATCAATGAACGGTGTTACTTTGCGCCGTTTATTTTTACGAAATTCCTGATAAATCAGCGTTATTTCAGATTCTGGAATTTAATCCCGAGATTATTTGGTCTTAAAACCGGCGAGGCGAATAAACGCAGCGAAAGGTGTTTGACCAGACGCTCGCCAATAATCCTTTCCAGCCAGGTCTCTATCGACTTTTCTGTACCACCCCCCCTTGCCTTGATTAAGAGGACGCTTTAAATGTAGATTTACTATAAATTTTGCACGCGTCTGAAATTTAATGAATGAAAACTGGCTCGCGGCGAGCATTTTTCCGAAAGCGATTGTCGGATTGATTATTTTTATTAGAGACACGCCAACCGGCCATTCATTCTGCTACTACTACTTACAACACAGTCCATTTATTGATATATAATGTATGCATTGGCACGTAACAGAAGCCCCATTTAGTTGGAAATACAATAAAATGTTACCTTACATATTATATAAACTATCTAATAATACATCTTCGATATTGTTTATTGATAAAAATGTAATTTAGATAATCAATTATTTATATAAATCAATTGGGGATTTATTATTAAAATATATATTTTCAATTGTTGAAAAGATTATTTTGATGTTTTTCATTATTTTAGTATATGACATGTAGAAATTGTGCTCGTGCTACCGTAAAAAAGATAATATTTGTCTTTGTTTAACACGATTCATCAAAATCAGCGTTAAACAAAAACAATGAGAGATTTGATAAACATATTTATGTTAATATACAATTTTGTTTTCAATATTACTTCCTAAAAGTATACGTACGGATTTAGATTGTCAAATTGATTTATTATTTATCGTATTAATATTAGTGACTTTATTTTACTATGACGATAAATAAAGTGTTTCTATATATAACAAGAATAAAAATAAACGTAGGATTATTTAAGTTTTTTACAACAGCAATTAAAGATAACAATGGTAGAGTTGTTGAATAATAAATAATACATTTTTATTATATTACATGTTGTCTATCTATTTTCAGATATAGAGAGAGCATGGCAGCATGGACAACGAGCAGCCGCACCAAGAGCTCGTGAAGTGTGTGGTGGTCGGTGACACGGCTGTTGGGAAGACAAGACTCATCTGCGCTCGTGCGTGCAACAAACATGTTTCTCTATCGCAGCTGCTGACTACTCACGTACCTACTGTTTGGGCGATCGATCAATACAGAATTTACAAAGATGTACGTGTGACATTATCTAAAATTATCAACGTATAAATTCGCATGTTTACATACTTCATTCAACATTTTTTTTTATTTGATATATCCTAATGAATTCAATATAGAAAAATATGAATAGAAGGTCAAATACATTTTTTCAAACGTGTGAAATGCCATAATTGATTGAAAAAACCGAATACTCCATGACGTATTTATTTATACACTGATGGCAAAATTACGTCTAATGATATAATTTACATGTATGATATTATTTTTAGGTTTTAGAACGGTCATGGGAGGTCGTTGATGGTGTAAACGTCTCGCTGCGTTTGTGGGATACGTTCGGCGATCATGACAAAGATAGACGGTTTGCATACGGAAGGTACGTCCGATTGAATTATACGATTTATTTTTCGATGATCCACTCAAACGTTTAATTAATTGCAGATCCGATGTCGTACTCTTGTGTTTTTCAATCACGAATCCGGCTTCGTTGCGGAACTGCGGAGCCATTTGGATTCCGGAGATCCGAAAGTTCTGTCCGCACACTCCCGTGCTGCTCGTCGGATGCAAGAATGATCTACGATACATGTATAGGGATGAAACGTATTTATCATACTTCCGAGACAGAAGTCCATTTGTTAGGTACACATAGGTAAACATATTTATAGAATAAATATTGTGTTATTGAAAATATATATAATTTCATAGAGCAACAAAGAAGAGTGATTTAGTCATGCCAGACCAGGGCAGGGCGTTAGCGCACGAGATTGGTATTTATTATTATGAAACATCAGTTTTCACATATTATGGTGTCAATGAAGTGTTTGAAAATGCCATAAGAGCAGCCTTGATGGCAAGAAAGCAGCAACGGTTTTGGATGACAAACTTGAAAAGGGTTCAACGGCCATTGTTTCAGGTAATTCAAAAATTATATACACCGACGAGAGTATATAATTGAATATTATAATGTCTTTGCAGGCTCCCTTTAAACCTCCTAAACCATTACCGCCAGAAGTTGTGATAGCACCTAGTGCATACTCGGAAAATATGACAAACATGTATTTAAGCCAGGTAAGTGCAACGGAATAGCTTTTATTAAATCTAATTATTATATACAATCATGCTTATTGATTTATGTTCAAGGTTTATAGCGATATGCTATTGATTACTGGAACAAAAGCATTCCCGGTGCATCGTTTTATGTTGGCCGCTAGTTCTGCAGCATTCCATCGGCTATTGACAATGGATCTATCGATACATCAGAGTACCGAGTTAGGCGCAAGAAGCTCCAGTGAATCCAGTATGGTAATTACACATGGATTCATTAATAAAGATATTTTTAATATTTATAAATATTTTAATTAACGAAAATCGTTTATAAAGGTGAGTACGATGGGCGAGGCAACTGCTGGTGAATTTAACGAAGATACAGAATACCTCATTAGACAAGATCAAGTCAAATCAACAAAGTAAGCTATTTAGATATATTGATGATGATTTAATAAGCGGGTATATTAAATTAACTTCGTTTGTTGCAGAGTATGGGAACAGATGAAGAGGCGGTCATGTCAAATATTACCGTCGACGGAAAGCAGTAAGAAAAATTCAGATCTGCACAAAGAGCTCAATCATCCTGCATTTATATCTATACGACTTATAAAGGTAATGAATAATATATTATCAGGTAGATATAAAAGTTTTTATATATGCAATATTATAAAAAATCAATAAAATAATTGCCACAAACGCTACCCATTGTAAAGCATTCGGACTGAGGGCATCTAGTGCCGCCAGGCCACTGGGGAAAGAATGAAATTGACACTCTTTCACTATGTGGTTGGTGGACTGAATCGCTCCGCACTCACATGTGGGACTCTCTGCGTAAACCCATTGTAGAGGGTTTCCGTTGTCTTGCCGTGGTCAGTGCGGGCACGGTTTAGAGTTATCCACATTTTGTGTGGGAGATTGTAACTGCTCGGTTCCGTAGTGGGATCGGGGAATAAGTTGTTCAGGTCTATGCCGCTTTCTCTCCATTCCTCTATTCATCGGGATTTCAGGATTGAATCTTCTTCTCGGCAGTTTTCTGGATTTTAGCCATATAGCTGACACACAGAACTAGTGTCGGGCGCATCATACCTTTTATCTTGCGCATTATATTATTTAGCTTCGTGTCAACCCCTTTTCAGTGCGTATTCTGTCGCCCTACCGGAGTGCAGTACTCTGCTACGCTCTAAACCAGAGAGAGCAGATGTGCGTAGGATCTCGGCGTTGCAACCCCATGATGCTCCAGTTAGTTTCCCGACAATGTTCCCTCGGGGCTTAAGTTTGGCCTTTTGTGATTGCAAGTGTTACCGAAATGACAAGGTTCTATCTAGTTTTACCCCTAGATATCTTGGGGTTATGTTGGTTGGGACGTCTTTACTGCACATCATAAGATTCAGTATAGTTTTGGCCGTGTTTGCCAAGTGGAAGACTGTGGAGATTGTTTTGTCCGTGTTTGGTTGAAGGTGACATGTTTCAAAGTATTTTTCTATTTGATTTAAGTCTTTATTGAGTCTTTACACTTTTTTGATTGTTTGGAAGTCTCCGGCTTGCGTCACTAATGCAATGCCGTCGGTGTACATGAATTTGCGGGGTGCGGATTTCGGTATGTTTGAGATGTAAATATTAAAGAGCGTTGGTGTTAGGACAAAGCCTTGTGGTAGTCCGTTTTGGAGTACTCTTTTTCTGCTACGTTCGCCGTCAATTACATAGAAGACATTTTCAGATCGGATAGTGTCTAATAGTTTGATATTTTGAGTCCTTGCTAAGACAGCTCTAGTTTTTTTTACAATTCTGATTACTAAATCGAATCTTGAAAATTTTTAATTACTGTTTAATACTTTACAGAATGAACCAGTCACGAGTGGACAAGCTTCTTCACAAACCATCGTAACGCTAAGTAAGATTATAACACCGAAAGCAATCCAGCAATGCTTACGATTCATATATACGGGCACGTTAGATAATGATCTTATACAGATGCAGGTAAATATATCAAAATAATTACACAACATCTACACATAATTGAAAAATTTAAACCGATAACTAAATTCTGTTTATAAAAATAATTTCTTTTAAAAATTTACTTCGTTAATGGTTACGGATTCACTCTGGCATTTGAAGTACAAATAAAAATTTCTATATATAAATAAAGATAGATTGATTCTACGATATTTAAGCATTTTACAATTTAATGTGTTTTAGTGTTATATTATATACACAAATTATAAATGTATCTGAAAGTTTTTGTTTTTCACATTTTGTTTTCTAGACAGCCCCTATAGGACTATTTCTGGTAATTTAATAAAAATAATAATGACTGTAGTTGTATCATCTATGTATATAATATTAGAAAAACCGAGTGTTGAATGTCTAGATGTATGTTTTAACATATGAATGCATATTCACGAACAAAATCAATTTAAAAACTAAAAACATCCGAGTGTGTACAATTATCTGTTACGAATTATTATCATAATAATTGGTTTTATGAATAAATTATTAATTCGTTAACATTAGAGATGCAAAATGTAATATATTCGTTGGGAAATTATACACATTTGATTCATCAAACTCATATGCGTAGCTGGCATACATATGCATAACGCTCTTTAATAATAGTACATACATACATATATCACTGTGCAGTTGATATAATCGTATATATTTGCCATCATTCATATAAAAAAAAACGCCATAAATACATTTAGATTATTTTGTGAGATAGTTAGCATATGCACCATCGGCTAAACAATCATCTATAAGTATTTTACGGTCCGATCATATTGTCGCATGTCATTTATATGAATATTTATTTAAAACAATTTATTACTAATTTATAGGAAATACGACAAGCTGCCGAATTTCTCGAGCTAACCCATTTAAATGCATTGCTCACTGCAATACAGAACAGTCAACAAATAATAAACGACGATGCGATGGAACTCTACAGCAATGTACGTATAAATATATTTATATCATGGAACAATTCAACATTTATCGATTTTACAGACGATGAAAAGTAAAATACAAGATTTATGTATTGAACGAGGCGTTTTTGGAGATATCATATTTGAATTGGACGACGGCACTCAACCGGCACATAAAGCAATTTTAGTAGCGAGATGCGACCCTATGAAAGCAATGTTACAAGGAGCTTTCAGAGAGAGTACGGCCAGAATAGTATGTTGGACAATATACGGCATTGTAACGTACCATTATTTATATTGTAAATGATTAATTAATTAATTAGATTGCGTTCCCCGGAGTTCGATGGTACACATTCCACAAGTTGATGTGTTACATGTACACAGACACACTACCTCAAATCGCAGCCGGAAGATGCGTCAGTCTGTTGGAATTGGCCAATAGACTCTGTCTAAACAGACTTGTGAATCTTGTGGAAGAGCGCGTCACTGAAGATCTGACGCGTGTCGCACTCGCTGATCCCAACGAAGCAGTCGATCTTTGTATTAGACTTCTGGAACCTGTGAAAGTAATAACGTTTTCTATTATTTATTTAATATTATTAATATAAATTATTAAGTAATATATGTATTATATTTTGTTTATAGCTACACAATGCACATTATCTCGCCGAGTGGTGTATGAATCATCTTTGCGTAAATTATAATAAACTATGCAAAATGTCGCCAAGATCCGTACGGCTTTTGCATCCCGAAAATCAAGAATATCTCAGTGAAAATAGATGGCCGCCCGTCTGGTAAATTCCCATTGATTATATATTAATATATTTCATGTGCTGCTGAAAGTAGAATCCATTTTTTGTTAACTTCATAGCAATTTGGACATAGTTTTTTGTTTTTCGATATTATGTGCGGGCTTTGGTACTGATTATTAAAAAAAATATTCAACCGTTGGCGCTAAAACGTTACGACTGGTAGTCCGATAGTTAACGATTGTACCCCGGTCAATCGGATGCAGTGAAACACTGCATCTTGAAACACTTGGTTTTATAATAATTTCTTGTCGTCAGTTCAATTATAGGTTTGGTTAGAATGAAGATAAAAAATCCCAGAGACGAATCTCTGGTATGAGATAAATATATGATCCTGAAAAGGAATCTTTCGTTATAGGGAGAATCCTAGAGAATGAGTCACAAGAATGACAGTGTGAGAAATTCTGTCCTGTCGTCGATGACGATTGATTTTATAACATTTTGATTTACAATGTATTTTTAGAGGTGATCACTTTATTGGGATGGATAAACTGATCTGACTTCTTAAGATCGGTGATTTATTAATGAAAAGTTATAGTTGAGATTGTGCTCTTCCTTATTAGAGTGATGATGAAGGTTCCGTATGACGATATTTGATGCCTTGTAGCGGCGATGCTGTGGATGCTAAAACTGTAGATATCCGGGGAAGTCAAGGCATTAGCAGAGGCTTCTCTAAAGTCGTATTAATTTCTAAAAATAAATTTGGTGCATTTGTCAGCTGCGTTACAATGTTGATTAGTGATTTCTGGGTTGAATGATTAATGATGGCGTTTTATATAGTATGCCGAGATCAGTCGGCAGACTTCAAAATATGTGTATAAGCGCTCAGTAGATTCAGGAATGTAGAAAAGCAGTGTCTTCTGATATTTACTGCTCCTCTGGATTCAATATTCGTACTAATGAAGTAACGAAGTAACGTTAATGAAAAATCTTTCTGATATTAATACGTTAATTGACTTTTGAACTACAATTTCAGGTATCTGAAGGATTATGATTATTATCAAAAATGCTGCAACGAACAAAGTAAAGAAATTAAGCCTTCGTTAAAGAGACGACAGGAGGCAAGAGCGTCGGGATGTCTATGTTTTGCAAGTTGGTGTTGTTAGTTTCATTTTGTTTACTTTTTATTTTTGCACATTATTATTATTTATAATTCATTGTTTTATACACATGCATAAACGAAGAGTTGTTAAAAAAATATGTATATCAATAAATGATTATATTTTAACAGCTCTTACGATCACAATGCATATCAACTTTCTAAATAAAATATAATATATTACGGATTGCTCGGATATTATAAGTATTTTTTTGCTTAGGTAAATCGAGGCGATCCGAAGCAACGGAATCCAATCCTGACGTATCGACGAGTTTGTTTCAAAGCAATGCAAATTCCGTTGGACATGCAGTTAGCGTCGACGAAGAGCCTAATGTGCCACTCTGACATCAACCCATATGGAGGTAGATATCTGCACGATATTATGCTCGTTTATAATGTTAAATATTTATGAAAATATTATTTGTTTTCAGGTCTCTGCGATTTTTAGTTATAATACCAGTGTTGATGTGCTTCATATGTATAATTCTCTCAATATTTGTTGTATTTCAAGTCTATACCTAAATGAGCACAATCCAATTAATTTTTATAAATGTATGTATATACAGAGTCAGTGTTTGGATGAATAGCAATTACAAATGTTTTTTGTATAAGATTAATTTTTAATTAAATTTCGAGTCAATTGTACATTTAATATATTAATATTTTATAAAATGAATTTTTAGCGTAAACGTGATCAAATCAATGTGGGGACCTTCATATTCTATTTTGATTTTTGCTCAATGCGTTTTGCCAGTGCGTATATTATTATGATTCATTATTAAAGTTATTTAGATAATAAAAAAAAAAAAACAGAATGGCTTGTGCGGCTTTGGCTTAAGTGTATTATATGTAATGGCATTACATAAAAAAATATTCGTTTGTTGATTATCGAATGGATATTACAAGAGGTATATCAGTCCCGCAACGAAGATAGATCACCTGTTTTAATTAGAAACATTTTGAATAAACGCAATGTAATTGTATTAGCGGTAGGAAAGGAAACTTATGTGATATTGTTAGGAATTTATTACAATGTATTATAATGATAATGGTGCATAAGATAGAGCGGATGAATCAGAATTGGAAAGTGGTTCGAGAAAATTTTCCGTATATATTGTTGTTTTTCATATTTTAGTATTTATTTGAAATTTAAAATATTTTTTTACTGTGATAAATGTTTGTAATTGCTATAATATAGTCGGAGAAATTTAGATGTGGCTTAGAATTTATGAGATAATAAAAAAAAATGTAATTTTAAATAGATCCTATAAATTTTTTCTCATTGGCAGGAATATAAAATGAGAGATTTTTTCCATCCATAATTTATTATAAATGTCAGATTGTCGGATAAAAATCTGAGATTCTATGCATAATATAGAAATGTATTTACGAACTTGAGTTTATTTTTCGGTAACGTCGCATTGTTGTAATACGTGTATTTTTATTGAGAGACCTCATTTTTAATAGTATTACGTAAAATAATAAATATAGTGTTAGAGTGTAATTGAACCGAAGACAATTTAATGAGACCATTTTAGCGAATCAAATATTATTCTATTTTTACAAAATTGTGTCTATTAAGTAAGTCTATAAAATTACTTAGAATCGCTATTCATTAAACTACAATCCACACCATAGATTCCCCTTGATTTATACGTAATTTAAATTAAAACACAACTGCCATTTTATTGTAAATAAACAAAATGGAAATAATTATTTACATACGTAATCAATACACCCCAAACGTAACGGAATCTTAAATTTACCTATTCTATATGATTGTCTCGGCTTATTTTTAATTATTAACATTGTGAATTTTCATATAACGCGGTGTATTCAATACAACTTGTAATTTTATATGACAAATTGAAAATATGATAATTCGTCGTTCTGTCAAATTTAGTACAAGAACTATAATTTTTTATTGCAGCATCTATGTTTTGATAGTAGATTCTTACGGTCATAAGTTGAGGTAGTCGTAACTTGAAGAAGGACTGCAATAACATTCCAAAACAATATATACTGTATTTTCAATATTGTATACACTCGATTCTCTTTTTTGTACACAGGATAGAATTCCAAGACTATTGTGTAAAATAATTTATTAGACTCATATCTAATAAATACGCTGAACTCTTTTTTTATACGGTAAGTATGTTCTATCAAAAATTGTGTAAAAAGAAGTAATAATGAAAATCCAATAAATAATTTATACAAAATATCATCCATACATATGTATTTTAATATAAAAAAAATTCTAACGACACGTCTAATTTCTTATTATTAGAAATTCTGTTTTCTACCTATGCTTCACAATTTTTTATACACTTATTGATATCAAGCCGTACAAATCTGAAGGTCCCGTTGGAATTTCTAAGCATGTTTTAGGTTGGGATCGTAAATGAGAACATGCTGTTCCATATTCTTAGAAAATTGCAAGCCCTTTTTAATTAAAGGAGCTGTTAGTTGATAAATTTCACCATTTTGATTACTTTTTTTACCTATTGGGCATTGGTTAGTGTCATAAAGTTAGTTCTTTTGGGTCAATGAACAACGGGACGTACCAACGTGCGAAATTGAAAATACATGTATAAATATTTTGTAACTAAACATTGTGCTAGAACAAATAATTTGTGTAAAAAAAGTGTTGAGTGTACATAAATTCAATTTTACCAGAAATATTTCCGAGAATGTTTTATCTATCGCCTTTTCTCAAGGGATTCACGATACCCCATAATAATAAATCAGCATCATTATTATGTTTGAGGATTGTGACCATTTTGACCCTTAAAGTCTAGACTATTTTTGCATAATGCATCTCCCAACATGCTCTTTGCCCTTCTCTCTACTTTTTTTATATATTGTCAAGCACGAAGAGCTTCTCCTGGCTATCTTTACTTCTAGCGAGATGACTAAAGCAGCGAAGAATCCTTCTTCTACCTTTCCATGTTCCAGTCACTTGGGATCGGATTTTTTAACAATTATCTCCAGATCTTATCCATATCTTACGTGATCTCTTTCACAGAGTCCCAAAATTATCATTTACAGAACCTGCTTACTCATGTAATTCTTATTTCCCTGATATACAGTCAACCATACTATAGCATCTCTTTTCACTCATTCAAAATTTAAGGTTAGGTTTTTTAATCTACTTTATAATTGAACGAAATCAATAGATCAAACATTTTTCATCGACGTATTTTAAATGACTGTTCTATTTTTAATTTGTTGCATGTTTTTTGTTGGAAGCATTATAGGAGGGACTGTCCTACACTCCGCTCTATAGCAGGGAGCGTTATAGGAGGTTTGACTGTATATGTCCATACAAGCTCCCTCTTATGTATTTATCTTAGACATTGTCCTTCAGAGTTCATACCAGCCATTCTTATCTCTGCGGTAGAAGGCTCCTGCCCCTTTTGTCAGTGCTCGGGATTAAGAAAGCAACTACTGAGATGTGATTGACTAATATTTTTACCTTGTTATTTGTCACACTATTTCAGTTAGGTGGTATTTTACCGGTGTGCTACGC
This sequence comes from Philopotamus ludificatus, assembly GCA_022495035.1. Classification (NCBI taxonomy): domain Eukaryota; kingdom Metazoa; phylum Arthropoda; class Insecta; order Trichoptera; family Philopotamidae; genus Philopotamus; species Philopotamus ludificatus. Next base: position 412,406 of record JAGXCT010037239.1, on the reverse strand, counting down.
CTGCTTCGCTGTCAAAATAAGTACCCTTGGTAGAAGTACTTGGATTTTTTGTTTAACCTACGTTCCTATTTAGTGTCAAGATTTCCTCATCTGAGCTTCCTGAAAGTCATGGTGCATATTTTCCGTCTTTATGCGCCGGTGAGAATGATATGATCCATATTTTTTTATAATTGCGTTAATGTAACGTAAATGGTACATTTACTTGAACCGTTTTATTTAAAAATTGAGTAAAAAGAGAATCAGGTGTATACGATTACGTAAATATATATATATAATCAATCATTCAAGGTCACCGAGTAATGCGTAAAAACCGATATATTCTCATCAAAATCCTAATTCACTACATAAATGTAAACGTTAGTATAATTAGCCTCACTATATACATAAATATTTACGTTACCATCTGTGTCAATGCATTTTTTATACTGATATTATGAATGTTTCGATAACATATAGTTAATATATAATTATTAATACAGTATTTTAAAACTCAAATGTGATTCAATTTTTATAATGTAAAAAAAAAAATGAATGATTAAACGTAACTTCTCACTAAAGCCTCAATATAAAACTATATATTATGATGTAACGAACAATCATCGCGTTGATTATTATTTATCTCGAACGTGTAATTAATTGTATTATTGATGGGAATAAATTTTGTCAATTATTTAAACGTATAATTGTAGACGAAGAAAATTATAGTACGCACTCTCCGCTATTTTTGAATCAGTGTGCACCGATAATTCCATGTGATTGTCGATAACATTTAATTTTATGAAATATAAATAATCTTTTATTATGTTATATAATCAAATAATTATACTTTTATTATATTGGCTCTTATGAAAACATCCATCTCGATTATATCATTTGTGTAAATCAACGCTGAACGCGTGCGAACATTAAAAAATATATGAAAAAAAAATCAAACTGTGTATAATTAATTTATTATAGTGCATTATTTTAATTAGTAAGTACTTAAATACGATTGATAATTTAATAATATATCAATTTCAAGGCTATGTAAATCACTGTGTATGTTTTTTGTGATTTGAATAATCGATAGCAATAAAAAAAGTGCATTCAATTTTCATTAAATAAAAAAAAAAAATGGCGCTAATCACTATAATTACTTTTAGATCTATGAAAAAATTGTATTACCTATTAGTTATGTAATATTCAGTTTGATAAGTAAATAATTTAACCTTTAATGTTCCACAGGGTATATTATTTACACAATATAAACAAATTATTCTCTTTAATATAACAAATATCACGATGAACAATCGCACAAGTCTTTTTTCATCTAGCTATTTGCAAAAACCAATCTTTATATAGACTAATCAGCAATTTATAGACGATATTCATAGAAAAAAATTGCTATTGTCATTAGTTATAATTAATTGGAGGCATATAGTGTATGCGATATCGACGACATGGTCGAATGTGGCTTCTCTGAAAATTATTCTGAAACGATAATAACATTATTTTGAAAATTCATACTGTTAGTCGTAAATGCATATCATCAATCGCATCGCTAAACTTTAATAAAATCACTCACAATATTTTTATATCGCCAAAAATATTCCTTTGATCCGAATCATTTTTATTACCTACACAGAAATGTTTCAAGGTACTTAAAAGTTTTGATCTCTTCAATGTGTAACAGTATTTTTATTAATATATATCGTATTAGGCTCATTTATTGCATTTTCAAGCCCCGTAAATTTTATATCACGTTTAATTGATCACTTTTATATTACAAGAGTATTGTAGATTTTGTAGCATAGCGAGATAGATACAGAATGCGAATATTTTTTTTCCTAATACGTCTGTGATGAACGATATTCACATTTCTGTTTAAAATCATGCATTGTACCGTTATTATTTATCAGAATATAAGTTGATTTAGCCGAGTCGTCGTATGCGACGACTCGGCTAAATTGATTTAGAACGAAGGCCCTTAAAGCTTTAGACTGTTGTGTTAGACTGAATTGAGCCTAGTTACGGGATGGGGGAGGGGCGAGGAGTGAGGCGGGCATAAGTCGCATGTGTAGAATAGACGGAAAGATTATATTTTATAGCTTTACGAGCTGTATATAATTAGTTTGTCAATGAGTTAATTGGAGTAAATATATGACATGCTTTATAAAAAATGCTTTTTATTCCATCACCCTAATCCTAACGAAGAGGTTTTACCGTTAAAATAAAAACAGACGGATTCAATACAAAAATTTAATCACTAGATTTAAAAAATAATATATATACATATTAATATTATTCTTAAAATTATAAAACATTATATTGAATCAATTCCGAGGTCAACAAATAAACCATATAGCAGGGAATTGATAAAATATAATCGTACTTAACCTAGCATCACTAGTATGAATTTAGCGAAACAAATAGGTTTATCTCAAGCGAGAGATTCATCTAATTTTGATGATGTAGAATTCATAATCATATTCGGCTACATTAGTGATCGTCAAATTATAACGGTGTGGGTAATGTCTTAATTTCCTCGGTGCACTCGTTAAACATGTCTCTGTACTCATCTTGATCTTTAACTACTACCATCAAGCACCCCCTTTTGATACCCAAGGCACTTCCCAGATCCTGTCGACTTGGTACATAACAGTATGGTACAGATTTGTCTTCGCATAGTGCTGGCATATGGCACATAACTTCAATGGGAGACACATCCCCGGCGAACACAACGAGGCTAAAAACAAAAATGTAATGTTACTACTATGCTAACCTAAAAACATGTGTTTGTTTACAATGTTGGTTATGGTGACGTACCCGGTGCGACCGAGGCGTACGTGCTTCTGCACGAGCTTGATGCCGCAGAGCACGGCCTTTTTGGTTTTGGCTGCTTTTTTGATGAGCTTGTAGCATTTTTTGGAGAGCTTCTTGCCTGCCATAGGATGTGCGATGCGGCTGCAGTTCAGCAGTTTGTCAGCATGGCTCGGACCTTCGTCATCCGCTCCTGGCTCCACCTTCACTTTCACCTCGCTGTCGTCCAGACTCTTTGACTTGCCCATGCCGGTATTGACGAGTTAACCTCAGAGCACACGTGACACCCGCGCGTCAAATAAGTAAGTGTTGCTAGCAAGCAAAGAATACACGCGTTGTGACGCAGTGTTACCAGCGTGCAAATAAATATGATAAAATTTATTAAAAATACATAAACAACCTACAGCACTGTATTATCTCATATTTTTTAAATAATAATTAATATTACTTATAAAAAATAGAGTTTCATTACATTCCGTTTTTAAAAATAAATTTAAGTTATCCCCCACTAGCATATAAATATTTATTTGGAGTAAAATCTCGTATTTAAATTTTTGAAGGGACCGGTAAAAAAACGTAATAAAAGGAAAACGGTAGATTCAGGGCTAGAAACGGGGTAGTAGAAATTAAATGCAAATAACGGGAAAACGCGAATTCAGGGCACATAAAACGGGGTTTTATTGTATTTTATAATGAATATTTGACCGAATCAGAAATCTTATTATACTAAAAAAATATTTGTAATAATTTATGTTTTTTATGGCGATTGTTTGAATACATAATAAAAATAATTAAATTGTGTAATTTAAAAATATTATTGATCTTTTATTTCATAATATTTTGGTTCATACAAACTGTATTAATACAAGCGCACAAATCAGGATTGTGGCTTTATTTTATTATGATCAACCGTATTATACTTATATTTAAGATTATTTGTGATTATATATATATTTTTTAATAAAATAAAATTATTATTCAGCGATTCGTTCAATTTGTTTGAACGGGGAATGTATAGACTAGTTTAAGCTTTTATTATATATGAGAAACGCCTTTTATGGGAATTGCCTGTGCTTCAGAAAAGAATGAGTTTCATTTGGCATTCGGATCACATACAGTTTCTGCCAGAGTTTTGCGTTATAAAGGCAGGGAAAATATATGATTTAACGAAATTGCTTTTATTTTCTGAGATTTTTCCTTTGTGCGAATTTCTTTCACGTTTTATAATCATACGTCCGCATATAAAAAAACGAAACATGAAGCTGTTAAAAAATATAATTCAAATTTAATACATAACACGGATAGATTGATTTTTAATTGTGCTTTCGTTTAATAATAGTATTTTCTTTTTATAATCGTGTTAATTTTTTTATTGATATGTAACTCTTGTTCTTTTAAATGGAAGCAATTAAGATAAAAAAGGTCGTAGAGTATAAAACTGAATAATAAAAAAATAAGGTTATCATGCAAGAGCAAACAATTGATATATTAAATGCCATTAGACGTCATTCATTAACCCTAATAATATTTTTAAAATAATTATATTTTATATCAACATGCATAATTAATTTATTCATCTGGCAACATTGAAATCCGAGCAACGAGCGCCATTGTATGCATAATGATTATAAAATCTGCGATTCATTTTTTTGGCGGGAAAAATATATAGTCGTATTAATCTAAGGAATTTTGCTTATTTAGGGTTACATGACTAAATTGACTTGTTTACATGTCATATTATAAATACGCGATAAACAGTATTACTACGCTTTATGAAAATTACGTCGTTGATGAATTTCACACTGTCCGTTATCAGTTCTAATACTTTCCATGCACTGATACCTATTTCTTTTTTTAATTAACATGCAATTCTGAAAACTTTTGACCTAATGTGCAGGGTGTTTAATCGAATTAGAACGTGGGCAGATAGATAGTTATCCGTGACTATTCCACATTCAACATTTCATAGAAGAAATGGGGTCTTAACACGTTTAAAATCAAATAGACTCCTAAATGGCATGCACTTCATTCGGAACAAAACCAACAGTAGATTATATCTACCCCTGGCCATTTACAAAACTACCCCTATGGGTAAGAGGTTACCAACTCAGGAGTCGTGGCATCGATTTAATTTAATATTTCATGTAAATTATTTAATTTTGTATCATTTTTTTTAGCGTGTTGCCAATTATTTATACAAAAAAATCGATTGCATTCGTTTCTTATCCATCTTTAATTAAGTAGCATAAATTGAAGCATAATTAACATTAAAATCGCAATTATTTTCTATCTAACTTAATAAAATTGAATGAAAATAAATAATAATGGATACGATAATATTATTGTGACATTAATAATAACAGTCACATAACATGGATGTCATAAATAAATTTAGTTTACTTTTAATAATGAATAATATGTTTGATAAAAAAAAAATACTTGTAAATAATAAGTGATAATCTTAGTTTATGAGGTCACATTCTAATCCAACCGTTTGACCTGATAAAATACCAAAGGCACAAAACACATTTATTTTTTATTTACGTATTTTGAATTAAAACATCAGATTTATTTTCGATAACCAAATAATTATTTGGTTATCGAATAAATCTTTATTAATAAAATACTTTTAACTTTTAAATATGAATGTATACTTAAATAATATTTTGTGCTGACATAATTATGATATTTACATACATTTATGATAGTAAATGAAAATAAAATTAAGATAATATTCTTGAGGTATTAAATAATATGAGATTTCAAGAAGCGATTGAAATCAATTAACTATTATTTAAATCTTAGTGAAGTTATTTAGAATGTAGTTTAAATATTAACTGTTCGTATTTGCGTTTAAAAAGGTTGTGTGATGTTAAAAAGATAATCTTATTCACATTTTTTTTAAATGCGCCCGCGGCAGATTTATTTCACGCACCACAATAATGTTGATATATGCGTTTCAACTGCCGTTTTTGTTCAAGAATCTTTTTTATGTGCCTAGCTTACTTTGGCCTACTTTCTTAATTATAATACTTTTGAAATAACCATTGGTCTGATTTTAGACTCGCAAAATATCTTATACAATGAAGATTTCATAAGTCATCTAAAAAGCTATATTGAGAAAGGGTTTTAAAGATCAAGGTGTCAAAGAAGAAAATTAAAATCATTTTAGTAACAAATGAAAAAAACCTCATGCATCTTCTAAAATTAAGTAATTATTAAATTCATAGATTTCTAATACAAGGTTTGATTTAAAAATATTTCGAATATTTTTTTGGCTTTTTGGATCTCATGATGTCTCATTCTCCGTGTTTACCGGACATAGGTCTTACCGAGACATCATTCTTTCCTTGAAATTGAACTATAACAGGAAAAAACGATTATATATATAATAGAATTGCCAAAGCTGACGAGATAAAGAGAGAATCGCTGAATTAGCTAAATATACTGAAAATTACGTTTCAGAAGTGCTTCTTGATGATAATATATTTACTTATAAAGCTATTACCATTTTGAAGAATGCGGAATAATAACATCTTGTTAGATTGGGCGCGCCATCAATATGGCCAACTTGTGCGGTGCACACAGGCGCCGAAAATTAGGAGCGCTAAGAGAAAAAAAATCAAAATATAAAATAATAATTTAATAAATTGCCTTGCCGATTGAGTATATTGAGTACCCCAAGTTTTTGATTTTTCTCAAATAACTCTTTTAATATAAATCCTTTATGTCCCAAACTTTTTGTATTTGTCTAAACTAGTCTAAAGATATAATTTTATAAATAATCATTATCCTTTATTGTTTTCCATAGCCAAAAAAAATAAAAACAACAATATTCGCTGTTGTTGCTACGGGCGCGATGTTTTTTCTCGTTTGCATCCGGTACGATGTGCCGAGTGCGAGTGAAACTTGCGAGTGGAACGTGCGATTGACACATGCTGTGAGAGCTCAGTCTACGGCGGGACATCGCCGAGAGTGTTGTCGTTTAAGCGTCATGTATAATTATTGTAGTATTGATTAAGAATTAATTGAAATTTTGGGTTATTTGAGATACCTCCTTCGGACGATGCGGTTGTTTTCGATCTGCCGCGACGGAAGCACATCAGATGTATAGGGGCGGTAATTGAAGTTCATATTATTGATACAACCGATATCTTTTTTGTCACTTCTTCGTCCTTCGTTATTGTTAGCTGTGTTTGTGAGATATTTTTTTAAACAAATACCATTCGTTACTAGTTTACATGTAACGACAAGTTAAAGTTCGAAAGAATCGCGTGCATGAAGGTAATGCGCGCTTGGACACGATTCGTGTGCGCATGAACGTCATGCGCACAGCAAAGTTAACAAAGTGATTGGCCGTAGTACGTCTTTTCAAGCATACCAGACGTCGAGGGTCGCTAATTGAAGTTTTGCGCTCAGGCGCCGGACAATGTCGGCACGCTACCGGATATATTCAACCTCCCTATAGCGCTCCCTGCTATAGAGCGGCGTGTGCCCTAATCTCTCCTATAGTGCTTCCTTTTAGATCGCTGTTTTCTACAAAAACGCTATATTTGCATTAGAATGCTCATTAGTTAAGAATAAAATATAACACGCACGCGTGAACAAACAAAAAATAGAGCAAGATCTTTCAAAATATGTGAATGGAAAAATGTTTAATAAAATGATTTCGTTCAATTTACAAAATACAATTAAAAGACCTTATTTTTTGTATAGATGCCTAGCCTCTCTATAGCGCAATCCTTATATCGACGCTATAGCAGGGTTGACTTTATATATACTCACAAAGAGTTGGAGCTTACGATTAAGATAAAAGGCATATGGAATGGAATACGAGTTTTTAAATGTGAAAGATATTAATTAGATTATTCTAAAAGTTCATTAAAATATATTTTATTAACATCTTCCTAATGATGCAGTGTTCCTCTCTACACAGTCCTGGCCTTCATTTCCTCCGGAGATCGGAAGGGTTGTTGGCCATAAGACTTTTCAGTTGCTGGCTGGTGGTACAGATCCTTGTTCTTCATCTTCGTCGAATACATCGCCAGATATCCTTCTCAGAATCCTTCTCTCCCCGATATTTTTTTTCGCTCGTCTTGCATTATCAGAGTTCTTATAGAGCTTGACTTTGGTCTTATTGAAAATGAATCTCGACCGTAAATATAATTGAAGTGCAAAAAAGCTTACTATCTTCATGTGCAAAACTATTTTTATGTAAATAATATGATAAAATTCTTTATTCTGTCTAGTGAAAAAAAAAAAAAAATCTTAAGAAGTTGAAGATACATGTTAGCCAGTTGGAAAATGGATGGGATGGAAGTAATGATTTTATTATACGTTATATTTTTATTGGGCACCGTAGTGCGTGCAACCAGTTAGGGTTGCCACCCCATGTTGAGCTGCAGCAGGGGTGGCACCCGCCGACACCCCTTGCAGCATGGGGGCCAGCATAATGGAGGATGGATCGTTAAATTCATATTAGCGTTTGGTGGGCGAGCAACCACTGATTTCATAAACTGTACGCTTGAGGAAAGAAGCATAGGGCACAGAAATGGCAGGGGCTGTACCACGTATCGATTTCAATACAAAAATATTACAGACACATCGTACATCACGTGTCAAGAAATTTAAAAATTTTCCAACATCATTTTTACAGTGAACCATCACAATTCCAACCCCCTTCACTCGCAACAATCAAAGCCATTAAATGCCACCCCTGATTTATAGCTCTAAATTAGTTCTATCGTTGTGCATTAGCAATATCTGTGTCCAACAATGGACACATGCCGTGTAATTGCAGAGTCATTCGTTTTTCGATATATTTAATTGGATCACACGCAGGGGACGGTTTCGCACAGATTTTCGAATCGCATCTTGAAAAAAATAACAGCATATCGGAAACAGGTGTCGCTGGTCCAGGGGCGCGGCTCGTACGTGCGAAATCGTTCGTGAAATGAGTCCGAGGGAAAAAAATTGGGAAAACATCTGTTTTTAAAATATCACAGGACCTCCCAAAGGGCGCCGCATTAACGTAATCTCGGCTCATAAATATTTTAATATGCTGTGTCAATTTAAAGTGGTTAAGTGTTATTTTACGCTTTTAAAGGTATTAAAATTTGTAGCACGAAACTGAAAAGGCGCGGAGATAAATCAAACCAAGTCACTAAAAATTCGGCAATATTCTTTGATTTTCGACGGGCATGTGTTAAATAGGAAACATTATCCTCGTGCGATGATGAAATTAGTTGTGGAGCTGACACATGACCGAACGTATTAGTTTGAGAATTTTAACGTCACGGATTTCGCTTTCCGTTTTTATGCCCAAACGCATTTGTTATGCTTATATTAATTATTAATAATAATAGGAGAGCAAAACAAATGATGCACATTCCTAGATATCATACTTAGTTAAATTTGAGAAGTGATAAACATATTTTTTTTGCAGGATAGATGGAAAAAAATACTTCTTTACATTTATAGTATTAAATTGATATGTAAAAATAAAAAAACAAATTTATAATTAAATTTCCGAAGCTCATTTAAATTATATAATATTATATAAAGGATTGTGCTTTTTTCTATTAATCCACGCAGATCTATTCATTATAAAATAGTTATTTTGTATTTTCTAAAAATTTACATATCGGTTGTGCCAATAATACGTGCAGTTTTTGCATCAGTTTTAAAAATGTATTGAAAAAATGTTAAGTGCAAGTTTGTATTTTTGCATTTGTACGTATACGGTTTTCGAAGAAAACGGCTTTTAAAATGGAAACAAATCTTATATTATTGCGAATATTTTCATTCATTTAATTATTATATTTCCTTTTTCAATATTTTACATAGATAAAATTATTTTTATTTGAAAGCACTAATTGAATCATCTGTTCGTTTTTACGTTTTTGAACTAATTGTAACGTAATTAGGGAAAACGTAGATTAGGGATTAAAAACGCGGTTCTAAAATAAAACGGGATTGTAAAAATTCACTATATTATGATTATTTATGATACGTTATCTTAAAATATATTATATATTGTTTTTTTATTTTAAATTATGCCTATCTTTTATTACAATGTCCTTAATTAAAAAACTAAACATTTGAATCATATTGAATGAAATAAAGTATTAATTACTTTCAAAAGTAATTAATAATTTAACCAATGATCTTGTTGTATTTTCAAGTAAAAATTGAATAAAATTATATAATCATTTTGATAAATTCCTGAAAGAATGTTATTTTTATCAAATTTGTTTAAACCTAGTTTGATTATAAAATTTGTATATATTTATTTTTAGATATTTTTCTATAATATTTAATTTATGTAGAAATAATTTAATTTAAGCTGTAATTGATTTACATACATTATTTCATATTTAAACTGATTTCTATTATATTATTTAATACTTATACTAAGTTAATAATGCAAAAGCTTTGACTTTTATATGTTACTAATGATTTTTTTCTTCCAACTATAGAATACTGTTTGTTTTTAAAATATTATGTTATAAAGGATACTTTACTTAGATTTGTCTCGATAGACAAGAAGCAGAAATCCATTATATATTTATTAATGTATGTCCAGAAATTGAATTTTCGTGATTTTTTATGATTTAAAAAAAATTCAGATAGAGGTTAAAGGTTTTTTTATAGGTTGAATAACCAGATTGGGTATTATTAAAGCTTGAAGATTTGGATTCCTCAACATTTGTCAATTTGTCTTAATTGAATTGAATTGAATTAGGTTGTTAATAAGAATCCATCTTATTCCCCTGTCCTTGCTCCTTGTTACTAATTGTTGCTAACTTCATAAAAACAATTTTATAAATGATGAAAAATATGAGGCAGACTCAGACTATTTTTATTGCATCAAAATCAAATGATATTTACTCGAGTGTAATAAAATAAGTCGAAAGAAAGGTGGAATAGGATTGTAACTACCAAATGGAAAGTATATTTTATATTTAATTATTTTATAACCCAATATTTCATTAGAATTTTCAGCATTATAACAGAGCTACTCTACTAACGATTTAAGAGAGATTTTATATACAAAAAAATAATACTTTCTTTCGCGTTAGATTAATTGTAATAATGAATGCGCTAAATAAAACATAACACTCTGATTTTATTTGATATATTAATTACAAAGCAATAAAATTCCAATATCAAAAATATAATAAATTGCTATCTATTTTTCATTTGATGAAAAGCTGTATTGTTATAATCCTGAATTTATTTATTTGATTCAGAAATTTCTCATTTTCTAATCCCAGGAATTCTTTATAAAACATCTTAACTTAAATTTATATATATTCGTGTATGGTTAAAAATATACTAATTTTCACAGGCTGTTGTGGGATATTCAGTTCTTCTTTAATTGCTTCATCGCCAATTGATAGCTCTTCTAGCTGTCATGCTTTTGTCGTAATTGCCATCATATTACTCAGAGTTTATTTACTTAGTTTTTGTCATCTATTCTGCATGCGATTTTGCCTTATCTCCTGAATGCAGACACAGGAGTCGTACTTCATATTTTTTATACACCTTGGCCTCGTATAACACTGGTTTATACAATGCTGTTTTGATATAACACGGTTGATCAAGTCGATTTTTTTTGTACTACATGCTTTATGTAACAGGATTTAAAAAAAAATCGTCTATCAGTAAGAAAAATACTGCGCTTACACGTTCAGTGATAATAGAAAAGATGGAAAGGGCTCTTATGACATGAATAGAAGTCCTGCAATGACAAAAACATACCTTTAGACAGAAACATTATTCAAAAGAGAGCAATAAACATTTATGATAATTGAAAAAGAACTGAATAATCCTCACCAATCTCATTTTTCCTGCTAGCAGAGGATGGTTTGAAAATTTTGAGAAGCGATTCTCACTACATAATATTAAAATTCAAAGAGAAATGTGTCGGCTGACATAGAATCTTCCAAAAAAAATACTACAGAATCTGCCGAAGTTATAAACACTCACAACTGATGATAGAATTGTTGGTGATGTTAGTATGTTATTCTAGTTTTTTCAATAAATATGTAAATGTATGTCGATTTTTTAATTAAAAAAATAAAGGATATTAATAACTTTGATTTTTTTGGAACGAAAAGACTATATTTTTGTGTAAACTTCAAACTTTGTATTACACCACGTTTTTGTGGAGCCATATGACCGTATTATGCGAGGCCAAGGTGTATTCGGGAATAGGAAGAAGTCGCAGGATATTACGTCCGATGAATATAGAAGCTGAGGCATCAGAGTGGTGTTGTTTTTTTTTTATAAAAATGGATTACATATTTTACACTTTTTCACATCAAAACTAGTGATATTTTTCCAATGTCAAGATGTCAAGATGTCAAGATGTCTGATGATTTAATATGACCGTGAAATTATTTTTTTATCAAATTCAGTACTGCGACTATACTTAACCTCGTCAATTACTAATGAAATGATATTATCCGAAAGAGATTTGCACGGATCGCCTTGCGGTTAAAAGGATATAGCGCGATATTGATAAACCCATGTGTGAACAATGCAAAAATTCAATACGACAGGATGTCGGCAATATATTTTGACATTTATGATTATTTGCAAACCGCAAGTATACACGTTTATAACACAATTGGTGTCATTAGTGTGTGGCTCAACAGGGCTCTAATAAAAAAAAGGACATTATTATTCATTGTATCGTTAATAAATATTTATATTTTATTTTTGGCCGCGATCTGCGGGCTGTGTCCATGTTGCGGTCGTCCGGAGTGTCCTAAAAAATGTCGGTTACATCAGTTTTCGCGGAACAAGGCACTGTTCGCTAATTTGGGATGCTATTTATTGTAATTTGAGGTCTCGGGTCTTTAACACCCACGTAGAGTCCGCGAGAGGTCGGATCGGTCTCCGCGTTGTTCCTCGGAAACAGCGAGAACGCGTCGCGGTATCGAATTACAAAACGGTTCACGTTACGATCAATAAATTATCAATTCAAAATTTTGCGAAAACGATCAACGTTTAATAATAATAATTGCGACATTTTGACGGATCAGATCCAGGTGTCGGAATCGGCCGGGGGTTAAATCTCACGTGGGCCGGGGATTTGCTCGCGTAATCCCCATTTCCTATTTTTGCTGAGAAGCTAGCGAAATTTATTCGGTCACGCCCTATTCACTCCGGAATGCCCGACGGCCGTCATTAATTTTTAGCATATTAAATTGTCAAATTTGTCACAGTTTGCCAGATTTTAACATACCTCCTATTTATTATACAAAGCATATTTGACTTATCCTAAAATCTGATGCATTTTGTGCATAGTCCTTAAATGTTGAGAGCCATCTGCGTCGGGATGGAAGGATCTCCCACACGCTTTGAGAGTGGAGGCGTTAATTTTGTAAACACAGCTATAAAGCGTGTATTTGAAATGTTTCCCGGGTTAATGTTTTTTAAACTTGTCGACCCAAAATTAATGAGTCAATAACTTGTCTTTCTGCTGGTGATATATGGTCCCTGGGGAGAACCTACAACGTTTAATGATTGTTTTATTTTGATTTCGTGTGTTAAGCGTACAATTACACGCAAATGACTGAGAATAATTATTTAAATTAAAATATTAATCTTTATCAGCCCGTGGGCCAGACGTCCTGGCCCAAAACATTTTTTTAACAAACAAGTTTTTTTTAATTAATTAAAAAAAATGTATTTTTTTAATCGGATATAAGATCAAAACCTATAGATGCTTCTTATTAATTTTCACAATGAAAATCTATAAATTGAAAATCAAAAATATAATGCTAATAACTCATAGATTAGACTAAAAGTGAAGAGAGTCGAAAGGGTTAAGCTTCATATATAATATAATCAGATAATATATATACTTTTTTTTTAAATTCTCTTCAATTTAATTGTTATTAAATTATTGACTTATTAATAATAATACTTACCAGGTAATTATTATATTTATTAGTGCAATATTATATATTATAATTAACACCTCAACAATTAATCAAATAACTACATTAATATATTAATAAAATTATACGAAAAACAGCTTTGAATCTAAATACTAATGAATAATGATCAAAATAATTTATAGAAAACTATATGAATAATTTAAATTAATAGTATAATATATGAGTGATTCTAAAATGCTAAAACCATAATCACTTCGTTATTCAATTAGTTGAAAGGCGGCTCGAAATCAATCGAGTCGTCTGAAGGGGGTCTATCAGACACCCTGATGAATTCTTCATCAATATCTCTCATTTATTTTTTAAATGGATTATTCTAAGAATGAAAATAGTTATTCATGATATACTTGATATATATCTCATCGCAGAATGAGATATATTTCAATTCAGACCGCCGATTGTGTTCTCGCGACATGTGTCACTTGTGCGTTTCACTCGCACTTGGCACATCGAACGGGATGCGAGCGAGAAAAAGCATCGCGGCCCTGGCAACAGAAGGAAATATAGTATTGTGGATAATAAAGGTCATTTATTCTTTAGACTTTTTTTAAACAAATACAAAAAGTTTGTGGCATGTAGGATTTATATTATTACGAGTTATTGCGAGAAAAATCAAAAACTTGGGGTTCCCAATAGCCCCCTACGGCTAGGTTAAGAAATTTAGTTCATAAAATCTAATTAAATTAATTTCTTTTCCATATTTTTAACCGCAGATAAACCAATCTCAAATATAATCCTACAAAATGTAATACTAAAAAAAAACCAGAAAATAAGCCTCCTCTCATCATCAATTAATCCTCTGCAACTTTTCCTACGGCAAAAATATAAAAATAAATAAAACATAGTCGAATATACTTGGTATACTCATTTTCAGTTTTACCTACACTTAAATTAATATTCTCTAATCTAATTTCAGATATGTCATATAGCGTAAAATATTGAAAAGTGAAAAACTTTTCATGGTAGAGAAAAAATCCCAAAATTATATATGCAAGGCAGAGTAAAGAAGATACAGTTGATCTAAAAATAGGAGATAGCTTCAATTAATAATTATTTTATTCATTTTCAGTTATAATTGTTTTCGGTTAGTTGCAAGATCTTTATTTATTTATTTATTAATTTGACTACGATGGATAGATGGCATAACATAAAGTTTCCAAAGCGCCATTCACCCATATATTCGATAAAGATTCTAAAGATTTTAAAGATGCAATGGGAATGAGACTCTCACACTAATATTCCCTCAGTGTCAAACCACGACACTGGTTAATTTTTATATTATTTCAATTGGTTTGAAATAAATATTATTTATTTATTATATTGTATTCAACGAAGGATAGATGGCATTAAATTAATTAATATTAAAACCTTGGCCAGTGTCATAAAGAATTCTTTGAATTCATAGTTTTCTTCAGTCACTTATCCGACTACTAACTTAGCTCAGTCGTGGTAAACTTAGATTATCGAAATAATATGGATGTTACCCACAAAGCATAACACTGTTAAGTAAGTTAACACTGGTAATATATATTTTTTATTTGAAATCATTTTAATATAATTTGATATATTACTTATTTTCTAATTTAATATTTTATTAGATATTTATTATATCAAATTTTATGGGAAAAGGGATTGAAAAATGAAGATTTAACACAATTTCCGACATGCAAAATGATCAAATCAAGTAGATGAAACTGCATCGCAAATTTTAAATGATTAGAAAACAAGTTTTCTCTTTGTTCTCTTTGATTTATTCAACAAATATAGAATCAGCACATAATCAAATGCAAATCATTGGGATACAGCGTGAATCAGATACAGAAGGTATAATTCCAAACCTGGCAGGTTTGAAAATACTCGAAAATTTGCATATTAAATTATTTACATGGCTAGATAGAAGATTAAAATAATATTAATGAAATTATATTTTGAATATGAATGTCAATATTTTATTATCATGCAATGAAATGATTTAAAAATCTATTAACGATCAATATTCAAATTAAATGTAACATTTTTTTGTTCTCTCCCCGATTTGAATAGTTTTCTTTGACATGTTTTATTTATTTCGCATCAAGTCTGTAATTTATTTTCGCTGCTTTCGACTGTCAAATTTTCATCAAAGCTATTCATTTTTATTTATTCTGCGAGCAATAACAATAGCGCCATCTCGAGTGCTTCGCTTGTGACTCTCATAATATAAAAGTGCTCGTAAAAATCAAATAAGATTAAGTTCTCATGTTTTGTGACCGCCATAAATATAATCGACTGTTCTGGTTGGGGCTCATTATGACGAGGCCGGGGTGGGGTCTCGGCCTCCGTATCCTGTTACAGGACAAATCTTTTTATTAGCGCACTTCTAGGAACCCACATCCCGAACAATCCGAGGGGAACCGAACACAATAATATTCGTGGCGATACAATCGGCTGATTATTCGGATATGGTGTTTGTCATATGTCGATATTAACATAATTTATTTTAACGATTCGTCAACAGCTAATACCGGCCCGGTATTGAGTTACTCTCAGATAAACGCCTTGCGTCGGGATTGCCTCATAGGAGGGGAGAGATTGGTTGCGTTGTAACAAATCGTCTGAAATCCGATACTCCGACCGTGCACTAAACCAATTTAAATCCACAACTTTCAAATCGAGTGAAGAATCAATAAAATTTAACCTCAGGAGGACAATCGACTGTTATTGCTTTCGCATGTGGCAACTGGAGGCAGACCCCGTGCCTGTTTCTTCATCCAATCTTTTTATGAAGATACAAATTTAGTTTATGTGAACATATTTACGAAAGGTCCCCAGATATATGTCAGACTATTGTCGGCACACCGTGTTCACAAAATATTCTTATAAATTATATTGCATATGAAATTATTTTACGTTTTCGAGCAGATTATGTAATAAGACGCAGTATCTATCATGTATGAAAATTAATATTTAGCTTGGATCGACATATTTATTCAAAAATATCGTAGAATAAACGTTAAACCAAAGTTTTATCTAATTTTTATACTCAAATAATATTAACTCAATTGTAAAATTCCATTTAAATATGTTAGTCTTTCTCAAGATAACCCAAGTTTTTTATTTTTATTGAATAACTCTTTTAATATAAATTCTACATGTCCCAAACTTTCTGTGTTTATCTAAAAAAGTCTAAAGAATAAATATTATAAATAATCATTATCCTATATTGTCTGTAATTGCGAAAAAAAAAATAAAAACAGCAATATTCGTTGCGCGATGTTGCGCGATATTTTTCTCACTCGCATCAAGTGCGAGTGACGCGTGCTGCGAGAGCTCAATCTGCGACGAGATATCGCTGAGTGCGTGTAATTTACGCGTCATATTGATTAGTTAAAAAATCCAAAATATCGACCAAGGTATAAAGCATACCATAAATAACTATTTTTATTCTTAGAATAATCCATTTAAAAAAATATCAAGATATCGATGAAGAATTCATCAATATCTCGACTTGAAATCCTTGGGGTATCTGGGAGACGCGATGGATGGGTTAACGCCAAAATCATATATATCCTAATCATTGAGATTAAATGATAAATATGGAACTTTCTAATCAACTAATTTGTAGCTTTTGTCTGAGAGTGGATGCGGATATTTTAAGGAGGATTTTCAATTCATATTCAGTTCTTGGTCAGTGTCAAAAAGATGTCCCTGATGGTTTTAATCACCAAGGACATTTTAACCTAATCACCGTTGACTACATCATCATAATATATTATTATTATTTAATAATCATGACACTGGTTTTTATTCCATAACAAGTTGTAGTGATGGTGAATTGTTTGACTCAGATTCAGCACCTGCTCAAAATTCCAAAAAAACAAAAATAGGTTTAAATAACACATTAAATAATTAGAACTTATTAATATAATCTATTCTTTGTGTACTTAGCTTAATGCCATCTTCAAAAGGCTAAAAATGCATCGAATTCCATAGAGTGTTGACTTATGAATTCCGTTATGTTTACCTATACAATCCATCTTTAATATTTAGACGTTTATTAAGTATATTTAGAGAACCAAATAATTATTTATTAAATCATTATGTTTCAAAGTAATGTATAAGTTAATTAAAACTTTAAGCTAAAATTATTTTGATAAAAAATCTCTTGATTTTCCGATGTGGATAGTCTGGGTTTAGATTTGTTTGAGTATATGAGAGGAAGTTTAGTCTAAGAAGTAGAGAAATTAGAAGAGATAAAAGGGGTATAATTTGAGAAAGTAGTCATTTTCCTTTTTTTGTTTAAATTTTTTTACCGAATTAATAATGTCTGAAGAGTTATATTAGAAAGCAAAATTTATAAAAAAGTATTGAAAACTAATATAGAGTATTCCAAGTGAATTTTTGCCTAGTTAAGAAATGACAACAAGAATAACCAAGGATTCGAAACGCTATATTTTTTGGGATTTCACTCCGGCTCAATTAAAAAAAGTAACGGTTTTTTGGTGTATTGTTCAGCTCCAAGCGATTATTTATAAATGATTTTATCAGGGCTTCGAATCGTAAATAAATTGAAAACCGCTAAAAAACGGTTTTATTGTCGGAACGAAAAACCGGAGCTGAGCCGAGAAGAAATAACGGTTCATATGGGCTTATTATAAATTTTTAATACATAAAAAAATCAGATTATTAACCAAGATATCGGTGTAACACAACATTTATTTAATAATATTTTAAATTATATGATATTTCTATAGAATTCCATATAGATTCGCGTTGATTTTATTTATATTTTTTTGGCAAAACTAACGTTTTATTTATTTTATAAATAAAATTAATGTATCCATTATAAAACAATCTCTTTTTGGGATTCGTGTGGAAGACCCCCCGGTTTTACAGCGGTAGAATTTTCACGGCGATACACGTTATCTATTTTATTGGCGAAACCTTATCCAGTATTTTCCCTATGGGAACAATTTTTAGAAAAGCTGCTGATAGAATCCTATAGCATTTTTTATGGTTCGATTTTCCCGATGTTTGTTTGCTCCTACACTTATTGTTTTTCGATTTAAGACCCCGACTCCTTGGGGCGCCGGAAAAGCGACGCCCTGATGCCGGCTAACGGCCCACCTATACACTTTTACCAAAAAAATAATAACAATTATAATAAATGGCATACGTACATATCAGATGTTAAGCAACTGAGTTGAATCGTATATTTTATAAATTGTATTAATAAAATCGTTAAAAATCATAATTCGTCATAAGAATTATTTGATGTAATTAATATAAAATGTTTAATTTTGGTTATTATTAGTATATACAGTTCAATTGTTGTATGGAATCGTTTCAATTTCGTTATATTTGTTCACAGAATGTGTTTACATAGAGACGTTGTTTCAGATTCCTTTTTCTTACCCTTTTGAAGGGAAACAATCCAATATTATATTTTCTTCCGAAGCTAACGCTTTGTCAGGGAAATAGCTTTTCATGTACGAGTAAACTGTATCAATTGAGACGTCAATTTATTTGTTATTCGTTAATTTAAATTTAAGATAATAAAATCATATATTAATATTATTAATATTTATATTTATTGATTATTTAAATATATATATATATTTAAATAATCAATAAATATTAAAATAATCGATTATGCTAATTCATGTTGAAGTATTATAATGCGAAATTAGAATAGACGATAAAAACGATTTCCATTTTTTATTTATTTTTTATAATGACACCATATCTCCCCTCGAGGGGATGATCGTAAATTTTTCCCATATGTAAATACATCGGATATATGGTGATATATCTCAACGGTATATAACACTGTTATGGTAAAATGTTCAAAGTTGCTGCCATTTTTGTGAATACCACAAAATGGAAGGGTCGTTAGATGCCTTCACGTTGATGTATGCCTTTCTTCATGGCTTATCTTGTTTTATAAGCATTGATACATTGCGAAAAAATCGAAAACTATTATAATTTGATCGAATTTAGACCATTGTTCGATTTTAATAAAAATTATATTATTTTTTTATCTAAATATATATTTTAACTGCGACTATCAAATAAAAATAGGGTGAAGGGTTCATCCATGAAAATATACTTATGATAAATAGCGTTGACAGGCAATTTTCGGAACCCTCCATCATATTTTTATGACCAAATTCGCATGTACATATTTATATAAATCATTCGCCATTTTGTGTTTGAAATTACGAATAAGAATATATCATTTTTTTTTCATATCGAACGAGTAGCCATTTTTTTTAAACTTGATTTAAATAATATATATATAATCGTATACGTTTGCTTTGTACGTTTAAATGATCTCGTTGCTCAATTATAGTTATGGGATAGGTAATAAAAGTAGGTAATTCGTTGAATTAATGGTCCCGGCACTTAATAGAGCGGCCCATATACGTGGCGGTACTTACCGCTCCCATTCCTACTATTGAGAGTTGTAGGGAATAATCCCCTCCCCACCCCCGGCCCTCCCATCGCCACTCCCGCCCCCTCCCACTCGTGTCTGCCCACTTATTTAGTTGCGGCGCAGGCTAACGAGATAGCTGTATAGTAGTACAAGTACCCGCTGTAAGTAGTCACTTACTGGTACTTACCCACGAAAAGTGGTCAACGCTCAACGAAAGCGTGCTCTGCTTTATTATATTTTAGAAAAAGATTTTAATAATTAATTAGGTACGGGTTGTTGTTATAATAAAATAAGAGATAATATGAGTTAATAAATTCAGAAGTTTTAATTGTCAACATATGTTTGAATTTATTGAAGAAAATAATCGTTTTTTAACTATAAATGCCGTTAATAATAAATAATCATTTTCTATTTTAATCAAAATTGGTATTTTAAAATGTTAATCGGATGTATTTATAGCAATAACCTAATCATATCTCTATATTTCTCCTGTAATGTGTTTGTAAGTTGTGTACATAGTGATATTGCTAAAATTTTAGGCGTTCTTTGATTTCCAAATAAATCAAGAACTTTAAATTTTACATGTTCTTCCTGTTTTATCCTTAATCCATCCGTCTCGGCGGCTCAATCGAGTCGTACAAAGGGGGTCAATCGGAAGAGATCCCAATAGAAATACCCCAAGAAAAATACTAATAAATATCAGACTCACCGAATCCAGTTCTCCCAGCTAGGCTTCATTCCTACCTTTGCGTCGTTATGAGCTCTCTTCCACTGGCCATATACTATAGAAAATAATTTATAGGTTAACTCGTGTTACGATTCTAACACTTACGTTATTTAACTCTCAGACCTACCTCTGCATGTAGTCGCCAGGAGCAGTTTATTCCATCCATAACCATTAGTGCACTTCACAATAACCACACGTTCCACTAAACCGAATACCGCCGTTAATATTTTATTTACAAATGAATAAAAATTATAATTTTATTCTTTTTTCACTTTTTGCTTAGTTACTATTTGTTTGTTTTGTGCGTTGAGGCATACTCATATAACACCTTAAAGAAAGATTAATATTTATGTGAAAATTCAGTGTTTTAAAATATGTTGAACGTAAGCAGATACATTTGGCGTATATACTTCTTTGCAGGTATTTTAAATAATAATAAATATTTATTTATTAGGATAATATGTATGTCATTCCCTCATCAACATCATTTGCCATCTACGAGACACTCAGTGGTTGAGTGTATGGAAGTCACTAGACTCTCATATGGTAGTTGAGGCCAAAGGAACCTGAGTCTCATATGTGACATGAGGGCTCTCATTTTGTATCCATAACGCGGGGACTCTAATCCGTCTTGATATGTGATTTTTTGTAAAGAGTTGACCTCTTTTGGCCATTGCTGGCATTGGACGTGTATCTTCTACCCTGTTGGTATCGAGTTTTACCCTCACAACTGTGTCTAGCCAAGTAGGAGAGGGTTTGTCTCGGTATTCGTTTTACTCGACGATGTTGCTTATAAGGAGTCGCAAGTGATTATAAACCCTGTCGCGCAATAGCAATCCTTTTATCATGGGAAATACCTCCTCAGAGAAGGGTTCACTAGAAAGAAGGAAGAGGAGCGAAAGTAGCGACCATTTATAGTTCAACAGATTATGGTTTTCCTTCGCATTCCGAAAAAAACAGCAAAAAACGATGGTATTACGATTATACGAATGGTCGTAAGTCGAGAACTGACTGTCGAAGAAATCATATTTTTATGGTACTTCATTAAATTGTTAAGTCGTTCAGTATCACTGTTAACCTGGCAATAAACGCAATTATTTACGACGTACTTAATATTAATACTGACTGATGAGATATTTCCAACAAGATTTATAGATTCAATATCATGTTATTTTATTATTTAAATGTCCTTCTAATCCAAGCCGGGTCTTTGGAGGGGGACTACGCGATCTCCAGGAGAGACGCGTCCCACTTAACCCTTAGGATTGCGCTGGTTACCCTCCAGGTTATCCAGGCTCTTCTAGGATATTACATGTCTGATTCTAATGCTTATTTTTTATTTAAAAAAATACACCTCAAAAAAGCCAATTTCGATTAAAATATAAATTTAAAATTGAAATTGATTAGTTTTTCATAATTTATTATTATTTAAAGTCCATTTATAGCATTTTTTTTAAATGCCCAAATCGATTAACATATGCCAATATTTTTATATGTATGCAAACGCACACCTTTAAATATGTCACGACATAACATTTCGAGATTATGTTTTTTCAATTAAAATTTGAATGTATGTACTAAATTTATGTATTATATGAATGCCTGAAATATGCCCTCCTACTAAAAAGGTAGCCGACCCCTGGCGTATACGATAACCAGTACTAAATGTTGTATGATACAAGGCTCGATCGTCGGCAACGTCAATAAAGCAATATAACAAACACGCAGTTATAAATTTTCATTTTCATAATTTCATTAATAGTGACGTACTTAAATCAGGATAATCCTGGAAATTTAATAATGACGTTTAGAAATCAACAGAAACTTGGGTTTTAGACGGCATATGAATTATTCTAAAATAATAGAGATGAGCTAAGTAATAAGTAATATTTTGGAATACTAGTTCGTAATGTTCTGTATACAGTTAGTCCTTGACTTACGCAATCAAGAAAAGGGCTAAAAAGACAATTAACACTGGACCGATACTTGAAGTATTCCGTCCATAAATATATGTAGATTATATTGTGTCTAATATGTCAAAATATGATGTCATATAACTGTCACTTATCCTTTGAAAGTAATTAATCGCTTAAGTCGAGAACTGACTGTAATTGTTTCGCGAAATCGGGGATTACCATTTTTGGAAAGAGCCGAGTGGAGCAACTTTCTCCGGCACTCGGCGTATAGATTGCAGAGATCGCTCCGGAGGGTGGCTGGGGAGGGCCGCGCGGCGGGGAGGGCTCGCGGGGCGGGGTGGCGGGGGCTCGATTACACCTCGGCAGCCAATCAGCGGCCGCCATTTAACGGAGGAATGGCTGCTAAACTAACGGCAGCTATGGGAGTGAGCGCGCGCGAGGCAATTCACTCTCTTTGCACTGCCGATATTTACAAGCAATTCATTATTTGTTATTATTTATTGTTGCACTTTGCGAGGCGACCGTGCCCGCCATATTACGCCATAACGTGCCATATTAATGGCGGCAATAAAGCTACAATCGACGACCAAAATATAAAATCAACATGATTATCGCACCAATGATATAATTTGATTGAAAATGCTTAATTCCAATGAAAAGAAAAACATGCTGAATATGATGTTCGGTAATTGGAAATTGGTGGAAAATCCACATCGGATTTTTTTGTTCGTTACGCCATCGCAATCTTCATTAAACATTTTCTTGGGATAACAATGGCGTGGAAAATTTCTCCGAATCATTATCGAATTTAACAGTGTGTTTTTACGACTGTCGAAATTTGTTCAGGCCGAAATTTCATCAAAATTTAATGGCAATCGTCTGAAACAGTAAACGGACGTAATTCGTAACCATATAGCGATATAACCGGCGGTAATATAAAGTCTTTTATATAAAAGCCCCATAATTCCGAAATGTTTTTACAGCGCCGACGCTTCGCAGAGTACACAAACAGTTCCATGCCCACCACTTTAGTTGGTTAAACGAGCTCCCAGGCCCCCTGAAACTTGGCGACGTGGGCTGAGAGCCCCCCCTGATCCTCCTCAGCCTCCTCCGTCCCCACCCTCTTCGGATCGTCGTCGACGTGGCTGCCAGCCAGCTATCCTTGCGACTTAGGACACATTTTCGTATAATTGCACCGCCGTTTATTATACTAACCGAGTTACGTAAGTAGCTCGAATTAATTGCCCCAATCAAGGGACAGTTGTCCCGTGGCCGATATAGGACATTCATCCCAAATATAATTTCATATTATTCTAAAACATAATTAAAAACTGTTTACCATTTTCTTTGTTCAGTTCCTTTTTTGAAAAAAAATCTCTGTTTTGAATCGAAATACTTGTTCAAGTGGTTTTCGACATTCATATTTCGGAAACGTTTTTCTCTTAAAGTGTGCTCCATGGACCTGAAGAAAAAGTAATCGGAAGTAGCAAGGTCTAGGGAATATATAGGGTGTGGCAGAACCTCCCAGTTTACCTCCTGAGCTTTTTCATGGGATATTCTTGCTTTATAAGTGCGTCCATTATCGTGGGAAATTATTCCCTTTCTGTTAATCAATTTTTTTTTCTCGTTTGATCTTTCCAATTCTTGAGAGTAAACATCTGCAGTAATTCTTTCATCAGGTTTCAATAATTCACAATTGATCTTACACCCCACCAAATGCACAAAATAACTTTTAGGAGTGTTAAACCAAGCTTAGGGGTCGGAACGGACATTGATTCAGAGAAAGTCTTAGTATTTTTCGACTTATTTTATCGTAAACGATTCATTTCTCATCTTCAGTTACAATTTGGTGTAAAAAGAGTCGAATTCTTAGTCTCTGCAACAAAGAATTGCATGTGTTTCTCCGTTTTTCTTTGTTATCTTCGGATAGTACGTGCAGTATCCAAATTCTTATTTGTTTTACCGATTGAAAATGTGACAATACAGAGGACCTTGGATATTTAAGTCACAAGTGCGATAATTCTTCAAAGATTAACCGAGGATCTTTCATCAAATTTAGAAAGTCGTTCAGATTCAGATACATCTTTTAGACATCCTCAATTTCTGATTTCGATATTTTACTCTAAACAAAAATATCGATTTTATTACTCATACGTAATGTTATACAATAGTTCTAGACAAAAAAATGTACAGTTAAAAACCTCAAACATTAGGTTATAGAATACGCGATTTCTTTCGGGTTCCCCTAATATGATTGTATTATTTAATGATTTTTTTTTTGTTGTTAAATGGATATGATTTGTTATAAATTTGAACGCGATTAATTTTCGCCATAATTCGTTCTCGTCTTCCATTGTTCGATGCGAAGGCGGAAACTCCGTTTCCATTAGACGGATCGTTAGCAAATTGCTCGCTCCCTGTTCAGGAAGTAATGGGGACCGGAGATGCCACCCCCATCCGCCCCGCCCAGCCTCCGGAACGTTTTCCACGGTGTTTACCCAACCCAAAAGCGATCTCCTCTTTCGTCCCGATCCCCACCCTCCCACAAAAGCTTTTCTGAAGCTTTCCGCCTCGCAAAAGCGCCACCACAGCTCTATCGATCTGCGTAAATGGATACCCACGGGATGCGATGATGATAATAAGATGTTCAAGTACGAAATTATTTATGTGGAGTATGGGACTAGAGCGTGGTTGTGTGTGCGCTCCAATTTTCTTTATATATAAACAGGAGGTGTATTTGTTGTGTTGTTCTTGCTTATCTAAAACGGATTATAGCCCAATTTTCTTAATTATCTTGTTGATGACAATGGTTGTTAGTTTAAATATTTATTAATTCAAGTTTTGTGGATAAAGGATCAGTAAATTAAAAGCAATTCCATTTAGAGGCGGGCCTCGACTTTTGCGCATAATTATTTTCTGAAAATACGTACGAATGTTGAATATTTCAGAGTAGAGGGATGTAAAAAAAAATCATAAATGGTATTTTAAAATATCTATTTTATCAATATATAAAATTAAGATAACGAGACGCGTTCAAATGTTTTCTTTATAAACTTGCCAAGAGATAAATACCACTCTTTATTTCTTTTCTTGATAAACCGTACTATTACATGCTGTGTTCACAATCGTCCGTGCTCGAGATATACGTTCTTTATTAGAATTACATTATCCATTATAGTAAAAAAAAATCTCAAAATACACGGAGGCTTCATTGATATTTTTGATAGTCAAAGTCTTTACAATTTTATCAGGTTCTTTATCGTTCATTGTGTATTTCATATATAAGTATTGATTCTTTCATTATTGACCCTTTAATTCGGCTCACGAGTCTCTAATATTGTTTATTGATCTATAAATTATGGTTTTTCCAAAAAAATCTTGATAAAGACACACATTCGATCCATGAGCTGTATGAAGTAGGTAGTTTTGGGAGGAAGAAACACAACATTGATTTCCGGGTATAAATTTTGATGAGATTTTGGGTATCCTGGAACATTGTCTAATTAATTAAATTAATAAGGCCTTAATTTACATTATCGACAAATCAAGATATTGATGAATTCATTATCAATATCTAGAGATTTTTTTTAAATGGATTATTCTAATAATAAAAATAGTTATTTATAATATTCTTAATAATTTAGTAGATATTTTGGATTTTACTAACTAATCAATATGACGCGTAAATGATACGCGCACTCGGCGATGTCTCGCGGGAGACTTAGCTCTCGCCGCACGTGTTAATCGCACTGTATACATCATACCGGTTGCGAGCTAGAAAAAAACGTCGCGCCAGTGGCAACAGAAGCGTATATTGTTAAGTTTTTTTTCGCAATTGGGGACAATAAAGATCAATAATTGTTTATAATATTTATTCTTTAGACTTGTTATCTATAGGATTTGATCTGTTATCCTATTCAATATTTTTTTTATATAAATAAATCGTAAAAAAACGTTTTTTTGGGCCAATTTTTGGGTCTGGCTCATAGGGTAGAAAAGCTTAAAAATGATAATTCATAAATTACAATAACAGAATAATTTTAAAAAATCTTTAAGGCATGATTTTTTTTAACGTTAACTTTTGCAATTATTTTTTTAACTGTTCATCTATTTCGAAAATAAAGTAATTTATATTAAAATAATGCTAATATTTTTGTTATATCATTAATGTATTAAAGGTGAAATATATTCTAAGTATATATTTTTTTTAACATAAGTTTAGTGAAAATAGTATCGCAATTGATAACAGCGCCAATAGGGAACTACTAAAAGTTAGGAATAGCTTGTATAACTTTAATGATGATGCATGATGAATTATACAGAGTTTTATTAGAAATTACTGGGATCATAAAATAAGAGATTACCGTAAATTAAAAATGCGAGTTCGATGCGAGAATAAACCAGTTGTTATCGGATCAACAATGCGAATCCATGGTAATAATAATTGATTCAGATCAAGGATCTGAGAAATGCGGCATTTCAATAAACGAACCAATGCCGGACTAAAGTTTGAGCGATAACAATTAACTTTAAAAAAATGAAAAAGTGGCATATGGTCAATTTTGACAGCTTCTTATTTAGCATTGGTATAATATAATGACATTTTTTTGTTTTTGTAAGGAAGCTGATATACATATTTCCTTTTTCTAAATCATTATATCATCGCAAAATACTTTTTATTTATTTATTTTATTTGTCGTATGAATACAGAATACATGGTTTTATTTATAATCAACAGTCATATAATAATAAACAATAATAATAATAATGACAATAATCTATAATAATAATAATAATAATAATAATAATAATAGTAACGAAAATAATAGTAATAGTAATAGTAATTGTGAAAATAGTAATTAGGAGGTGATGAAATTTGGCAGGATATCCAATTGTAATGATACGTTGGTCAAAGTTAGATGATGATCATGTTCACGTGCGGAGACCTATGGCGGACGCCAATGCATTATGGTGCATTCGGGCTAAGGGTATTTAACGCCGCTAGGCCACCAGGAAAATAGTGAAGATGACATTCCTCCACTGTGTGCTTGGTGGACTGAACTGCTCCGCGCTCGCATGTGGAACTTTCTGCGTAACCCCATTTGTAGAGGATTTCCGCTGTCCTGCCGTGGCCTGTGCGGGCACAGTTTCAGTCCACCCACATTTGCGCGGGAGATTCAAACCGCTCATCCACCGAGAATAGGGTCCGAGATGCGTTGTTCAAAATCCCTCCACTCTCCTCCATTCTTCCATCCATCGAGATTTAAGGGTGGAGTCATGCTATCCGCAGTCTGTCAGCGGTTTTCTTGATTTTAACCGCAATGATGGAAGATTTGTAGGGTCTTCATGGATTGGTAGGTGTGGCATTTGGGTTATGCGATTCCAGAGGCGGTGAGAGCAGCGACTCCTTCTGATTTCTGGCGGCTCAATGTGAGAGATTACGGGTAGCCATGGAACTGGTGTCGGGCGCATTAGGCCTGTTATCTTGCGCATAATATGGTTTAGCTCCGTGTCAACTCCTTTTCGGTGTGTGCTATGTCGCCATGCACAGGCTGATATTCAGCTTCGCTATAAGCCGGAGAGAGGGGCGGATATGCGTAGAACCTCGGCGTTGCAACCCACGATGTCCCGGTAGAGTTTCCCGACAATGTTACCTCAGGTTTTGGGTTGGCCCTTACTGGCTGCAGGTGTTGGAGAAATGACAGGGTTCTATCTAGTTTTACCCCTAAATATCATGGAGCTTTGTCGGTTAGGACGTCTTTACCGCACATTGTAAGATTCAGTGTAGTTTGTGCATGTTGCCGATGTATTTGCCAAATGAGAAAGACTGTGGGGCCTGTTTTGTCAGGTTTGGTTGGAAGGTGCCATGTTGTAAAATATTTTTCCATTATATTTAAATCTTTGTTTAGCACTTCTTCAATCTTCTGGAGTCTCCGGCTTGCGTCACTAATGCAATGTCGTCGGCGTATATGAATTTGCGGGATTTATGATTTTTATGATGTAAAATTGGGAAATACGAACAATTATGAAATATTCTATATTATATTGTATTGAGTTCTTGCGTGGAAATACAGCATCGTAGACAGCTCTAAACATTGATTTTGTGTATTTTATTCTAATATTAATATGCAGCAGATAATATCAATAACAATAGGATGATGTCGAACTGAAAGTCACCGTCGATCAGATTCATCTCAAAGTGCACATTAATTATCATCGATGTTTGGTGTTGGCATTAAAACAATATTGACTCATCTAACTAGTGAAAAAAATGTATTAGTGGGTTCCACATGAACTAAATCAAAATCACAGCCAATAAAGGTTGAAAGCTTGCATAATGTTGCTTTTTGATGGTGATTAAAAGATCTAAAAACGAGCAGAAAAATAGACTAATTGGTTAACCAATCGACTTTTATTCTATACCACGAAGAACAGTTCGCACACCAAACAAACAGTACTGCACAACAGGGGTAAAACTACAGGAATTGGAGTTGGAAGTCCCCCATCATCCACCGTGCTCACCATATATCGCCCTCACTAACTGCCACTTCTTCCGGAATTTGATTAACTTTTTGATAGGAAAACAATTTAATTCTAAACAAAAACAAACAAAACAGGCCATTCAAAATTTCATTGACTCTCGATTGCTAGTCTTTTAACTAGACTGAATAAGCTACCGCTGAAATGACAAAAGAGTATTGACAATATAAGTGTATACTTTGATGAATTAATTTATTCCTTATATTTTTAAACATTAATAAACTTTGTTTTTCCCTCTACACATTTTATACGACACAATGCATCTATAATTTGGGATGAAAATATATCTAAAGGGGATTTTTTTGAATTTTAAAATCAATATAAGACTTTTAGAGGTACATCCAGGTCTAAAATATTTGTATCGCGAATTAAAGACAGATACATGCATATTATCAATAATGTTTATTGTAGATATGCACGCGGAATAGGGTGTTTTGTTTTTCGACTCTGGCAACATTGATATATAGTTTGTTATTGATCACTGGTGTCATCTGTCATCATAATCGCGGTGACCGTTTGCTTCACTGCAGGTTGCACCTGATTCTAGTTGTTTTGAGACAGATATTCCAAGATCATAAGTATTCAGGTACATATTCTATTCTGCATAGATTCTTGTTTATATTCAATAAAACATTTTTTTTCTATAGCCATGATTTTTTTTTATAGCCAATAAAACATCAGTATGGCAATATTTCAAGAGAGTGAAAGGTGGGCAATCAGGAGAACGTAAAAAATGTGGCAGAATAATAAGGAGTGCAGGAGGAAGTACGAGCGGGCTACATGCACATCTAAAAAGTCAAGACAAGATTAATTCACTGAAAAGGGAACTATCAGTTGAAACACTGACCAGTACTTCAAGTTATCTCCATACAAAATCTAAAATTACGAACTATATTAAATTAATTGATGAAACATTACCCGCAGTTATATCCCGGATGGTAGCAAAAGATGAAATCTGTTTTAACACGTGTTGTACATCTTATGATTTAAGAAAATTACTTGATGGGAAGGGATTTAAAGACATTCCAATACAATAAGAAAAATTGTCTTAGATTATGGAACAAAAATTCGTAATTTATTAATAGACGATTTTTCAGAGTATTTAGTATTAGAATGGACATCGATAAGAAATATATAAAAAATAAATATTGGAATCTTGGAATTATTGATGGATCAATGTCGGCTGAAAAAGCAATCGAGTATCTAGAAGAAAAGTTAGCAGGATTTACTATTAAAATGGATGATGTCATCTCGATGACTACTGACGGGGCTTTTGTTATGAAGAAAGCAGAAAAACTAAGCGGTCTAATGCATCAATTATGTTTAGCGCATGGGGTACAATTGGCTGTGATTAAAGTTTTATATAAAAAAACTATAAGCACCTCATCCGGTGTTAAAGAAGATATCAGTGATTTACTTAGTGATGTTTCTAATGATGTGGAAGTTGAAGATAACAGTGCTGGTATGGAAGTGGTCCCAGATTCAACAACCTCCGGTGACATACGCCATAACGAATTGAATTCATCCATATATAAGGTAAGTTCAATAGTCAATTTTTATAAAAGATCTTTAAAAAAATGATAATCTTCAAAAACATATAACAGACGAATTTCGAAAAGAGCTTACTTTGCATCGAGATTACAAAATTCGGTCGAATTCCCTATTGAAAATTCTTGAACGATTTTATGAAATGAAAAATACGATCTTAAACAGTTTGATTAATTTAAAATCGGGGATAAATATCCATAATATTGAATTTGATAAGATCTCATTTACCAGTATTTAGCCGGTAAACCGGCAATGGGAGAAATTATTTACCGTTTAGCGGTTATTGCAAATCGACGGTAAATTGCAAGCCCTATTCCACAGAAAACCGCTTGAAATTTTATTTTGAGTCGTGAAGCGATTACCTACTATAATATTTATATAATATGTCAATCCACTTTCCCTCATTTCTGAGGATCGTCATCATGTGCATGATTCCTTTTATGGAGGACCATGGACATGGTTTTCATGGGAATATATAGTGCAAGTAGTTTCTTGTTGCCTTCTGCACCGCAGTGATTTTTTATACTAAAGAGCGCTGCTGCCCGCTTCTCAGCTTGTATTTTTGACAATTATTTTTTTGTGAAATGAAGGCCGCCAGCCTCCACGCCACCCCTTCAATATTTAGAACGATCACCCATCTGAATATTATCTGCACTCATTAGCAATTAACTTTAACAATCATAATTTGATCGTAATTACCTCCGAGCTATGACGGGTTATAGGCTTGAAATAAAATCGCAAAAAAATACTTGACACCCATAGAAAAATTAGGGATAGGTTCCATGCTTTTAAAAAACCGCATAACACTGAACAAATGACTTAAAACGAACGTATTTACATATCAGAACTGTCGTCACTATATATGATATTGTTCGGTATGATTTTTGAACTGATTCGATATCTCTATCATCACTAGAGGAGATTGTCAGTGCATCAGATTTACTCGTTGAAGGCAATGATTCTTTAAAAACAGAATTAATAATGTTGACTGATTATATGTTGATTTTGTACCTTTTGTGATTAATCTTTGTGATGATGATTATATAATTCTTAAGCTCATGTTAAAATATGGAAGCGCTTTTAGAATCTGAATCGTTGACATGAAAATGATTTTCTAGTTTATTGCAAAGTTGAAGACATTCCCGGATTATATTTGCAGTGAGAGGGACAGAGCTTTCTTCCACTTTACTATTGTTTACTGGTTCTTCGATGACATTTCAAGTTGAACCAATAATATCATCGTCATTCGAGGTATCGTCCTCAAGTAATTCATTGAGATCGCGCTGAGAATAGGTATCCAATCCTTCTACACAATGATTTCAGCTGATAACGTTGATTTTTTGACAAATATTTAATCCGCATAAAAACCTCGTATAAGGCCTCGTATAACACGGTCATATGGTTCCACAAAAACACCGTATAATACAAATTCGTGTTATACGAGGTTTGAAGTTCATACAAAATTAGGGTTTGCGTTCCAAAAAAATATCAGAGTTATTTAATATTATTTATTTTTAAAATAAATTATCGCAACAATATACATTTACGTATTTATTGACATAAAAAACATTAATAACATATAATAGATCATTCATTCATTATCGCTATCACTTACAATTCCATACGTTCGACTCTTTTTCGAGATCGGTTGTCAGTTTTCATCGTCAGAGGACTCTGGATTATTTTTGGATTTAGCCTTTAAAGATTATGTGATATGCGATTGTCTGCTTTTAGCGTATACATCTTTATGTATATCAAGGGGCCAAGATCTGTTGTAATTCCCTCTTGAACTTCAAAATTCTTTCCATTATAGGATAATTAAATCGTTATAGGATAAATTAAGTCATTCCGAGTCATTAATTATCGTAGGTTTACCCAACATTTCGACCAATTCTTCTTTATTCAACGTGCGATCCTCCAATATTTCTTTCGATATCTTGAATAACCATATCACCAAATCCTTCTCCACCAACACCACGACAAATGTTAATTGTCTTTTGGTATTCAACTTCTATTGGTGAGTACAACATTTTCTGTAGGGACTACTTCTGGGCACAGCTTTTTTCAGATAGAATTTAAAGTCGATTGATATATTTCTTTAACAGATGCAGAAACAATATCGACACAATTTTGAATAGAAAATTTTCATCTTGAAATAAACTTTAAATGTTGAAATTATTCCTTGGTCCAAGGGCTGGATTATAGGCGTAGTGTTTGGTGTCAATTGGCATTGGCATTATCCAGTATCAATAATATTTTTAAATCAAGATTCTTTTTCCTCATATAAGCTTCTGCTTCAGGTATAAAACATTTGTAAAACCAATCCTTAAAAATAATACTTGTAGTCCGAGCCTTTTAATTGGTTCTCCAATAAACATGTAAATTTATTTTGTCACAACCTTTCAGTGCTCGGACCCCCGAGCACTGAAAGGTTGTGACCGATTAAAGACCGATTAATAAACAATATGAATTCTCCAGAAGAATTAGAACATAAGTGTAAATATATTCTTTCTTTCGCCACCTTAAATCCCTTTGCACGTTTTTCGCTTTTTGATATGTAAGTTTGATGAAGCATCCTTTTCCAGTACAATCGCGTTTCATCCGCATTGAATATCTGGTATGGTGTGTAGCCTTTATTTTTTATAATTTCGACGAATTCTGGAATATTTTTTTTGGCAGATTCTCTGTCAGCCGGCGCAATTTCTTCTCGAGTTTTTATATTATGTAGTGAGAATCGCTTCATAACATTTTCAAACCATTCTCTACTATCAGAAAACTGATAAAAGTAACGAAACAAATAAAATTGGCAAGTGTCGATATGTTCAGTATGATTCGTCATGGCACGATCCATTGCCGTACAAATCGAGCATTCTTAATTATAGTTTTTTTTCTGAAAACGTGTTACATAAAGCGTGTTATACTAAAATATTTCTCAATTTATTAGCCCGTGTTGTATTAAACCGTGTTATACAAGGCTTGGGGTGTTTTAATTATGATTTATACTCTCTCGATTTTTATATTGGTTAGATAAATCGCGTGTATGATCAGGAATGCATATATTATAAAAAGTATAAGTATAAAAAAGGGCAAGCAGCAACATTGTGTGATGAAGATTGAGAGGGTTCATTTCGCAAGGTGAGCTGTCAAAAAAACCCGCGAGATTTGGCGACGGGAACACGTGTTTGGCGAGCCGGCCTCCGCGTCGGCCGCCCTTTGTTCCCCGCTGCCAAACTGGTTTCTGTTTGTTTTCTCCTTCGGCCCGTCCTCTTTGTTTTGTTCAATTAGCGGCCAAGTGAATTGGGACCCGACTTATGCGCAAATTTGTTTGCGCTCAAATGACTTTTTTCATTATCGCGCCCGATCCAGCCGCTGTCGACAAGTTTTCAATTTGCACAACCGCACAAAAACGTTTCGCCGTATAAACGACGAGCTATGCAAGTGTGCGTGCGTGTGCATGAACGAGACATAATTTGGCAATTGTGCCGATGAGTCACGAGTTATTCAATCGCGCAGAAAATGCCATTACACGTCACTAATTCGATCGATTATTATTTTTATGTTCGCGCAATAAAAATCGCATAAACGTTATTTGAATGCGCAATCAAAATGGCGATTCCAATTCATTTGTTTCGTAATTATCATACGAATGCGACGGTTGTTTTTTGTCGGCCATTTTGAATTATGCGCGTTTGAGGTTATGTCGATTGGTATTATTAATTTATTATGTGTCTGTTCTATTGCTCTGTGAGAATATTGGATGTGCAAGTCGGGCCCGGTCACACATACAGGCAGGCGATTGACTCAGTGCGTGTCGTTTGATTGGCTTACCTGATAGAGTCCTTAAAGGATGACCAGATTTATTACCTTAATGCGGATTCCTCATGCGAGGACAAAAACAATGCGGCCGCGGCACCTGGATGCCTCGGTGCGATTGTCCTTGCAGATGCGCCGTGTGTTTTATTATGACCCGAACCAAGAATTTCGCACAAAACCAATAAAATATAGTCCCGAAGGCATTTTATGACCATACAAGTAATCTCATTAATGTTTTCCTTTTGCGAACGACGCACGTTGGTTTATTCATCTTGATGGCCGTAGGGCCGGTGAAACGTATCGGCGGGAAAATGTTTAGAACGCCTCTTTTTTTGTCTCCATTTCGATGCGTAGTCGATGAATAGATCAATCGGGTTTAGGTATTATACGTCAGCAGCTATTTTTCAGGATCTGAGTTTAATACTGACTGAATCTTCAGTCTATTCCAATTGTATATCAGAACGATTAAAATCTACATACATATTATGATGGCCGTAATTAATACACATTAATGACGATTAGTACTTAGTTGGTTAATTAACATGGAGAATTGCGTGTCTCTGAGAGCGTGATGCTAATAAATATATCCAACAAAACCATCAGAGGAGGCTTTGATATATTACCATACATATTCACAAGCGCACTCGGAAATGTTTCTCGTGGCACTAATACGTTTTACTCGCACTTGGCACATCGTACTGAATGCAAGCGAGAAAAAATATCTCATCCGTGGCAATAAAAGGGTTTTTTTTGAAATTACGGACAAGAAAGTTCAATGACTATAATATTGATTCTTTAGAGTTTTTTTTAGACAAATACAAAAAAATTGTGACATACAGTTATTGGAGAAAAATCGAAAACTTGGGATCCCAAATAGACCATCTAAAAGTAAAGGCAAAACACTTGGGCGATTTTTGGATTCAACACGGAACAGAAGACGAAATATATCTCAATACGGAGTACAATGCCATTGATGGCTGAAAACTAATTTCTTACGAGCCCTTGCAAAATTATGTAGATCTTAACTTCAATGTACCCGTCATAGCTTGGAGGTAATTACAATAAAATTATGATTGTTAAAGTTAATAGCCAATGACCGCAGATAGTATTCAGATGGGTGACCATTCTGAATACTTCTGAGTGACGCTGGTCAACAGAGGGGTGGGATGAAGGCTGACGACCTTCAGTATAAAAAATCACTGCGGTGCAGAAGGCAACGGGAAACACTGCACTATATATTCCCATGAAAACCATGTCCATGGTTCTCCATAAGGGGAATTATGCACATGGTCAAGATCCTCAGAAATGAGGGAAAGTGGATTAATATCTTGTATAAATATTTATAATTATAACTTCAATGTATATATAATCATATTCACGGAAACTTATGCGACGGAGAATTATCCGATAAAGAAGAAGTAAACGCGATCTATCCAATTCCAATGAAAGAAGATGCTATGAGATATGTTAAGGGCCTTAATAGCTATTTTACAAGCATTGAAGGAGTACAAGAAGAAACCCCCCAAGAGGTCTATAACATCGAAAGAACTTTGTGTAAAAAAAAACTTTAATTTTAATTATTACATCCCTATCTACTTTTTTATCGTCAGGGTTTCTTTTATTACGAAAAATATTGTAGCCGTAGAATCTTTGGCACTAGTTTCAGTCTAAAAGTAGCATCACCTCTTTGTTTATGGCGACAATAAATAAAAAGACAATAATGAGACACGCGAGGACGCTATCCTTGCCAATTCGGTGACGGATGTGCTACCGGCGATGCCATCCGATCAGATGGTAAATATAATACGAACTCCTCCTAGCCTCGTATCATGGCTGACCTGACCCGAATGGAAAAGCCTAGTTAACCTAGACGACAACTACCGCAGTCCTGGCTTCAGGGTTGATATGGATGAGTCTCTGGTGGAGATCGCGTAGTGTATTCTAGGTAGCAAAGAACCACCTCAGGTTGAACACCATTTAGATAATAATTTTGCCTATTTTCTGCGAGAGCAATGGTTCGCATTTCCATTATACGTGTTTACTGGATGATACTTGTGAATTCCATTTGAACGCGGCATTGCAGAGATGGGTCCGATACTTTTTTGGGTCAACGCTGGTCCCGGGCGCGTTTATACAAATTGGTACCCGAATTTTTTCCAAATCAACATATTGTCGTTTTGTCATTTGGCCTCGGACACTGTTTGCGGGGCATAAAAATTCCCGAAAGCTACACATTTCTGTCTGCAAATAGCTTGTTGCCATTTACATAAAGGCTCTCGAAAAAAGCGTCTGGAGGAGGCCGTCGCAGGTGGTTGTAAATCTGGGTCCCGCGGTTCGAGACAACTACAAGCCGATCATTTGTAGCGATAGGGCTCCAATTTGAATTTTTAAGCGCGCTTTTGTTTTTTCTCAGAGAGGACCGCTTCGGGGACAAGTGTGCTAATGTGCTGACGCTGAGGCCGACGCGTGACGCGACATGTGTCACACTCGCTCAAACCATGGTGGAGTTGCGAAGTACAAACATTTTTATCTATATTTTATTAATCTATACAATAAAATATGATAGTTAAAAATAAATTAAATATTATGATTTGAATGAGAAATAGACATTGAGACCTTAACATTTTTTGTAGGATAAAAGTACTGCATTCATCTAAATAAATGGCAATCCGATGGAGCAAGATTGCGTAAATATGATGGATGTATAAATATATTCCATTTGTATTCCATTAATTTATCACGAGTAATTTTTGGTCAATGAAGTCTCGCTCTTTTCGCTCGATCTAGGTCTTTTCAATGAATTGCTTCTTTTAATCATTCCTTATTAAAATAGAACTATGTCGTTGTTGTATGTATACATTTAAGAATTTTAAAATTAATATATCCTTTACAATCCTACCATATAGACAAGGTATCTTTTTGACTGTTAGCTTTTCGGCGTTGCCAGTAGTACCTGTCCTTTAGAAAGACACTATTTTTATGACATTAGTTTGAGTATATAATCCACTTCTCAACCCCTGTCACAAGATGTCGAGGAAGTTTTTTCTCTAGCTTTATTAATTCTTGACACATTTTAACTCGAAAATATTTGCTTTAATCACTTAAATGATGCGGTTCGACACACATATTAATGAATCTTTTTCAAGGATTTTTAAACGTTCTTGCACTATAGATCAAGAGTTTTCGACTGTATCTGCTATATGTAAAATAGATTTGGTCGAATACAAGTTAACCACACTCTCTCTTCGAGGTTTATTTTTTATACGTCAAAATTATTACTTTTAAATTGTTTGAACTATTACTAACACTACCGAATAGTCAATATGTCTCTGAAAAAAACATTTATTTTGTTCCGTGTGCCGTGGAGTGATGCTGGGCGTGCCGTGACACACTTCTCCAATAGCATTAAAAAATAATCAATCATTTTGTTAAGATAAAGCGTACATGATATGGTTTCTAAATAATAGGATTTGGTATCCTGAATGGAATTTGAGATCTGGATAATCTGGAGGAGGACCGTCACAGTCCTGACACCAGGATTGAGACGGACGTGACTTTGCTAGAGATCGCGTAGTGGCCTCCACTTAAATAAAAATAAAATGTATTTTAATCTTCACTATATTCTTTTAAAATATACTGATAACTCGTTTATATTTAATTTAACTATGTAATTATTTCAGAATACGGAGGAAAACCATAATCTGTTGAACTATAAATGGTCTCTACTTTCGCTCCTCTTCTTTCTATAGAACCCTTCTTTGAGGAGGTATTTCCCATGATGAAAGGATTGCTATTGCGCGACAGGGTTTATAATCACTTGCGACTCCTTATAAGCAGACATTGTCGAGTAAAACGAATACCGAGACAAACCCTCCTCTACTTGGCTGGATACAGTTGTGAGGGTAAAACCCGATACCAACAGGGTAGAAGATACACGTCCAATGCCAGCAATGGCCAAGAGAGGTCAACTCTTTACAAATAATCACATATCAAGACGGATTAGAGTCCCCGCGTTATGGATACAAAATGAGAGCCCTCATGTCATATGTGAGCCTCAGGTTCCTTTGGCCTCAACTACCATTTGAGAGTCTGGTGACATCCATACACTCAGCCAGTAAGTGTCTCGTAGATGGCAAATGATGTTGATGAGAGAATGACACACATATTATCCTAATAAATAAATATTTATTATTATTTCAAATACCTGCAAAGAAGTATATACGCCAAATGTATCTGCTTACGTTCAACATATTTTAAAAGACTGAATTTTCACATAAATATTATTCTTTCTTTAAGGTGTTATATGAGTATGCCTCAACGCACAAAACAAACAAATAGTAACTAAGCAAAAAATGGATAAAAGAATAAAATTCTGATTTTCATTTATTTGTAAATAAAATATTAACGGCGGTATTCGGTTCAGTGAAATGTGTGGTTATTGTGAAGTGCACTAATGGATATGGATGGAATAAACGGCTCCTGGCGACTATGTGCAGAGGTAGGTCTGAGAGTTATATAACATAAATGTTGGAATCGAAACACGAGTTAACCTATAAATTATTTTTATAGTATATGGCCAGTGGAAGAGAGCTCATAACGACGCAAAGGTAGGAATAAAGCCTAGCTGGGAGAACTGGATTCGGTGAGTCTGATATTTATTAGTATTTCGAAGTATGCAAACGAAGGCGTGTACTGATTGATAGTAAATCGTATGAAAAGGCAATACAATTTTGTTAAAAATAATATATTGGTATTGATAAAAAAAAATCTATAATTTCATAGATCGCAAATAATTGTAAAGCACTTGTTACGTTCACAAAAAATCATACATATTTATTAATATATATATTTTTTTTACGTCTAATGTCTTAAGCTATAAAGTAGAAGTAGCTAGACGAATAATTACGATTTTTTCCGATGCGTTTGTATTTTACCCCAAATAAAGCTACTTAATTGTAACCCCAATTACTCTTTAAAATAGCACTAAGAGCACGAGAATTGGATCAATGCTTGCAACTTAAATGTCAGTTTCCACGGTCCACGGCTGTATCCCTACGTCCCGTTGCAAAGCCTTGGCCAACAATACAACTTGGCCAGATGAGATGGTTAGGGCACAAGGGAGCAAACAAAAGCACACGAATAACAGATAGGTCGCGAGATGTGTTCTCGCGCCATGTGACAAAGCGCGGCGGCCAATAAAACAAGCGAAACGTCGCGGAATCCGTCAGCCCCGGGCTCCGGCCCCGGGCGCTCTTACCATAAACGTTGGCCATTGTGTCGAAAAATTTATACCAGAACCGGATGGCGGCGAGCGTCATCTATGTTTTTGCCCTTTTTGCCCCCGCTCATGTGCGATTTTTTTTTTCTGGCGGGTTTTTCAAACGACAAAGAGACGGCCGATGGACGGCTGACGAGAACCACGCTGAGGAATTCTGTCGCCGATTCTCACCCGAAACACACCCGAAGATCTCTGTGGCATGTCAGCAAAAAAAAGGAGATCCATTCTAAGAAATCATTAGACTGTCAAGTAACGGAATAATCTAACGAATAAGCTTTGCTTCGGGTATGAAGCAATGAATATACCAAAGACACAGAATCATTCATTTGTGACAGCGATGTGGGTACGGATCTAAACCCTTCAGCAATTCAGTCTTTATCTCTTAAATGTTAGCAAAACGTCGTCCTTTTGTCTTTTTTTTAGTCTTCAGGAATATGAAGAAGCCAAACGGGGTCAAATCCGGTAAATTCGGAGGCTGAGCCATCATAACGGTATTGTTTTTTGCTAAAAATTCGTTTTCCACATTTTTATTTCTTTTCTCAAATAAAAGTCACCAGCACACCACAACAAATGAAACCTATTCGACCGTCCTCAATAAAGTCAGCATCCAATATGGCTACTAATATCAAAGTACGTCACTGACAAGTGTGATAATACAGTGGAACCTCTCATAACGAGCACCTTGCATAACGAGCAAAAAAAAAGTGAAAAAATTGCTCCCTTAACGAGCGACATTAAGCATAACGAGTGACGCAGACAGGGGAAGTAACAAACGTATGACGCACTTGTGTGTGTTGGATCGTATTTCACAGCAAGAAGTTATGAAGGAGAGTTTGGAGGAAGAGGAAGTAGCAGAGAAACAATCTTCTGACGCAATAAGAGAAATGCTGAAAGCATGGGAAACTGTTTCATCGTACATTGAGAAGCATCATCCTAATAAGGAGGTGGCTATGCGTGCTACAAACATATTCAATGATAACGCTGTGTCACATTTTCACCAAATTTTTAAGAGTCGGCTAAAACAAATGTCTCTAGGCAACTTTCTAGTAAAAAAATAATTAATTATTTGTCATAAATTAATAAATAATATGCTAGTTTCGATTTTTAAAAATGTTTTTATCCAGGTTGTTACGATCTTTAACAATTTATAAGCATGTAATTTTATTTGAAGAAACGTTAAAAATAAATATTTCGCATGGAACGCATTATCGTGTTTTATATTGATTTATATGAGAAAATTAGTTTCGCTTAACGAGTGTTTCACACAACGAGCAAGATTCTGGAACGAATTATGCTCGTTATGAGAGGTTCCACTATACCATAGAATATAATTTTTATCGCGGTGAGGATCTCCTGCAGGCTTGATTTTCAATTTTGATCACATTAAAAAACACAGCGAAATGGGATTCTCTGCCATAAAATTATCCAATGATTAATCGACGATCTAAATGAATAGTGGCCAAATTTTTACATACCATGTGCCAATTTTTTCATATTCAAGTTCAAATGTGTCATACAACATTTTCCATATTTTTTGCGTAAATGGTTAGGGTTGGAAAATAAGGATATAGGTAGGATCCGCTTCACATAGAAGAGTAAAAAGAATAACTCAAACAGGCAACTAATTAAATTCAATATTTGGTGATGGATTTGGTACTGAGAGCAGTAGAGAATTCATCAAATTTTCTTTTTTGGCAGATGGTCCAATTGCTCTCATCCATAACAGATTCAATTTGCTCTTTAAAGTGTAAAAATTGAATTAGATCCTGATTTTTTAAATAAGAAATGATTAGCTTCAATTTCATTGTAAATAAACTTATGCTATTTACTAAGCTAGGAAATAATTTATTCATACCTTATTCATTGCAGTTTTCAATTTCCTAAATCTATCAGAACCTTAGCTTTTAATTTAAATTGACACCTGTATACTATATAAGAATTTCATCGTAAATTATTGGCAATAGTTTTAATAGCTCTGTAGGAAAGTAGCGCCTTTTAAATAAAATAGTATCCATAAACGTAAATATTAGCAATTTTAAATGTCAAATGATATTTCTATAATAAAATTTATATAAATATTTTTCCATTAAAGCATAAAAGCTTATATTTTTTTTATTAATTTTCGATCCAGTATATGTAAAATTTTGTGTTTGTGTCTATGTATTAAATAATAAACAAAAATAATTTTTCATCACCTTTTTATAATATTTTCATCAATGATGTATTTTTATATACTATCAAATATGTCTCTGTAGATTGTATTTGAGTTTTATTTGATGAAACGTTTCGATCATCGTCAACTAAGAATAATTCGAGAGATTTGTGCTGGTGATGATTAACTGGGGCGGCTCGTCCATGTATACTGTGGAACTGCAGCATCCCCAAACAAATCGATGAAATATAAATTTTTATATCATCATCTCATCATCATTTGCCAGCCACAAGGCTCTCATTCGCTGAGGGCATTAGTCTTACCAAACTCTCGAATGGCAGTCGAGGCCAAAGAAACCTGAGTCTGACACATGACGCGAGGGCTCCCCTTTCGTGTCCATACCGCGGGGACTCGAGCCGTCTTGGTGTGCGTTTTTTGTAAAGAGTTACCCTCTCTTGGTCATTGCTGGCATTAGACGTACATCTTCTACCCTGATGGTATCGGATTTACCCTCTCAACTGTGTCCAGGCAAGTAGGACGGGGTTTGTCTTGGTATTCGTTTATCCTCTTATGTAAGGCTTTACTGTTTATAACGAGTGACGAGTAGCGAGCGACCACACACATACACATATAAATATACATAGGCATACATATGCACATCTGCCCAAAATGAGTCTTAAGTAGCAAGTCGGAAGTGATTATTAGCCATGTCGCACAATAGCAATCCCCTTGAAAGAAGAAAGAGGAGCGAAAGTATCGAGAAGAGAATAGACATAGAGAACAGATTAAGGTTTTTCTTCCCCGGGCATACTGGGTCGGTGGTGAGAAATTCGCTAGAGACCAGATTTGTATATGCACATAAGGATACTTATACACAAACATGTACATATTTTTCCAGGGATGCACTATTTTTTTAAGAATTTATCAGTTTCTTGGGTTATTTGTCAACTCTAGTGTTTTGTGTCAACTGGAAGTAATAGATGCAGGATTATGTTGACTATAATATAGAAAATATGTCTGCCGGCACATACCCTCCCTCCCCTAAATTTGGCAACAGGATTTCTCAAGTTCCCATATATTTTTTTTCCGAGGAAAATCGATTTTTATCGATTTCGAAGGAAATCAAACGGGTGAAGCGATTCCTTGCTTTCCCGAATGTTTGTCGAATTGAAATGATTGTATTGTTTAAATTACGTAAAATGCGACTGAACAAACAAGCGTACAAAAGTATACTTTATATATTAATATATACGTGTCTTTTGATTATGTATACGAAAATATAAATTAAATTTATATTTAGTATTACACCGTGCTATGTAGAGCAAGAAGCTGGTAGCCCTGTCTGCTCGTCAGCGCTACCAACGTCGTGTATTGGATGGATGCGGGGCGGCACCGGGGTGGGGGTTCTCGTCGTCAAGCTTGGGCAATCCTCATTCAGCTTGGGCTTTGAAATTTTTGTAAAAAAAATAA
The DNA here is from genome assembly GCA_022495035.1 of Philopotamus ludificatus. NCBI lineage: Eukaryota > Metazoa > Arthropoda > Insecta > Trichoptera > Philopotamidae > Philopotamus > Philopotamus ludificatus. The sequence goes on along the minus strand of JAGXCT010037239.1, from coordinate 368,778 downwards.
TTTTAATATTCCGCAGCACCCCCAAATATTTTACCCATCAGCCGTCACCGATTATTAGTATATGGATACACATACGAATTAGATTTTCCGATACGTTGAAGATTTTAGAAAATAGTGGCCAATTAATTTATCTAGGACATCTCAGCATAATGTGCATTTCGTATAAAATTAGCCAGTGGCATCTAAATCGAAATCTCATTGGACATGCACATGATGAATCAAACGAGACGATGTTATTCTAATTAAGGCATCGCATGGGAGTCTAATGAGGACCACGGGAAAAAAATGCTAACAAGCTCCATTTTTTTAAAGTATTTGTTTAGGGCCTCGGTTATTGGGATCTAATAAAACGTGTGGCCATAAATTGATTGTAACAAGGCAGCTTTTATAGGCACAGATGACTTTATTCCAGTATATTAAAGAGCGCTTTTATAGGTATAGCATGTTTAATGGCTTGTTAAAATATTTAAACGAAAATGAGATAAAACACGTCTTAATGATATTAAAGTTTTACTGTGGCCCGGGACGAATGTGTTTATTGGACCAATAAAAGCAGGTAAACTAGGGCCAATCGAAAATAATTGAGTTTGTTTCAATGGATATAAAGTAAATTATTCCATTTTTTTTTTCATTATTCTTCGTCTCGTGTGTTATAAAGATTTTCTACATCATCAAGCTGCTGCACGGACGAATCGCGAATATAATTATTTGTGCATATCATTATGTTATAATGAAAATTGCACATTAGAGTGCGCAAAATTGCCGTCGGCCATATATGGTCTCGCGGCTGTTCGCTCGTCATTTGGGTATGTGTTTTCTTCCGAGATTAAGCCATAAAGTTTGGTTAATGGCGGCGCCATTATCGCTCAGAAAAAAGGAAATTAAATATGGCAAATTTTATATCTTGCATTAATGAAGCATGTCGTTTTATTGCGGGGTCGGTCATTAATCGGTTCGGATACAGAGATGCGGCCATTAGTGGTAATGGTCAACTTAATTATTCGATGGAAGATAAGTTGAGATAAATTTAAAATATGAATTGATCGAAAATACTCTCGGATACTTCTGAATGAATCATTCTGTATATCAATTTAGGGAAACAAAATCAGGATAAGCAATAACAGATTCTTATTTCTGGGTATTTATATTTGAAATGCTTAAAATTATGTTTGCGTTTTAAGCCAATTAATAAATAAATATTTGTATTATCTAATTAAAATTAATATATGCATAAGACTAGCATCTAAGGATAATTAATTAATAAATTATATTTATTGTATTCTTCATAAATCTTCCATAGTATTAAATGCAGTGGTGGTTCGTGAATAAAATATTTTGGGTTCTGCGAAAGATTAAAAAATATGTTTTAAAAGTGGCTCAGTATGGACGGCGCAGGACTGCTCCGAAACTTCCCCACCCCGCTACCGCCCCGCATCTATCCAATACACGACGCTAGTAGTGCTGAGAAGCAGACAGCGGTATTACTCTACACCGCGCGGCGTAACAATAAACATACATTTAATTTATATTTTAATATACATAATAATATCATCATCATCATCATTTGCCAGTCACAAGGCTCTCACTCACTGAGAGCATGGACCTTACCAAACTCTCGTATGGTAGTCGAGGCAATAATGGATATATATATAAATATATAAAAATATATTTTCCTTTAATTTACTTGGGGGTGCTGCAGCTCCGCATATGTTCAGATAGGCGCAGTCGAGCCGCCTCTGATTGTATATGATTTAGTTATGAGATCCAGTTATTTTTCCATCATAATAAATGGATATTAATTAGAAATCTTCTAGCAACACCAATAAGTTATCAAAATTAATTATTTTATAATCTCGATTAAAGCTAAATTATGTTGTTGTTTCTTCTTAGATGTCCATTTATCTCGTAATATACACAGTAGATAGGTTCCTTAATTATTCATTAATTTTCGATCATTAGTTTTTCTTTTTTTTATCATTTGAAAAATCTTAAGATATTAAAGTGAAATATATTATTTTTTTAACGTGCGATTTCGTATTTCTCTCAATTCACATCACATCGCATCACATCACAATTCACATCACATCACATCACATCACATCACATCACATCGCAAAAACTATACAAAAACTAAAACTAAGCACTTTTGCTATACATTTGGCATATCTTTAATAATTTAAAAATCGGAGTTTTCATACGAAAAATTATCCTCAAAGCGTTAAATGGCGACTATACAAGAATTGAGTTACAGGCTTGAGTGCTTTAAGTTTAGTGTATTAGAACATTCTAAAAAATAGTAGCATTTTTGGTATGTTATTACACTTGTCCCTGACGTATTTTGACATTGGCAGCTGTATTAGATGCTTAGTTTATTGTTAGTTGTCGAATAAGATACGCTTAATTTGGGTGCTCCGTATTTTTTTGTGGAATAATATGGAAAATTTCGATTTTTTTGCCATAAACAGTACCGAAATAATTGCTTAGCCTCTGTATTCAGCCAAAAAATGACCTTCTGTGCCTTCTTTTTATTCCCGAAATAGAAAATAGCAGATAAAGACGACGTTTTTTTAATATTGAGAAAATTAAAATAGAAGTAGATTAACGCGATACTGAAAATTGCGTTCTAACAGTGCCTTCAGGATTGGAAAAACCATTGGCATTAGTATATGATATTTCTGATGGGTTCTACTATGGAGAATAAAATTAACCTTCTCCACTCTGTGGGCCAGACGTATTGGCCCAAAAATTTTTTAGCAAAAAAAAAAATTGATTTGCGTTTATTTATTTAAAAAATGTTCTAACCCTATAGATATTTCTTATTTATTTTATTAATGAAATCTTTTTTTATACATTCGTAAAATAAAATTAATGGAATAGAACGAAGATTCGAATAAAAATGGCTAAAGATAACCAAAAAAGTACTTTTTCTCTGAAATTGTTTAATATTGTATGAAAATATTTAAATAAACATCTTTCGGGCAATGTAAATTAATTTGGAAAATAGGAAAAGTTTAATTATTTTTTTGTCTATCTTTTCTTGGCTTCTTGTAAATCTACACAGATCTGAATAATTAACAATGGAACATATTTCTATATTTTTTAAATATGTAGTAATTATTATCAGTTTTTATTTCTAATATTGGAGTATTCATAAAAGTTAAATCATAAATCTCTTCATTGACGCACTTAATGTCACGTATAATAAATCGATAAAATAGAAACTGTGCCAAATCTTAATCGTGTAAATTTTAGATTGCACGTTGAACATTTTTAATGCGTAATTCTGAAGATTTATTTACATAAGTATGCATATATTTTTAAATTAATTGAATATCGTTAATTTTTATTATCGGAGCTGTGTAAACTCTTTATTACTTATTATGTCAATATTAACATAATTTATTTTTTCAATTTAATCGAGTGGAGTGTACCGTGTGACTCATAAATGTCACACTGTCTGTGAGATTTTAGTATTTTTTTAATGGCACAGATGAACACGCCAAAGTCAGGGTTTCGTGTATAATTAAAACGTTTAAAATGTAAATATCTGTGAGGAGCGTAAATGCGTTGTGAGCAATTTATTTTCCAACTAATGAGGTGGCGGACCCGCATAATTGAGACAAGTCAGGTTAGCCTCAGGTGGGGGGAGGCGAGGAGAGCGAGGGAGGCAGTGGAATGCGACCCGGGAGACATTTAGTCGCCAGCCACCTCCGGTTGACATTCCCTGATTTTTGTCTACCTTCATATTTTTTCAGTTTCTCACACTGGCTCTTGTCTTAATCTATGTCTCGCTTTATCTTTTTATTTATTTTTTTTGGTTTCATTTACTCGAAAACTTTGTGAGATAAATATCGCATAGTACGGTATTCACGCCGTAACAACGGCCGATGTGTCCAACGATTGACTCAGGCTCATTAATCGCATAGACTTACAGATAATTAATAACTGGATAGGTTGTAAACTTAAATATATCATTATTAGAATGAGACAAATAATATTTATTAATTTTCACACAATAAAATTTTACAAATTATTTAAACTTCAGCTACACTACGAAAACTTATTTTTTATCTTATGATGTGTCACATAGAAGTAATAATAAAACGGAGCAAAGTCTGTTGAATAGGTTGAATGTGATAGAACCTCTAAGTTTAAATCCCAACTGTTTTGTATCGCCATATCGTGAACCAGGAGTTACAAAACTTTTCTTATAGAAATCCTCTTAAAAAAATATTTATATTAGATATTTAACCCAATACGCTAGTGACGCGCACACCCGGCGAAGTCCCGCTGCAGACTGAGAATACGCCTCCGATAGACCGACCGCCAAATTTTCGCGGCACGTGTCACTGGTATAGGTTATCCAAGGATCTGACTAAGCCGGGGATTTCTATACGTCATAATTTTGAGGACTTTTCTGATTTATTAAGTGGCTTTGCTTGGAATTAAATATTGATTATATACATAAGGCTAGTGGATTCAACCCGCACTAGGATTACGTAGCCAATTAATGCTTCCCTTGGTGTGCTCCGAAAGGACGAAGGCAACTTTTACAACGATTAGCACGCGAAGAATCGCAAATGTAAAGGACATACGAAATCATCATCATCATCATCATCATATGGTAAATTGTTTTTTTTTATTGTCAGAAAAATAACCTCAATATACCAACTTACCCTATATAGAAATACAAATGAACCCGTGCCGATGGGGTGTAATTGGGACCTCAAATTTTGTGTTTTTCTCCAATAATTCTTTTAATCTTACATATCACAAACTCTTGTATTTGTCAAAAAAGTCTAAAGAATAAATATTATAAATAATCATTGACCTTTAACCCTTTGTTTGCCAAAATTCAATCTAAAGTTGCATCTAAAGTTCAGGTTGAGTAGTAGGTTGAGATCTTCTGACTCTCCTTCTCACTGATTGGGATGATGATGTATACTTCGTACTTAGTATTGTTACAATATGTTTATCTCTCCAAGCTAATACCAACGTATCTTTTTTTCTAAATGCAATTTTTCTCCCAACTGCTCATTTCGTTTTTTTTTTATTTTGGAATCTGACTCAATGAAATGTTTTTCTTCAGATAACTCCAGTCGTTCTAATATCTCATCCAATTTACTCATGTAACCTAACCTAACCCAACCTAACCTAACCTAACCCAACCTAACCCAACCCAACCTAACCCAACCTAACCTAACATCATTGCTTTCAAATGCATTGACAGTGGAGATCTTCCTAGCTCGAGACATTTTCTGGGCTATAAATGTTAAAAATTAACCTATTTACAACTATATATATAATTATCTGCAAGCACACAGGATGTAAAAACCACGTGCTAATTCAAAAAATATTGAAAAAACACCTCACAAATATAATCCTCTCAGTAACAGTTCAACAAATACTAAACATCGTTGAAAGTGCGCATTATACCTTCACCCGAACATATTTTTTCCTAAGACCCAAGAAAACAATTAAATGGTTCAATTCAAAGAAAAATAATTATTATCTCTTCTAAGACATATTCCTGACTCATCAGGTAAAAAAAAAATCCGAAATGCTAAAAATAATTTGTAAAATAATTAAAGAAAAAATGTCCACACGTTGTGGACAGTGGAGCTGCTGGTAAAAAATAGCTGGCCAATACGTATGGACAGTGGAGTGCAAAGGGTTAATACCGGTATGCCTAAGGAATAAATATAGCAACACAAAAATACTATGACAAAAAATGACATGAATATTTAATCAAAGCTTGTATAATATGGCTTTTGTAAAATCTTATTACTTTATTGGGAAAATTTTAGCTTAATCTATAAATAACGCATGTAAATAATTATAGTTTTTTAACTAAAGAATTTTTAATATTAAAATAATCGCATACATCAAGATATGAGGCATATAGAAAAGGATTTAGGTGTAGAATACATTTATTTTTGATATTAAATAGCAACTTCCTGTATGTTATCTCTTTCGCATTTAAACATATAAGTTTTTTATGTATAAATTCATACATACATATTTCTCAGTGGTGCATTTAAAACGGCGGTACGTGTCTGATTTTTTTTTCAAATTTCGAGACCATATAATTCATCACTCTGAAAGAAAGATGAATTATAAACGCCAAGAATTTTTATATCAAAAAACATTTTTGGGTCATCACGACAAAAATTCCATGACCGTGCGTCATCTATAGATTGATGAGACACTGCACAATGTAAATACGATATAACACGATTATAATATATCATATGGTTGTTTTTTGTGCATCACATATCGATACGCGGCGACATTAATGGATTTCTGTTGTTTTTGACGACTCAATGTTTTTCTATCGATGCCCGATGTCAGAGGACAATACCACACGCAGAACGATACGTCCGTCGACATTAATACTCACAATAAATAAATAAAAATATTTACCACGGCGGAGGTCCATCCGACTAATGACCGCCGAAGTGACTGTGCACATTTAAACAATATCATTGTGATGAATATTCGTTACGACACAACTTTTTGTCGTAGATCCGACTCGTCCGCGGTCATCAAAGACGCTCCGGGTCGGGATTCTTCGAGATCTTCCTTCTCGTAAATCACCTGCCCACTTCACCAGACACGTATTGGTCGTCTTCATTTTGTGCAGAATGCGAATTATGGAATGCAACGGTGTTAAAAAATCTACAATGGTCCTATTGTTCAATTCGCATTATTAACCAATTTATTAAATATGCTATTTATGGGAGAAATCGTTTTCACACCGATGATATTTTACGATTCCGTTCAGCTGAATTGATTGAAACGTTAAAATTATCATAATTACCGTAACGCACGGCTGTATTTCTGCGATAACCAGTTGTTCCGCGTTAAATATTTAACTTGTATAAATCACTAAACATATTAATTTGGGTATATAAAAGTGATTTATGGCCGTGGATAAAATGACCCATCGCTGTGTGTCACGTTTGATTTACTAATATGTAAATTAATTGTACCGCCATCGATGTTATTGTAATAATTTGTATTCTTTCGTCTGCGACTGCGAGGTTATCGTGAAATATTTTTGAATGAATGTTACCGGTCATGTGAGAACTTTCTTGAAATTAAATCTTATTAAAAACTAGCTTAATAGAATAATGGGTTATATTATATGTTAATTTTTTCATATGAAAATATCTTGAATTCAGTACGAAAATTTTGGATAATAGAAATGAACAAAGTATAGGGTAACAACATAAATTCAGACCCTTTTAATATCAACGAAAATAAATGTTGATGCAATTTATGTTTTTAATGGATCAGCACAATGATTGAACAAAAAAATAGAATTAAGGCATCGTTTTTCGTGCGAATTGCAATTTTTTCACAAAGATTTCTTTAAAAATTTCGCCATGGAATCGTTATGTCTAAGAGTGAAATATTGTAACTTATCAATTATTTAGAAATCATGTGAAAAATTTGATACATTCCATAAATATTGAAGGATTTTAATATATTTTGCATTAAGATATTTAAAAAATTCTTCTCCACAAGTTAGGTGACGAAAGATTTAATTGAAATCGTTTCGGTGAACATCGAGAAAAATAATTGTAGTAAAAATAATGTTGAGTAACTACTACTTGGATCTTAAAATATTAAAGAACGACAAAAATATCACAACAGCCGAATTAAAGTAGTTTTCTAGAGAATAATGTATTATCTTAAAACGACTTTAATTTCGATCATGTTAGAAAATGATTATCTATGACAAATAACCAGTAAATAAAAACATACTATTGTAAAGAAGAATAGTATTTGATATAAAAATTAAGCAGTCGAAATCTAAGAAACAAAACGAATGCACGTAAAGATTACTTAAAATATTAGATATTGAGAAAGCAGCATTTTATCAAACGAGCTCGAGCTTTGATTCGCGATTGTTTATATAATAATTTATATAAACAATCGCTAGAGAAAGTGTCTCTGAGTTGTTTTATACATTAATATTATATTGTTTATTTGTAAAGTATTGGCATCCGTTTTTGTGTTTGGTCCTCTGTCCAAATCATTAAGGCCTTCTCCATGTTTTCCATTGCAATATGTCTGATATATGAAGTTGTGCTCGTATTCGTAGTGTTAGCTGCTACACTCTTTCTAATTGAGTTTTTATTTTTTTTTTAATGGTTCCCTACTGTAGCTTCCATTTATGCTATATAATCCAGCAACATCTATTACTCTTTTCTCCATTTTCAAGTCAAGGATGAACGCCGAATGGCGGGAAGAGACATACCTACAGTGGAATGCACACCTACAGTGGAATGCAGACCTACAGTGGAATGCAGACCTACAGTGGAATGCACACCTACAGTGGAATGCACACCTACAGTGGAATGCATACCTACAGTGGAATGCACACCTACAGTGGAATGCATATCTACAGTTGAATACACACCTACAAAAATTATCGCAAATAAAATTATTATTATTGATTATTTTCAACATTTTTTTTCAACTTTTTTTTTAAAAACCGTGTAAAAAAAGTTCCGTGTAAATCGAGGGATAGGTGTACACATATTTATATTCAGCACAAAATCGTTTTAAAACCTTTTCCATGATAAAGGGATCGTACTTCACTATGATACAGTAAAACTCCGTGCACTGAATACATCTCTTTGCACAAAATGCTAAATAATCTTGTTTGTAATTTATTCTTATTTGTTATTATTTTTTTCTTTTTTATTCTTTATTTTTTTTATTTATTCTCATTTTATTATTATTTATTCTCATTTTATTATTATTTATTCTTATTTTTTTCTTTTTTGTTCTTATTTTATTATTATTTATTCTTATTTTTTTCTTTTATGTTGTTATTTATTCTTATTTGTTTTTATTCCAACCATTCCCAAGTCGAGATATTGAATAAATTCCTTTATTAATAATATCTGAATATTATTTTTTAAATGGATTAATCTATTCCCTTTGTTGTTGTTGAAAGTTCCTGATAGAAAAGTGCATGCGCTTACATTATCTCTCTCGGTATATAAATATGTTTCATATGTATTTATTATTTAACAGACTTTAAATATATACATCTTTTAACATGCTATGTGGAAAAAATATTTAAAAATGAATATTTTTACTTTGTACTGAATATTTTCGCGGCCCTCGCGAGAAATCCTGCGGCCCCCCAGGGGGCCGCGGCCCACGAAATGGGAAGCACTGTTCTAAAGCACATAATGTTCGCCTTCTTATAGTAATATTACAAATTCCTGATTCCTTCGAAGAAAAAAATAATTTAGTTACTAAAGTATTATTACCAATTAAATTTCGTCCTTTATTTTCAGACATTTGGTAATGAATTTCTTCATATTACATATAAATATATTTTATTTATCGGTGAATTTTTCAACAATAGCAAGGGCGCTTAAAAAACTTGAAATTTTTGTCAGTTTTCTAGCTAAATCTTAATTTATTAATATTTTTAATTGTAAATATATCTGACTCTTCAGAATCACTGATAAATTTTCTTTCAAATTCGGGTAAGCAATCCATTTCAATTATTTCGTCCTCGGATGTATTATCTTTCTCGATTAATTCCTTAATAATATAGCTATTCGAATCTTGGAAAATATTTCCTGATGAATTCATGATACATAGATGTATTAGCATTTTTTTTATCTCTCGGCAAAGCAATATTACTTATTATAATTATTTTTAGCAATAACAATTTCCAACGCAGTTTCCATTAACGCAGATTTTACTGCCGCGTTAGTTCAAAACTACGTAAACACCAGGCGAATGGCTCGATTAATTGGTTCCTAAGATTTTTGCGTAAGTCGAGAAAAATCTAAAATCAAGCATTTTTTTTAATAATATGCAATAAGTTTCATTGGATAGACAAAAGTAAAATAGATTTACAGACATACGTATATTTATGTAGAATTATTTAAAATACCAGTCCTGTGTCATTTGTCTTGTAGCCCATTTTTCCTAAATGATATTATAGCAAGCAATATCATCATTCAATACTATTAAAACTTTTGCAATTGGTTTAGGATCAAGGTCTTCCTTCTCAAAACCAGCTAAACCATTCCAGATCATATTTAAATAATCACCCATCGTAGTTTCAAATTGCGTTGGTTGTTCATTTAATTATTATTCTTCTGAAATAATATCGTCTATTCTTTCGCCTTCAAAATGCACCAAAACGTCGTTGCTTTTTTCAGTTGAATGGCTGGTAATTAAACTCTTTCTCTAGATTTAAATTTAGCTATTTGGTCATTTCGACAATATCTTTAATAAGTACGTCAACTTCTTCAGTTTGTGCTACTATCCTCAATTAATTGGGAGATGAGCTTATTCCATACGTTATTCATGGTAGATATTGTTATATTTTTTTCCAAAATTAGATTAAGGATTTTTAAGGATTCTTTGCTCAAATGTGTTTAGTAGCTAATACTTTTAAATCTATGTATTACACTTTGATTCATTGGTTGACTAATCGAGATTGTATACGAAGGCATGAATATTATTTTTATCGTAGTCACAAAGCAGATGACCTGGTGCATTATCAATTAATAATAACATCTTAAATGGTAGATTCCTTTTAAAGCAATATTTTTCTACATCTAGGAAACACTTATGAAGTAATCAGTCTTTCTAAGTCAAAAATTAAAAACATAAAAATAAAAAATTCTAGTAATTCATGCTCTTCGGTTAGATTTTTAAATGATGAGTAGTGGTGTTTTAAAAATATTTTTAAGGCTCTCGTGGTTTCGCTGTGATATGATATAAGTGATTTGATTTTGCAATGCCCAGCAGCTTTTCTTATAAAGTGTTAGCCAATCTTTCGAGACCTTAAAACCTGTCAAAGATATTTATAATCGATTTAACCTTTTTTTCCAATATAAACCAGTTTCATCCTACATTAACACTATATTTTATGTAAAAAAACGCAGAGAATCAATGTCCAGTTAAATTCGAAATCGTGTAATTCGAGGACTTTCTGCATTGTTTTTTTTTTAAATAGAAAGCCATATTTCTCCTCGTAATTATCTAAACTGGCGGGGTTTACACATCGCCGGTAACACACAGGCGCCATACACACCGCCAATTATTGGCCAACGAGTGTAGTACATAACATAATGTTTTATGGGCCAACAATTTAATTTTCCGTTTTGTTTGAGACGTCATAATTCTACATGGTACGCTTGTCCCCGTAATAAAGCCAACTAAAAAGCGCCAAACAATAAAAAAGAAGGTTAACCGTTCTTGTGCCACTAAATTGCCATAAAAGTGGTCAACATTAACATTTTTATGTTAATGATGTCTTAACTCGGGATAATAAGCGGGCCTAGGAGATCGTGGCCAGATGGGGTATCTACGATATGTTTTTTTTTACGCGCACGAAAAAAATATTTGTATAATGGCCTTTATTGTTTTACATGTTCCTAATTTGTAGACAATAAAAGTTGTATGGCCCATTACCGCATGATGTATAATATGAATATTTTTATAGCTCCGGAATTGATTATAAAAAAAAATTCCTGAACGGCCGAGTTTTATTCGGGCGATTGTTTTACAGCGAATTCCTTATGCAAATACAAAATTTTTAAATAGAAAAAGTTTTTCAATTCCTGGCCGGTCCAAACACCGTGTGACAAAGGCATATTTTTGCTTTTCATAAAACGTATAAGTAATACATCAAAACGATATGTATCTAAAATAAAAGTAACACAACACCTGTCGTTTAGCTACAATATTATATATCTGATTCTTGAATAAATTTTGTATTACACGACGAATAAATTGCCCCTTTTCGACGAACGTCTCTATTTTTGTTTGTTTTACTATCGTTTATTTAAAAAATATGCATAAATTAAATTAGCAGAGGTCAATGCGTATATCGTGCTGCAATAAATTATATACATACACAAAAATTTGCATATTAATAAACGCCCGATGAAAAATTAATTTATTTACGATTCTTCGAGAATACTACGATGGATTAGCTCTTTTAAGTCAACAAGTAAATCGAAATATCTGTGCAAAATCATATTTATATTATACCTATATTCTAGATCCCTGATTTATAAAAAAAATATACGTCTAAATGATGATTAATGATAATATTTCCAAGTTTTTTTTTATTTTACAATTTATATAAGCATTAACTTTAAAGTTTCAGAATAAAAAAATATATTTTACCGATGTTTATAAATAAATGTTCAGATTTTTACGAGAGAGGCCTCCAGACAATAAATCTATGAAATACGTTTAAAAATCCAAATTAAATATATTATCATCATCTTTTTAATATAAAATCCATCCTTTGGTATATTTTAATGCCATACAAATCTAATCAAATTTTCACAATAATATTCCTTATTAAATATACTATATATATATCATTTATGTACCTTAATCTGTAGGTATTATGCAAATTATTATTTAATCAGCATAAAAAGATATTTGTATTAAATGAGGGATTTTAGTATAGGATTTTTATTAAATATTATTTGAATATATTTGTTGTCTTCTTTGAAAACTTTGAATAATATTAGTGGTTTTAGATTAATTTGACATATTTAAAAAAAAGTCCGCAACCGTCTAAGTAAAAAATTGCTGAAAATCACAGTTTTTTACGAAAATGATTTCCATGATTTCTGTCAAATAATAATTATTATCATTTTATATAAATATTGTTCATTTTTAAAAATGATTTTTTATATTTATCCACCTTTACTAGGCATAAACTTTGTAATCCTCCCCCCCCCCTTTTAAATCGTTTCCCACGTTTAAACCCGTAAAAACTAGTAGAAAATGAAAATTTTTGTTTGACACTATATTATTTTAATATTTCAAGAAGGATTTTTTTTAAAACTGATTAATTTCTGTAGCGAAAAAATTATGATGCTTGAACGAATATTAATAATATTATTTTAAAATAATGAGCCTTGCTTTATCAAAATTTAATTTATGAAAAGAATACGCATTGAGATAATTTTGATGTTTGACCGAAAGTTGATAATTTAATTTATGATTTTAGCACAGTGAGATAATTGTATTCTTTGGTTAAGTGAATATCTTATAGCAAAATCACGAAGATATTTTTCTGTATAAAGAGCTACCACCCCCAAATTCTTCTCGACCCACCTACGCTCCCTTAGAAGCCATCAGCGCCTCCTGGGGGCGGTACCGTCCACTTTAATACGGCCACCCAATGCATAAATACTTTCAAAACAGTTTTAAAAATACACTAGACTATTACTAGACTAGTGTTTAACGTTTTTTAATTCCATTTTTAATTTTCCGAAGAACTATTATATCCTTATATTTAATTAATACGATTGATAATTTCTACTGTATCACTTGTATTCCTATTCTCCTTTTCTCTTGTTTAAGATTGAAAACAATATTTGCATTGCTTTTACCTTCAAAATCTATGATGATGATCATGAATTGTATTCTATTCACTAAATAATTTCTTTGTTGAGGTTTGCAATTTTCTTTTAGCTTAAATAGTTTCAGATGTTTTAGTTGGTTCGCGCTTGTTAGAATATATGTGGGATATAAGATTTTTCCACGATCAAACGAGTGTTACTGACTTTATTTTGTATCAATGTTACGTTACTCCTTCTATTGCATTTAATTTAGCCGTGCCGATTGGGTATATTTGGGACCCCAATTTTTTATTTTTCTCAAATAAATCTTTTAATATAAATTTTACATCTCACTAACTTTTTGTATTTGTCTAAAGACTAAATATTATAAATAATTATTGTTTTTTCTCGTTCGCATCCGGCACGGTGTGCCAAGTGCGAGTGACACGTGCTGTGAGAGCTCAGTTTGCGACGAAACATCGCCAAGGGTGCTGTCATTTATATATCGACCAAATTATGAAGCATATCATGAAAAATTAGTGTTATTCTACAATCAAGATATTGATGAATAATTCATCAATTTAATATGCTTGGGGTCTCTGATACACCCCCTTAGGATGACTCGGTTGTTTTCGAACCGCCGTGACGGATTGGTTAATAAAGTTGTCATCTTTGTTACAAAGGATTTCAAGAAGAACCGTACGCTAATTTCGTTTTAAAAAATAAATAATCCCTTGATCAATGAGAGATCTTGAAAAATGATATTAGACATTAAAAAATTGCAAACAAAATGCCATCGTTTCTATTCAATATGCTTTCATTTGAATAAGGAGGATCATTATTTAATAACAGCACTACCTTCTGTGGCAACCTCTAACATTTAAAAAAAATCTCTCACTTCTAGAATCTAGGTTGTTTTCGAACCGCCGTGACGGATTGGTTAATAAAGTTGTCATCTTTGTTACCAAAGGATTTCAAGAAGAACCGTACGCTAATTTCGTTTTAAAAAATAAATAATCCCTTGATCAATGAGAGATCTTGAAAAATGATATTAGACATTAAAATTGCAAACAAAAAATGCCATCGTTTCTATTCAATATGCTTTCATTTGAATAAGGAGGATCATTATTTAATAACAGACTACCTTCTGTGGCAACCTCTAACATTTAAAAAAAATCTCTCACTTCTAGAATCCATTTAGTTTTGAACCATACTTTAAAGATATTCCTATTAATTTATGATCCTTTCTGGCTCTATCAACAAAAGGATATATTTTTTTGTTTCTTTAAATTATTTTGGTTTTTTAGCTTTTTAACTCACCGAAAGCTTAATTTTGTGAGTATAAGTTGGATACCTAAAATTATTGAAACAAATTCTCGATTTTCCATACAAACTACAATCTCTATTTATGCAATTTTCAATAGCATGATCAATAAATAATCTGAAATGTATTTGTATAGGTACAAACGAATTGCATTTATTATTTATTAATTTATTACAATTATACGTTTCATTCAATTTTATTACAAATGTAAATGCATATTCCTGATAAGGTGTTATAAAACAAATCGTAAAGATTAGAACTGAAATTAATTTAGAAATGATGGCTAATAATAATATAGGTTTGTGTTTGCGTTTGAATCGAATCGAATCGAGAAACGTGCATCGTTTCACACAGTAGGCGCGGCCCGCGACCCGTTTTAATTTGATTATCCCTGCAAATACAATAATTTAAAATAGATACAAAGACAAATATTTGACAGGATCCCTTGCTGTGATGGGCTCGGATTAAAAACAAATAAAAAGCTGTCAGAGCGACACGATTGATCAAAACATTCGACACTGTTTGCATTCGCACGCTCAATCAATAATGGCGCTGATGGAATCTGCAACCGACGCCCGTGCTGTCGAATTTTAAAATTCAATCACGAAACAATTAAAAATAAAAATACACACACTAATTCAGTGGGATTTCAAAAAAATGTCTAACGGCGTCGACGTACTCGTGTTACAATCGCGTAAGCGGTTAAATGTATTTTTTGCAATAATGCAGTTTTATTGCGTTATTTATTATTTTCATGTGAGTATATTATGGTTATGTTCATTTTACAATATAGTGCACATGGGCAATACTAGGCCTTATCAAGATTGGTAATAAATCCAATAAATTATTTATTACATTGGTCATGTGCGGATAATGGGAATCGATATTGTGTTCATAAACTCAATTGGTATTAAATGAACCTGGTTACATTGGTAACGCTCCAATTTTACAATATGTAATTTGAGCGATAGCGAATGCATTACTTTAGCAATTTAAAAAAAAATGTTTCGCGTTGTATAGATCTTTATTAATAAATTATTGATAAATTAAATCCTCGATTATTACGTAATTATAATTATTTTAAAGAAAAATCGTGATAACCTCTTATTATTATAAGAAAATTTGGATTGCATTGAACATCGACCTAATATGGCCCAGATATATTAAAAAATACACAAATTTATTCAGCATTTCATTTTAAATGCCTGTTGTGAAGCTGAAAAGCGAGTATTATACACCCAGGCCTCGTATAACACGGTTTTATACAACACGGTTTTACATAACACTGAAGTATTTTTGTATAACACGCTTTATTTAACACGGTTTAAAAAAAAACAATAATTAAAAATGAATTAACATGCTTGATTTGTACGTCCATGGATAGCGCCATCACAAATCATACTGAACATGCCGAGACTTGTCAGATTCGCTTGTTTCTTTCATTTATCAATTGAATTTTCTGATAGCAGGGGATGGTTTGAAAATTTTAAGAAGCAATTCTTACTACATAATATAAAAACTCCTAGAGAAATTGCGTCGGCCGATATAGAATCTGCAAAAAAAAAATATTATTATGTAAGAAATTATAAAAAATAAAGGCTACACACCAGACAAGATATTCAAAGCGGACGAAACGGGATTATTCTTATATTTTTCTTATTTCTTCTTATTGTTTCTTATTTTTGTCTTATTTAATATTATTTTATTATTATTTATTCTTATATTTTTTCATTTATTCTCATTTCTCGTATTTATTATTATTTTTCCTTATTTATTCTTATTTTTTCTTTTTTATTATTGTTTTCTTATTTTATTATTATTTATTCTTATATTTTTCCTGTTTCTTCTTATTGATTCTTATTTTTTCTATTTATTCTTATTTTATTATTATTTATTCTTATATTTTTCTTATTTATTCTCATTTTTTCTTATTAATTCTTATTTTTCCTTATTTATTCTTAATTTATTATTATTTATTCTTATATTTTTCTTATTTCTTCTTATTGATTCTTATTTTTTCTTATTTTATTATTATTTATTGTTATTTTTTCCTTATATATTCTTATTGTTTTGGAAAATGTGGGAAAAAAATATCGTAAACAACACTGTTACAGTCTCCATATTCGCCGGAAATTTCCTCATGCGTCTTCTTTTATATTCTCGAAAAAATCACTATTGATATTTTTGCGAACAATATTTGAACGTTTATTTAGTAAAGTGTTTTTTTTTTAATTTAATAAATTTATTACATCTTCTTAAACTTCTCATTGACTACATTGAGTACTAAGTTTTAAAGTATTTATTAAGAGGAAAATTCATTAACGTTAAGCATTTCCACTTTGCCTACTTAGTAAAATCTATGAGTTAGTTAAACATTGTTTTTTTAAATTGAATAAAAAACTTGCTTCATGTTGATTGCTAAAAAATCTTTTGGGCCAATATGTCTGGCCCACGGGGTGGAA
The DNA here is from genome assembly GCA_022495035.1 of Philopotamus ludificatus. NCBI lineage: Eukaryota > Metazoa > Arthropoda > Insecta > Trichoptera > Philopotamidae > Philopotamus > Philopotamus ludificatus. Next base: position 351,634 of record JAGXCT010037239.1, on the reverse strand, counting down.
AAGTCTAAGATGCAAAAGAGGGAGGTCTGATTGATGAAAGTGAGGTCATTTTTTTTCATTTTTTTAATGCCCGGAAATTATTAGACGTTATTTAATCATCTTATTTACACAAAAGCTTTTGAAGCTTTTTTATTGGCATTATAAGGATAGGTTTTATTACAAAAATTATTTATTTTCATAAAAACTTATTTTTTTATATACATTTCATGAAGAACATATTTCTCAATAGATACATAATTGCAATTTTTAAGTAAAAAATAATATTTATGAAATTGAAGCACGTTCTTATACCTCGGGCATATTGTTGTTTCTCAGCTGGAGTCGATTGCAATTATCCGCTAACTGAACAAGTAAACGGTGCATATTAAATTGCATATAAAATAAATGCGTTTCCGCACAATTTCATAGCTATGCCTACAACTCAGAAGCAATTACGAAAACCAATACAAGTGCAGAAATTTAACCGTGGCATTATCTAAAATTTTATTTATCGTTATTGCGAAATGTTATTATGCGCCATTGTTGGCAATAAACTATTATTGCCGATCTCAACCGGTTACCCTAATTTTGTGTGCATTTTTTACCGGCGTGATTTTTCTCTTCCGAATTTTTATTCCCATCACATCGATTACACGTCGAGCCGTGTAATTAGAGAACCTGTTAATTGAACCGTTTTATTACAAGACTCAGTTATTTACGAACAATATTTGAATATTAATATGGATGTTATCGAACCTTGATCAGCTTGGACACGAAACCCATTGGATATTACATGTATTACCAGTCGCACTGTTAATTATCGTATCAAATTATTACGCCATAGATTCATCTTAATTTTATCACAACCAGTATTTTATTTATAAATATAAGTAAACGGATAGAAAAATGTATATGCAAATTTATTGTCCTGTATTATTGAGTCTTTAGCCGATCCGCCATGGTGGCTAGATAACGACTGTGTTGTTCGAAGGAGGTCTGAATTCTGAAGGAATTCTTCATCAATATCTTGACTATTCTAAGAATAAAAATAGCTATTCATGATACGCTTCATAATTTTATTTTTTAACTAAACAATGTGACACGTAAATCACAACGCTCTCGGCGATGTCTCGTTTCAGACTGAGCTCTAGCAGCACTTCCCACTCGCACTCGGTACATCGTACCGGATGTGAGTGAGAAAAAACATCGCGCCTTTCGCAATGGATGCGAATTTTATTCTTTTTATTTTATAATATTTATTTATTAGACTTTATTAGACAAATATAAAAAGTTTGTGACATGTATGGTTTATATTATAAGAGTTTTTCTAGTGAAATAAAAATTTGGGGTCCCAAATAGACCCCATCGAAACCAGGTTATTAATTATGAAGTTTTTGTATATACGCCCGATTCATTTTTTACACCGTGGATATGTTCCACTAAAAACCGTGTAAAAAATGATAGAATTCGTAATAAAATTTAACATTTTTTCAGCGTTTTCTTAAAAAGTAAAGCATTTTGGTATAAAAATCGCGTAAAAAAGGTAAAAATTCAAACCCATTAACAATTATTAAAGCTAGTCTAGGTTGGGATCGTAAGTGAGAAAAATCTTTTCCATACTCTTAGCAAATTACTCGTTATTCAAAGCAGTTGTTATTTTATAAATTTCACCATTTTGATTTTACTTTTTTTAACCCATTGGCCATTGACATAAAATTATGTCCTTGCGTCAATAAACGCCAGGACGTAACAACGCGCGAAATTAAAAATACGTACATAAATATTTTGGTACTTGGAATCGTGTTAGAACAAATAATTCGTGTAAAAATTTAGTATTTGTTTTAATTAGTGGATCGTGGTATGGTTGAGTATATATAAAATATTTAGTGCGAGTCAAGAACGATTAAAAAATAAATTTATTGTTATTTAAATTTTATTTTTAGTATTTAAAAATATTTATTATATGATTTAAATACTAATTTCGTTAAATCTAATACATTATATACTTAGAATACTTATTTCAAACTATTTTATTATCAAACACAATCATAGATGGGAGTAATATTTTCTGTTTATTATGAAAATGGAATAAGTCACGCTATGTATGTAAAATTATTTTCGTAATTTTATATGAAAAAAATTCAAGCGTTTATTACTTGAGATAATTAAAAATATATATTAAAATTAAATCAGTTTTTATATGAATAAAATAATGGACTTATTCCATTTTCATATCGATATCGATAATTTGTATGAAAAAAATATTTTCATCTGTTGAGATGATTCAGCCATTTCGGTAGTTGTATGTGTACGTGTTGAAATTTTCACCTGCGTTCTTACCCCTCAGAATCAATCGCTTGATATATGTGTTTTCTTATTGGGCCTGCTTAATAACGCCGCGGAAGGTCATCAGCCGGACACCATTAGTCCCGGTTTACACCCTCGGAGGGTAGCAGTCGTCCTGATCCTCGGAGCCTGCTCGTTAAAGGAGTGCTCAAACGCCATAAGAGTTTAGAGGTCCGCTCGCCAGGGGGCCCGGGTACCGGCCCCGCGAGGGGCCGCCTCGTTAAAAACCAGTTAAACGTTTATATTTCGCTCTCAGGTACCCCATATCGCGTATGCTATATCCAACCGATATTTGTCCGATACTGGCTCGATAAAATTGATGTATCTTTACGCTAGACTCTTCAGTAAAATGTTCGGTCTGATCATTTAATTATTAGAAGAGATTTGGTTGCCTGAGAACTAACATATTCGATCGAAGACTCGCCTATGATGTATAGTCAATACTTAAGCGCTTTCTCTATTCTCAGCTTAGCGTATTTTTTTCTAAAAATGCATCGGATAAAATGCATTGAAAAATTATGGTATTATTCTCTTAAATGCGTTATGTTTTTATTCTAAAATCATATCAGCCGAACCGTTCGGACGTACAATACCAGGGGCCCGCGCACACTATAGACAGGTGTGTTTATATTAATACATTATTAAAGTATACATGTTTTCATTATAATTTATCCGATACTCGGAGGATGAATGGCCACGCTGGTTTCTCGCCTCCGTAATGGCGATGGTTAACGCAACATCACACACTTTGATTATTTCATTAACGCCACACAATTTTTTTATATTGAAATGTGTACAGCTTCCAATATTTCCGTGACTGGTTCATTATCTGCGCACATCCAAATGTCATTAAATGCGCAGGTACGGAAACGGCTCATCGCCATTCCGCCGGGTCATAGGTGGCCAATTGCTGCCCACCGCTGATTTTTAACGAGGATCGATACCCACGGGTGAATGAGTGCGCCGTGTCAGATGTGATATTAAATATCGATGGCTGAATGGCAATTTGTTTATGCGATACGCTAATGAAATGGCACGCAGGGGTCATGTCATGCAAAAAATCAGCGCAAGAAATAAATTAAATATTGATTTCTGCACGCAAACATCTGTCGATCGGTCAAATTTTTTGATCACAGCGTTGCAAAAATGGAAGAAATTATTTTTTTGTATTTAATTAATATAAGGTTTTGTGATGTGAAAAAAATAATCTTGAATCGGGGTTTCAAGAAGTTTATAAACTAGGAAAATTAATTTCAACTATCTCAAGTACCACTGTGTCAGCAGAACGCTCATTTTCTGCTCAACAGTAGTAAAACATGCTATCGAAGCTCATAAGGTCAGGAAAGACTATGTGGCCTAAGCCTAATATCAATGGATAAAAAATACTCATTTTATTATTTATTATCATAAAATTAAAACAGAAGGGCACACTTTAAGATTGTGTCATTGAAAAATGTATGTGGCAAAAACGGAGAATATAATTAATATATAAATAATAATAAAATCCATTACACGAAAAACTGTATTTTTTTCCACATAGAGCACACCCAACATTAACACCCACCACTGGTAAATTGATCAAGAATTATTTCTAAACGAGAAACTCCTTAAAAAAATATTTAATTGAAAAATTTGTTGATTATCACTATGTGTTAATTAAATCAGATTTACGAAGGATGGATTTACGTTTTAAATAATTTACACATAATTCATAAAAAAAATTAATTAATTGTATTATAAAATAAATATTATTAGAATTTATAAAAATGTTCGAAGTTACTTGTGCACTTGTTATTGCTTAGTTAAAATTAGTTAAACAATTAAAAGAAATGCCAGATTGGTAGAAAAGAAAATTTAACCATTGCACTAACGCGTTGGTTAACCCAGCCGTGCGTATGGGGTCTCGGGGTCTATTGGGGCCCCAAGTTGTCACTAACTTTTTGGATTTGTCTAAAAAAGTCCTTACATATTATAAATAATTATTTTCCTTTATTGAATGCAATAAAAACTGCAATAATCGCATTTGTTGCCACAGACGCGGTGTTATTTCTCGCTAGCATCCGGTATAATGTGCCGAGTGCAAATAAAATATGCGATTGACACGCTAGCGAGATTATTCTGATGAATAGATATTTATATAGATATTGATGAAGAATTTGTTGATATGCTTGGGGTCTCTAAGAGACCCCTTCGGACGATGCTGTTTTTTTTTCAAACCGCCATGACGGATGGGTTAAACTAAAACGATGCAATGATTCTACTGCTGGAAATAAATAAATCAAAAATATTCTGAAAATCACTGCGATTTCTCGCTTTATGATAATGTACGATCTCACTGACCTTGTGAAAATTATGAAATATTGTTTTATATACCATAGACGTCTCGTAAATAGATTATTGTTTCTCCGATACTTTTAAAAATAATCCTTAAGTATTATTTAGGCATCATAATTTGTTTGCAATTCGAACTCGTATAGTAGTAAATTAATTCATATGTAATTTGAAATTAATGGATTTGATATAATTTATAATATTATATAAAAATACATTAATTCTTGACGTTTGTGTAGAATTTTTTTTCCACCACAAACTTAAATCTAACCTAACGTAAATAGTAATTAATAATTGTAAAATAAGTGAAATAATAGAAGCTTGATCTGGAAGAAAATAATAATAATTAATTAAATAAAAAATCTAGGTTTTATTAAAAATATTAGGAAATATTTAAACCTTTAAAAGCAATATTTAAAAAAATCTTTAACGAACGCTGTAATATGATTTCTATATTAAAGCTTACGACATCAAATAGAAAATTACAATGTGAAGGGTTGTCAATGACTATGATTATTTGGTTTAAATTATAGAGTGCACAAATATGGTTAGCGGTAACAAAACTGACTCGCAAGATTAAAATGAAACAGAAGGCAAGTCTAAACAATGACTAGAGCCATAATTTATGTTACAATCAATGTATAAATATTATATACAAGCACGCGAATCGAAATGGAGATATGAAATTTGTCTTCAGGTGTCAAAATGCATGACGATAATGATGTTGACGTAGAAACAACATTCAACACATTAGAAATTTGCAATTTAATTATTTATTCATTTAACAGCGCCGTTATCCAATTTGTTATCCGTTCGAATTAAATTTAATTAAAAATGATTATCAATTAATCAGTAGTTTCATTCGCAAGCAGTAAAACTCTACTGTTTGCATAATTAAACAGCGATCAAAAAATTTGCAGCTTCCACATCAGAAACAGCACGATATTGCTTACGGAACCGGTTGGCGACCACTGTGAGACAATTGCCCACTGTGCACAGTTTGACATCTAAATCAAACCAACGCCCAATAATGGATCTTCTTAGCCACTATCAATCAAATTTGAAAGGCGCTTACAGAAACACATATACCCATATATAGGTAGATACTTCATAACTTTTTTTTATTCATCCGATTCCGTACGAAACGCAGGCACGAACTCTCGGCCAACGACTGTTGATATATTATTCGCAAGATTAATAAATTATCCGCGGGACATTCGCAAAAAAAATATCCATCGATTAATAGTCGTGTTATATTTCTCACAGTTTAGCGTTGTTGATGATCTTTTAACCCTTTGTGTGTGTGTGTGTTTTGATAGACTTGTGCGTAATCAAAATATCGCTTTGGAATTAATTATGATCTTGTGCGTCAATTATTTTATCTTGATGTGGTCTGGTGTTGCACCTCTACCGGGAGCGGATAGATCGGCATGTGACGTCACCGTTTGTTCCCAGGCCGGTAGAGTACAGTTAAACAATTATGCAAAAGTGGATTACGCCTTTTGCATCGAACAAAGATGTAACTCGATTGTTAATGGTGTGATGTTTCAATCAAAATGTTTGTCAAACTGTGGGACGTCTCACGATTTTCACACAATTAAGACGTCATACGGCACGGGGAACAAAAAATAAATAAATAAACTCTCATATAAGATACATAAGTGGGCTGCAAGCGCCTCCTGTGGTGATATTACTCCGTAAGAATGCTCAGGGAGATGCTTATAAGAATATAAAGCGACATGCACACACAACACTAAAATATAAACACAGGATTTAATACTCTGTAAGCGTAAAATCCATCTGAATATTCTAAATTATTTTTTTCGGTAGCTGTAATTTAATAATTATAATTACAGTGATAATGATGATTTTGTATAGCTTTTATTTTGCGAAAAAAAATTTAACACAAAATAATACTGCCGTCTAAATAAAATACGGTATAATTTCATATAATTGTTTCCTTTTAACAGAAAACAAAAATTGGGAATGCGAACACAATGTACCTGCTGTTTGGAGTCGCATCTTAAGATGTTTTGACCTATTGTTTTATATGGCACAGGTGTAAATTAATATAATTTATATTAGGGGGGACCCGAAAGTAATCGCGTATTTTATATCCAAATGTTCGAGTGCAGTTTGTATCCAGACACGGCTAAGAAGCATGTCTGTAAGTTTTTTTTGCTTGGAACTATTGTTTAGCATTATTTATGAGTAATACAATTTATATTATAGCCAGTCCTCGATTTAATTTTTTTTTAAGAGGTCAAACAATATTGCTTGGAAAATAATCTACCATTTAAGATTTTGCTATTTTTTCCTCTGTATACCACTTTATATTATTCAACCAATGGATCAGGGCATGGCCTGAACGAATTGAAAAACCACAAGGAAGATGGTTTCTAATAATGATGGAAATTATGTTTTATAATAATTCATAAACAATGCGCGATTTCTTTTGGGTCCCTCTAATATTGACTGTTTTTTTGGCGTGGTAGATACGTTCCATGAAAAAGGCGCACAATAAAAAAACCTCTTAAAAAAATGAGATGGAGCTCATACAAAATCATGGGAAAGTTTTCTGGAAATAAAAACCTTTTTTAAATTCTTGCATGTTAAAACAAAATGTTCTGGACCATTTTTTTTCACTAATTTCTGCTATTGCAATAGCTTTATCTTCATCCTTTAATCCAGGGTTTCCCAAAGTGTAAGCCGCGGCTCTCCAGGGAGCCGCGGTGCCCTAATAAGGGCGCCGCGAAATATTAAATTAAACAATTCGGCAAATTTGTTAGAATTCCCAATTCTCGAAATTTTTGGGTTACCTTTATGCGCTCGTTTTTCTTAAGAAAGTCAACAATTTTGAAAAAAATCTCATGTATTAATAAGGGAGCCGCGGAAAAATCTGATGTTTTAAGGGAGCCGTAAACCGAAAAAGTTTAGGAACCTCTGCTTTAATCCATATTTGCCAGATTTTTTCCCTCAAATTTCTTGATATTTTTAATTAATTTCAATTATTAAATACAATGTTATATGACAAAAACGATTTTTTTTCTCAGATGTATTTAGGGTTCGTTCCTTGTGATGTTTATATATTTTAGTTTTTATATTATTGTATTAGGATCGATAGATTTAGAACTTTTCCAATACATTCCATTATTAGGAAGAGGTTTTATTTAAACTATCGCTGTTTAAAAAAACTCGTTAGATAAAAACTGAGCAAAAAAGTCGTGTAAATTGAGGGACGAGTGTATATACGAGTTGTTAAGGATTAATTCTATTGATTAATACTATTACTAGCTTTGACTAGTTCAAACTTTATCTAATTTCACCTTTTACTAATATTAACTCTCATTAGAATTGATTGTGAGGAAAATTATCATATACTTATATTACTGCCTTTGATTTATATTAGTTTTGACTTGTTGTAGCTTAACTAGTACTAGCTTTGGCTAATTCCAACTTATATTAGCATTAGTTTTAACAAGTACTAGCTTTGACTAGTCCCAGCTTTGATGAGTACCAGGATTCTAGCTTTCTGGTTTGTTTTCCAATTTTCAGACATCTTCAGTTCTTATTTTTATTTTTAAGCTACAGGACAGGATGGTTTTACAGCTTTTTTGTGCTGAACATACTTTATGAACATACCCTTTCCACCCTTGCCATTACATTATTAATTTATTTGCTAAAAAATCTTTTGGGCCAATAAGTCTGGCCCACGGAGTGGAAAAACTTGAAGAAAAAAAACGATTTATTAGCAGATCATTTACTTTTATTTTTTTATTAATTGGCTTTGATTAATTATTACTAACTACATTATTTGTAATTTAAAAATACATGTATGTCTTTTTTTATATTGTATAGTAAAAATTTAATATTGATGTAAAATAAAGATAAATAAAATAATAATTAATGACCTCAGTTTCGAATCGTATTTATGATGTGTGAACGTTTCTTTACGCCTATTGGTGAGGTGTACATACGAAATAAAGAAGTGATAAACCATTGTGAGGATACAGACCATAGCCCCTGGATATTGTATACTTGTTCCTGGGTCATCTCCGAGTGGGCTCATATGTATGTATGTTATTATACTTCATAACTGCAATCATTATTCATTCATTGCCGAGCGTGTAACATGTGAGTATCCGTATGAGTTATCGACGACTGTTGGGAAACAAATATATAAATATATGGAAAAAAAATACTGCTGTCATTGATACCAATAATTAAATTGTTGGACATCTTTGTCAAGCGGGGCTCGAGTGCCACCGGTCTCTTATCAATTCTGTATAATATTACAAACTGGGTGTCTACACAAAACGTGTTATATTATATTATACTTACGCTCGGATGTGTCATTTTGTTTGTTTTCTCGTACGGCTTGTCTCCGATTTGATTTATTGTATGCACAAAAATTTCTGTGGACAATATACAGGGTGCTCGTATCAATTAAAATTTCGAAATTAAATTTGCATATTTGTTTTGGCGCTCGATAATTGATTCGACACGTTTCGTACAAGTTGCCGGTCTTTAGTACCCGAAGCCAGCCAATCAGTCTGGAATGTCTACACGGACTCTTTGGTCCTTTTTGCTTTTCTCACTCCTTTTTTGTTTATAGCCGACCCGATTCTTATTAGCTGTTCTCATTTGTTCCCTCATATTTTGGTTATAAGCGCCTGTCTGCTGACTGTTTCGTGTAATGGCCGGTTTTGTGGCCCAATTAACGAAAAAAAGAATTATGACCCATATAAAATGCTCAAATGCCAAGGACTCGGGTGTGTTCGTGATTATTAAATGTGATTATAATTGGCGTTTATTTTAATCATCGACGTTTTATTAACCTTTTGGTATTTGGACGTATGACCCCCATTGTTGATATCGAAAGTAAATTTGATAGACTTGGATTGATAGATTTATGCTATTTTAATAATAAAAAAAAACTAGATATAACTATATATTGATTCAATCTTTAAACTATTTTAACGAAGTCATGGTTATATATTTTTATTTGTATCAACAGATTGAATTATCGATTCTATAAAATAGTTGGAGAAAGTGTGAGAAATGAAAGTAACGATACAGATGAAATTACATTTTGTATATTTGCAATTAATTGGGAAATTAAAAGTGAATAAATTCCTTTAAAATACACGGAAATCCTTCAAATAACACATCGAATCTAAATGTGATTTTCGACCAATTAACATAGGTCTTTATTTAATTTAATTCAATATAATAATAAATTGTCGCTTAAAAATAAGATATAAAGAGTTTCTGTCCAAAATTATTAACCCTTTTTTTCTTTTATGATTTCGCGCGAAATCTATCGAATTTCATTCACAATACTATGGATTTAATTTAATTAATTAAAATCGTTCTGATAATGAATCAAAAAACTCTCTTGATATATAATATTAAGGTTTAAACTTGTGGTTTCGATAGATTACATGAATAGTATTTAAAATTATAGGTAATTATCGATAATATATTGATATTGAATATTTTTTTTATTAGTAAAAAAATCTGTACCAGTATCAGTAAAGTTCACAGTAAAGAAAAAATTAAACGTTAACACTGTTATAAAATTTAATATTGTAAAATCATAAATTATCATATAAGGCCAATAATTTTACACTTCAGGAATTGTAAGGATTAAATACTCGCATTCGGTACGATGTGTCCGATGCGAGTGACACGTGCTGCGAGAGCTCAGTCTAAAGAGTTAAAAAATCGACCACATTATGAAGCATATCATGAATAACTATTTTTATTCTTAGAATAATCGATTTTTTTAAAAAAATATATCAAGATATTGATAAAGGATTCATCAATATCTTTACTTGAAATGGTAGGGGTCTCTGATAGACCCCCTTCGGTTGTTTACTTAGGACAAAAAGTTAGGTTGGATTAGATATTGAGATAATTGATAAATTTATAGGATGCAATTTCGCTGAAAAGATTTTCCGGAAACGTCGGAAAATTTTAATAATGCTTTCACTATTTATTAATATTAAGTTTGCATTTCTATTCAAAACTTATTTTTCTCTCTTTATTTGTCAAATATATGAGTCAGAACAGGACAATAATTTTTTATTGGTTTTATTAAATATTTATGGATTTTTATGTGGTATAATTTTTATTTTTTACCTTTTTAAAAAATATACCTAAAATTTGACCATGAGTTACTATAACTTGCATTCAAATTTTGAGTTTCATCGATAAAAGGAATCATTTTTATGAAAATGTGTCAAAATAACGTAAAATAATTGTTTTTTTATTGCTTATTGCTTTCGAATTGCGACATAATGTAGATATTGCCATATAGCATAATTCTTTTACTCTATATGGCAACACTGACAGTACCAACTGAATAAATAAGGATTACACAATGATTTAGAAAAGGTCTCGATGATAATAATACATAGAATATCTCGTGAAAAATGATTTAAATTAGTGTTCATTGCAATGTGTACTGGTTCTCTAGGAGTTAATAGGGAAAATAATTTATGAGCATTATTACAGATAAAATAAGAGTGTTAAAGATCAGTACTTATAGTCGTTAAACCTCGTTGATCACAAAAAGCTTGAAAATCAGATAGGCTTAGTTGGATAATATTAAATAGCGACCCCGATTTGTTTGTTTAATTAGCGTAATTTTCATTAACGCAAATGAATAATGTCTACATTCCGGTTAAACCTCGTTAGCGATTCTGTCATAAATCATCAAGTTTACGAGAGTACAGGCGTTGACTGATCCGGTCGAACAAAGAGCAACGCGCTCTAAGGGTGAGAGCCGGGATAAATCATCGGACGGAGGTCCAACGGCCGCATTCTGCGCAGGCACGTATCCATCGATACGTGGCCATCGATACGGAGGTGTGCTGGACAAACAAGCACTGGCGAGCCTCTTATTTATTTTGACCAGCGGTCATATTTATAATTCACGCGCCAAGCAAAGTGGTTATTAAGGTGCCAGCGCCGCAAGATGTATTCAAATGACCGCAAATGAGCGAGGGCCAACCGGGCCCGGGACACGCCCCCGGGGCCCTCGCCCGTTGAAATGGGACCCGGGACACTTTATGACCCGCACCTTGTGCCGTGGATACTCATTTGACCGGTCTAATGTGCCCTCATTTGCGGGATAGTCCCTCAGTCCAAATTATGCGGTGCGGGATCGTGATGCGGCGACGGATCGTCCGTACACTGGTTGTCGATCGCTGGCCATTCGTAATTATGAATCGTAAACTTTATTAACCGTCGTTATGTTGTTTTGAATCAAGACATTATGCGTTGATTTTCAATTTTTAATTGAACTAAACTATTCCATACTAATAAATAGATTAAAGAAGTACGATTCTACTTTTTGTGTTTAACTAGATGATGATGGATACCGTCATAAATAATATTGAGCGAATTTAGAATAAAATATATATATACACCCCGACATCGTTTAATAAACGAGTGTATCTCGATAGTCTTTTGATAATGAACTTAAAGCACATGATTTTGATATTGTACTAAATCTGTCTTCTAGATTCATTACACGGCGAATTTATCTATTAATATAATCCGCATTCTATGAGTTGTGACCACATCTTTTTGTAAATGAAGTCAATAATAATTATTTTATTTGGAGCTTGTCTGCTGAAAAATTAGATAAAATAAAAAAAATCGTGCCACCCTACATCCGTCTTCATTTACTGAGTTAGGTTCTCTCAGAACTTTCATTGAAATCCTCTCAGACTCTCCAACTATGAATATCACCTAGATAGTTGCTCAAAGAATCTTTCCATCGAATAATCAAAATTATCACTGTTTCCATATTTATTTAATTTTTATATAGCTTGACAGTAGATATTTCTCTAAACCTAAAGATGACGGGTATACTAAGACGTACAAATATAGAGTAATGTAGAAAAAAACAGTTCTAATAACGTTTTCCGATAATGCAATGACCCCTAATTTAATAAATTGTTTTAATGTTTTTCTCTCTGATTTTAAAAACAGAGAAAAGTAGACAATTTTTAAATCAGTAATTTAGTATCAAGAAGTCATTGAATGCATTTAGCCCATCGAACAAAATCGGTTCGGTTGCTTATTCTTTAACTTAGAAACATCATTCATTTAAGTTCTGCGTCTTTCTTTCCATGATCCTTCATAAATTCCTCTAGATCAAGTTTGGCCATTTCACAGGCAGACATGGGCTAAATAAACAATACATAAGGCGCAAAAAAAGGAAATCTTTAAAGACAATTTTTATAGAAACGTAGCCTTATTTTGATGTTTACTTCCTGACTTATGACATCTCTCCTCTGTTACTAAAAATCTTGTTCGCTATGATTACTTTCAAAACTGATCCAAGTCAGTAATTCTGGATCTGAAAAAATAATTATCACACCATAAGTACTTTCAAACAAATTTTGGAGTATTTTCAAATCAGGCATTTGAAAAATATACATCAACTTCTCTAAATTTTGCTTCAAACTTGAATCACACTTGAATTTGATTAGGAGCTGAATCTATATTCATTGAACATCAAACAGAACAAGGAAAACTCGTTTTCCAATAATTTAAAATCTGTAAATTTTGTTTCAAACTCAGTTTTATTTAAATTTAGTTTGTTAAGGTTGCATGTGGAAAAGTGTGTGTTTGTTCTTAATAATTTCAGCTGCATTTCAATCGGAACTAGCTTACGTATGAATACTTTAACTTGATCATTCATGTTCGTAATGATGAAATATAAATCTTGTATCTGAGTTTTTAACCATAATCCCAGAATCTTTTAAGAAACTTGAGGAATGATAGCCAACGTTTCTCTGTATAATATGACAAACCGGAATTATCAATACCTAGCCGTGCCGGTGGAGTATATTGGGTACACCAATCAATAACTATATTAATTCTTAGATTAATTGAATTTAAAAAAAAAAATTCTAAGATATTGTTGAAGAATTCATTAATATCTTGACTTGCTATCCGAGATACCCCCTTCGGACAGCGCGGTTGTTTTCGAGCCGCCCTGACGGCTGGGTTAAGAATGCAGAAAACTATTTTTTGACCCAGATTCTGATGCAATAATCTGAATATCACTTTCTAGACACAGTTTCTTTCAGGTCTAATCCATTACCCTGTTAGACGCTTTTTATTATCTTATTGATAATTTTCGCTCAATTCAATATAAGTTAATTTATTCAATATCATTAAAACGGCTTTTAACAGATCATTTAAAGTTTGTTAATGCAGATCGGTAGTTTCATGGGGTAGATTAGAAGAGTTGAACTTGATTCTTCTATTAAAACGTATTTCATATCAGAAGGATAAGTAAAACTGTTGTCATATGCTTTGAGACATCTCAAAAAGTATGTCGAAAAATGATGAAACCGGGGTTGAATTGAGGTTTGATCGTATTTTAATCCTTTGCATTCTATCAACCTTTAATTAAATCTACGAGTTACTCTCATTATATATTTTTTACAAATTTATTAAAAGAGATATTCATTAGGAAAATAAGTAAAAAGCATCTATAGCAGGGATGGCGAACCTCTTTCCCAAGTGGGTCAAATTTGATATTTTTTTTTATTAAATCCATGTGGCGGGTCACATAAGTTTATTATGTAGCCTACAAGTTTGATGATTATTAAAATTCGCTGCCAAAATTTATAACCCTAATCACTCTCTCTCGCCTTTAAAGATGCGGCACGAAGTATTATTAGTAGCAGATAAAAATTCCTTTTGCCGGAATAAGGCTTTCACTCATATCTAAAAATTCAAGCGGGTTCGATAATTTCACACGCGGGTCACTTCGTGATCCGCGGGGTACTCGTTCGCCATCCCTGATCTATAGGGTAGGATCTGATATCCGATTAAAAAAAGGCTTGTTTCAATTTGTTTGTTAAACACTCTTTTGGGCCAATACGTCTGGCCCACGTAGTGGAAAAGGTTAATGCGTATGTTCAATCATTTAAATATTAAAATAAATTCATTTTGAAAATAAAAGCTCCGACGCTTTCGATTTAACTAATTAAGAAATTATTCAAATAATAACAAATGCAAAGTCATCTATCTGGAACGGCCGTGATTGAGTTGTTGCCATCACACGCTCTGTTCGGCGCTCAATTACGTGTACGTGTGTTGGAACAAAGTGATGATTGTTGCCATAGAGGTTATTAATTCACCCCAATTAATAAACGTAGTAAAAGTATGGTCACCCCATTTGTAAACGCAAACATGACCACGGGCGTATACCTACACGGACACACGCAACAAGACGGACCGTGTAAAATACACTCGAGATCATTAATTAAATACAATAAATTATTTTTTGTTAGCGTTTTACACCTTAAAGCGGCCATCTATTAGTAACTCGCTCGGGCAAATATGGCGGAACCTCCTGAAATATGGCCGTCCCTCTCCGGCGCCAGGTGTTCGCATGGCCGAGGAGTGAGCATTGTGATTGGATCGAAAGTGATGGTGATAGGGGAAACTGACGTGTTTTAGACTTATAGCACCGCAGTATTTTTTAATTAATTAATATTCAGGCAACGAACTAACTTACAGTCATAATCGACTATGTAATGAATATAATATTTTTTGGATCGTTAGAATATTAAATAATTTCCATCGCTTCGTACCCAATTGGCCGACTCTCCCCTCACTTTCAGATGTTAGTCAGTGTAGGTTTAAGAAATGGTTATTCGGGACGTCATTTAATTTATAACCGATGAAACAGGCTTGTTAAATTATTATGGTAATACGGTGTTGTTCGGGGCACTTTCGGGAAAATAGGGATAGCGATACAATAAATAAATAAATACAGTACGTGTATCTTCACGCTTCGATCGCTGCGGGGGCTAATACTTGCAATTAATATTTTACGTGCCGGCCCATTGTTAGTTCATTAAAATTTGAAGTACCCATTTATTTTTAAAATTTAATACGAAATCCAGGCGTCGCAAACTGCGCGGCGCAATAATAATATTCGCTAATATTTATTTTATCGTCTGTGTATATATATATTTTTTGTTGTCGAAAATCTGGGTTACTTTATTATTTTCCACTTCAGATACATCCTAATGTAATTCGAAATATATTTTGCGTGAAATGGAGTTGAATGGCAGTTCCACGGAATCTCATTAAATTCTATTGGCATTCAATGCGAAAAGTCTTTAGATCCTTTTCACTTGCCGAAAGTCAACAATAACACATAACCAAAACACTCTTCAGGCCGAGGATTGTTACTCCTCAAAGGCCTTCCGCTCCGTCGCTTCTTTTCTGATCAGATTCGCAACAATGGACCGTTTTGAAGCTGTATTTATATATATTTTTTTAGTGTGTTGACTCCGATGTCTATTCTGAGACCTCACGGCGAGTCTATAAGTATCTTTTAAATTGTTTACTTTTAGAAGATTATAGAAGATTTTCGCATGAGGGACCTTATACGGGGCCAATGTAATAAAATACATTATTTTTTTATATTGCACGTTTATAGTTAATCGCTTTACAGTCGGTTTATGGAAGAATTGATTAAACGTGACCTGATCTGATTTCATAGTAAAAAAATATAAAACCTAATTATTGCACATATTTATAAGCATGTACAGTCAGCGTCAATAAAATTCGCGAGTTGATGTAATATGGTATGTCTTCAATGTACTATTTTAAGGTAAATTTATTTTTTGACAATCAAACTTAAATATAATATATTTAGTTATGGTAAAATATTTTTTTTAACGAAAGTCAGATATTGAGCATGAAGTTAATATAAATGGCCTAAGAAAACTCGCGAAATTAATTTATGCTGGTTAGTGATATGTATTAATATTTAAAAGTAAAACCAAATAAAACCTTTATGAAAGTCTTTTATTTTTATTTTATACTTTGAAAGTGGTATAAGACTATTTATTTATATTATGAGATATTTAAAGGTATGCTTTTGCATAAGTCTACAAATATTGGTACACGTTAATCAATTTAGATATTTCCTTTTAATTGTCAACATGTTAAAGTTAATAATGCAAAAATAACTAATATAATAATAATATTAAAGAAATAACCAATTTATTTAGCTAAAAAAGAAATTATACCACTTTCCAATAAAAACAAATTATGACAAATATAATTAACCTATCCGTCTCGGCGACTTGAAAACAACAGCGTTATCCGAAGGGGGTCTCTTAGGGATCCCAAGTATTTTAAGTATGTTTTTAAAAATGGATTATTCTTAGAATAAAAATAGTTATTCACGTTAATCTTTAATTTTGTTTTTGTTCTTGTGTACTAGTTCTCGCGGCACGCATCACTAGTATTTTTCACTCGCACTTGGCACATCGTACCGGATGCTAGCGAGAAAAAACATCGCGCCTGTGGCAACAGAATCTAATATTATTATTTTTTTTATTTTTTTAAGGACAATGATTACTTATAATATTTAATACAAATACAAAACCTATGTGACATGTAGGATTTATATTAAAAGAGTCATTCGAGAAAAATCAAAAACTTGGGGTCCCCAATATTGCCCATCGGCACGGCTACGTTAATTACAATTTTAAACTTATATTTTAATTGAAATTTACTATTTTCTAATGTATTTTTTTAAATAAAAATAAAAGACATCTAAAAGTAAACGGAAATCAACTAATTAATTGGTAATTAATTACAGTTATATTATAATCAACTTTAAGCAATCTAGTACGAAATGTAAATTATTTTGTAATGATAAATAAAAATAAGTTAAAATGTTCTTGCCACAACATTATATAGTTCAACTAGTTTTTATAAATAAATAAGAATATTGTAAACCATTGACAGTCAGATTTTTAATACAAAAAAATGATATAATATTTATGATATTTATTTAGTTTTCGAAACATGAACTTATTCCGCATTTAAAAAAACCCGACTCATATAATGATTTCATCATTTATGTTTGTATTACATTATTTTTATGCAAAAAATGCGAAATCTAGAAACTATTGAAACGTTGAAGGTTGTATGCGTTTAAACTTAACATTATTGGAATATAAAATAAAATTCTGAATATTATAAGTGTATTATATTTTTATTATAAATATTAGATTTCGTAGATCAAATTTTTCATTCATTACTCGAACAAAGCTCTGCATTTTATGTAATAGGATTTTTTTATTTACATGTGAAACAATTAATAAGTATATTATTTTAAGAAAATTAGAACTACGCAGATATATTCATATAATAGTTATTTCTTCCAATAGATGTCTCTTAATTATGGGTATGTTTCTATCTTCTCGAAAGTATTCTAATCATGTAAATAGATAACTCGATGATAAAATTAACATAATCGATGAAGCACACTAAAGATGTATTGCTACAATCTTGAAGCCATTGCTAGATATCGCGTGATCAAATAAAAATTGGATGAAAACGAATACAATCATTCGCATTTTCACACCTTTTTTCCATAGACACTGAATTGCTGAAACAATGTAGCGACGAGGGCAACACCAGCCCAGTATAATAAAGTCGAGGGTTGCGTGTCAATCCATCTCATTAAAATAGATGCGAGCGTAATGCTACCGCCCTCATCGTGTAAGGAATTAGCATTCCTATCATCCATTATGGCATAACACGTATTATGTGAAATGTTTATCCACTGTTATAAATTTATTTCATCAGTCACGGATTTTGTAGGCGGTCACGCATGCGTCGGGACGCACATTCGGACCATCTCGCACTTATCGGACGCAAAAAAAAGAAAATGAACGCAATTTTATATAACAGATTATGTGTACTTAGAGGGTAATGACGTGTTATCACACATGTGCGTGTCGTGGCGAGACCACGGGAGTTAAAACAAATATTATCTTGTAAAAATCTTGGTTTGTTTTTGTTCGGGACAACGGAATTAGGTAATGATTCGAGTCATCACGATCGTATATCTGAATTGTACAAAAATGCGATGAAATGTTCGTGAATAACGGAAAATTTCAACAGAAACTCCGCTTTTAACAAAATGAAGGAATTATTTAATTATCTAAATAATATCTAATATAATGGAATTTCTTGATCATTGAGGTATTTTAATATGTAAAGTTCTGGAGATCAATATTTGATATCATCTTAAAATGTTAATTGTGTGACGTGTGCTTTGTCAAGAAACAGAATTGATTAAGTCCCGAGTGATTAGCAGTTATTGCTATTTTAGGTGATTTTTAGACGACGACAGTTGCAATAATTGTTCTAAGATTTACAGAAGAAATTATATCTGTGTACCCTTTTCGATTTAAAGTATTCTTCTTTTTTTTCAATCAACGACAGTTCATTAATTGGACTATATCAGTTGTTCCATTTCCTATTTTATAATAATTTTTAAAAAATACTCTTAACCTAGCCGTGCAAATGGAGTATATTGGGGTATTTTTCTAGAATAACTCTTTGTCACATACTTTTTGTATTTGTCTAAAAACTCTTAAGTATAAACATTATAAATAATCATTAATCTTTATTATCCGCAATTGCGAAAAAAAATATAAAAACAATAATATTATTTTCTTTTGTCACGGGCGCGATGTTTTTTCTCGCTCGCATTCGGTACGATGTGTCGAGTGCGAGTGAAACGTGCGATTGACACGTGGGGCGAGACATCGCGAAACCATTGTCATTTACATCATATTGATTAGTTAAAAAATCCATAATATCGACCAAATTGTGAAGCATACAATGATTAACTATTTTTATTCTTAGAATAATCAATTTATTTAATTAAAAATGTCGATATTATATATCTTGACTTGAAATGCTTTGCGGGCGATGCGGCTGTTTTTGAGCCGCCATTATGGATGGGTTAAATTATTCTCATATATTTTTATTCCATAATTATTAATGGTTATTCTCCAACTTCTTCGCAAAAAGCGGTAGCTTCTGAACATCGTAAAAAACGTAATACTTAGTACTTTGGATACCCCACTCATGCACCAAACTATCTTCAGTCCACCATAAAGAGAAAAAATAGAAGATTAACGGTTGTTGGGAAGAAAACAACATCCGGAATTGGGCCGAGTATGGAGCTTCAGTCCAGTTGTATGAAAAAGAACAATTCTTAATTACAAATAATAAATTATTAATCGTTAAAGTAACTGTCGAGCTTTATTTCAAATGATATTATTATAGTCAGGGTCTATCAGAAAGAAGGAGGATGCAGGGGGTGCTGATTCTCGGGCCTCGCAATATTAGGGTCGAGTAGTGCACCGACACTGTATGGCGCCTGAGTGCAGAACTTTAAAAGATAAACTACAGGGATTCACTTATATTTTTATATATATATTATTAATGTGGATTTTAAGAAATCTAATTCTTTTATATTTTTAATTTTTCCCCCTTGGCGCCCCTAATTTTCCGGCGCTTGTGTGCACCGCACAATGGCTCTAGCCATATAGACGGCGCGCCCCTGTTAGGAACCTCAGATTAGCAACTCAATATGTTCAACAAAATTATGCGGGAGAGCAAAGCGGAATGAAATTAAAACTATCCAAAATACGGAAATTTTAAAAAAAATATTTTACTGGCCTTAAGACCCCGGTCCATCTTCAAAATTTACACATTTGACCATCTCTGAAAGATCTTGACTATATGCGTTATCTACTCGGTAGAATCTTTTTTATTGTGCATCTTGCATATGTGATGCTACGGTCCAGTCCATCGTTGCTTTGAATAGGGTTTTCCAGCGCCCTGCACTTTAATCTATGATCTTCTGCGTTTCGAATTCGACAACAAACCTTTATGTGTTCTAAACTTTCTCACAAGTTATCCTAAAAGCTATGTATGTTTACCAATCCGTGGATTCTCAATAGACATCGTCGGGATCAGATTTCAAAAGGGTATTTTCTTCATATTTGCAATCAAAGAATTATTTCTTTTGACATCGCATTTTTAGCCACCCCAGGTTATTTTTAACTTGCATTTTCCATATACGATTATATATTAAAAAAAACCTAGATAGATTAATTCTTTCATCCTCTTAACACATTTCGGTCCGCTGGGTTCCGCGCCGAGTTTTGCGTTGGGCCGGGCGATTTCGCGAAAAAAAAATAGCAAAAGTTAAGTACTTCAGTAAAATCGATGTAACTCCGATACCATTTAAGTTACGTCAATATTTTTGTTTGTTGTATTCAGAAAGGTTATCTCTATTTATAAAAATAATAGCTCAAAACTTCTCAAAGTGTGGTCTGCTTATCAAAGAAATATAAATGCTTTTGGTTTAACATCAGCGCCAACGAGGACTCGAAAACGCGTCCCCCGTACTTCTACGTTGGCCTGCGCGGACGCGTTTTCGAGTTCCCCAGACCGCAACGTGTTAAGATCATCTAGATGGCTGACCAATGTCTCACGTGAGCTTTGTCCGCTGCAGACTGGGAAATTTTACTCTTAATCTATATATAATTTTAATTTATTGCAATATTAACGGAAACATATATATTAATGAGGTTTTTAATTAATAAAAAAAATGTCACTCCATGAAAATCTTTGGAGATACCCGACTTACAATCATTGCAAAAAATTCAATTATTATTTTAATTGCAAAATAAAAAAAATATTCATTCAACACATTATTAGATAGTTTCCTGTTCTATATTTAAGTTGATTTGATTTTAAATGACGTTCTATCCTTAATTCTAGTAATAATATAATGTACAATATATTATAATTTATACAGCAGATAAAATTAATTCTGTATTAATTAGTCATCGCTTTAATAATAATATAGATATTAAATTAAAATTCTGATTTTTTGTCAATTTTATGAATAATATGTTATGTCGGCCGTCTATAGATTTATCTAACTACACCAATTACATATGTGTAATAAGACAACTGAGTTCTACCTATGTACATTTTTTTTCCAAGAAGGAATTGTATTAATTTAGTACATAATTAGTATCCGACAAAATATATATGGCCGACAGTGATTAGAATTAAACCGAATAATTAACTCTGCATTAATTACAGTTATGAAAGAAGCGATGACAGCTCGCCAAAGAGAGGAAGTGGACTAGTTAGCGATCACAAAAAATAAACAATAATTTAAAATAAGAGTGTAATTAAAGTATTTAATTTATACATCGTGGTGCTATTAAATTGAAACGTGGATATTGCATGGTAATGGTTTTCTTTCGTCTAGAATTTATGAGCGCCATTAATAAACATGAGGCTTGATGAATGTCTTAATAAATTTTTTGGGAGTCGAATCGTTAAAAATGTTTGACTAGGATTCACTAATTGCCCCTTTTTTGTGCATAATTAAAATACAAATAATAATAAAAAACCGACAAATTTCATTATTATTTGCATAAAAATGTTGACACGGCGGACTGTTGTGTGCGATCCGGGTGCTTAATCCTTTTTGCACATTTCTTCGGGGATCGAATCCGGCGAGGCGTGCTCCTTACGCCCATTTGGCATGGGAGATCTTGTTAACATTGACCGAAATGTTAATCTGCAAACACTTTGGAAGGCCGAGGACGTAAAGCTTTCTCAGGGCGATGGGCTTTTCGTTAGCCGTATGACAGGGCCGGGGATATGATCAGCGGCCCGGAAAATGGGCTTCGCCTTTCATGCGAAACACTTCTCGGAACCGAGAGATCACACTCATCTGATTTTTTTCGGTCTTTCTGATGTGTATATGTAAAAAAATATTTAGCAATTAAATGCGGTTATTGGAATTAATTTGGTTTGAAGGAGTTTTACAAGTCAAATCAAAATAAGCTTCGGTTGTATATCTGATTGTAAATATATTAAATACATTTAACTCCTTTTTACACGGAAAATACGTACCAATAAAACCGTTGTAAAAAAATCATAATCCCGATAAATTAATTTTACTTATTATTTTTTTATTGGTCCAAAAGATTTTTTAGCAAACAACTTGGACCAAGCTTTTTTTATTTAATTTTAAAACAATAATGTCTTTTTTAATTGGATATCAGATCAAACCATATAGACGCTTCTTATTCATTTTCTCAATGAATATCTCTTTTAATTAATTTGTAAAAAAAGTTTTCGGATCATTAGTGAAAAAATCGCATTCTTACCAAATTGCAAGCCCCCTTGAATTAAAGCAGCTGTTACTTAATTAATTTCGCCGTTTTGTTTCTTTTTTTACTCATCGGTCATCGGTGGCTATTATGACATAAAAATATGTCCTTTTGTGCAAACACAGGGATATTACAATGCGCGAAAATACATATAAATATTTTTTGGGAATCGTGTTAGAACATATAATTCCTTTAAAATATAGTATTTTTTCTTTTATTTTATTAAGTATTTAAAATCAATTTGAGTACTAATTGATTGTAAATTATTATCGTGTGTGAAATTGTTGGTCTTTTGGATTCTCTTCTCAAGACAGATGGGATATGCCTTGTATCCAAAAGGGATATTCAAATACATACGAGAAATTCCTAAAATATTTCCCTATGTAAATATTATTTAATCCAATTTAAAACTGGGAGGAGGATCTCAAATACGATGAGGCGATAAAAAATGTGTAGAACCTTCGATTTTTTTAAAAGTAGCCTCAATAAAACCTCCAACTTAGAGATAGGATCGCAGGATCTTTTCTCTTCAAGAGATTAGCCCAGATAAATTCAATTAAATGTTATCCTTAAAAGATCGTGGGTCTAAGTAATTAATTATTAATATTAATAAAAATGTTAATCTCTTCAGGTTACTGCCAAAGATTTCATCACTTAATTTCACTATTTTACTGCCCAAAAACGTCCTAAAAATATTATAATAATGCTTCTTTTACCTGACACCTATTATTTTCTCGTAAACATCCAAATTAGTTGTGGGATGATTTCTTTAAAGTAAGTAAATGATTTGATCAAATCCCTTAACTGTTTTAATTAGGAGATGAAATAAACAAGCCAGGACTCGCTCAGCTCTATGTTTCGCTTGTTACCACTTCCCTTTACATCAAAAGAAGTTTTTTTGAAGAAATTTAAAGTTGTGTTAGTGAATTCCACAGTTTTGGTTGATGTACCTAGATATTAAAAGTATTTATTTAGTAAACCATGCATTATTAAATGTAGAGTAGGTAATACAACAATAGTCATTGAAACACAAATTATTTATTCTAAACGTATTAACAAAAAAAAATAGTAAAAACAAAAAGGATATTTTTGGTGAAATTTTAAACTTTTTTAGCGAATATTAGTAATTAATAAATAATAATGTTCATTCATTTTTATTAAAACACGTTGTTGTTTTGTGGTATCTCGAGTTACAAAATACGTTACTTTTTTTACAGGCACATCTTTTTGTTTTATATTGTATTTTGGATTGTTCACTAACCCTTCTTCAATTCTTGACCTCCAAATAAGGATAAATTTTTGCAATTTCACGCAGACTTAGGTAAGTCCGTGGAATTGTTTCGGTAAATGTTGTATTTGAAAAGCGTTTCTAGGTAGCCAATCTTTTATAGTTCCAACTGAGGTACCAATTTGGTATAAATTATTTTTTATATCTAAAACTACCTACCTTAGGTACATCAACCAAAACTGTGGAAACTACTAACACGTCTTTAAATTTCTTCAAAGAAACTTCTTTTGATATAAAGCGTATTGGTAACACGCGAAACATAGAACTGTGTAAGTTCTGGCTTGTTTATTTCATCTTTTCACTAAAACAGTTAAGGGATTTGATTAAATCACTTACTTTCTTTAGAGAAATTATCCCACAGAGTTGTAATTTTAATATCTTCCGTTTTTATCAACTTCCTGCAACATATATGTCTATTTCTCGGTATATATATTCTAGTAAATAACTGTGTAAATTGTGACTAGCAAATATGTATGTATACGAAAAAGGAAGATAAGGATAGGGTATTCTTTTAAAAAATGCATTTATTAATACAGTGGAACCTCTTATAACGAGCATAATTCGTTCCAGAATCTTGCTCGTTGTGTGAAACACTCGTTATGCGAAACTAATTTCTATAACCAATATGGTGCCACGATAATGCGTCCATGCCAACATTTTTTTTTATCGTTTTATTCATAAATAAAATCTATGTTTATAAACGTTAAAGATTGCAACAACCTGGATAAAAAACATTTTAAAAAATCGAAACTAGCTTTCTATTATTTTATTAATCTATGACAACAATTAATTATTTTACTAGAAAGCTGTCTAGAGACATTTATTTTAGCCGGACTTTTAAAATTTGCGGAAATGTGACACAGTGTTATCATTGATATGTTTTAGAAGACGCATAGCCACCTCCTATTAGGGATGATGCTTCAATGTAATGATGAAATATGCTCCTATGCTTCTGCATTTCTCCTTTATTGGGTCAGAAGATTGTTTCTCTGCTACTCTTCCTCAAACTCTCCCTTCATAACTTCTGCTGTGAAATACGATCCAACACATATGCGTCGTGGCATGCTCGTGATTCCTTTGAGTCACTCCCGCAAGGAAATGTCGCTCGTTAAGGGAGCAATTTTTTCACTTTTTTTTTGCTCGTTATGCGAATTACTCGTTATGGGAGGTGCTCGTTATGAGAGGTTCCACTGTATATGTATGCAATTAAAGATTATTAACCATCGCACACACTCTCACCAACAAACAAACTCTTTCCCTTTTTTTGATTTAGATTTTCAATAATTAAGTTCATGAAACGAAAAGAAATAAATTCATTATTTGTTCCCTGAAGTTAAAACTGAGGTTTCAGACATGCTTTTATAATTTAGGTAAGGGATATATCATAACATCATAGGCAATCTGTGCATAGTTGTGCGTATCAAAGCAGAACAGCAAATAAAAAATATATATTTCGAGAATCGTGTAAATCGAGGCATGGGTTTAAATAAATGCATATGCATTATTTTTGTTACATTCTGAATCCTATCGTCTATATATCAGCAATTCTTTGTACTGCTTATTAGTCACCGAACTAAATATTGATGTAACTGATAAATATATAAGCTATGTTTACAAACAATGAGAATTATTTCGAGAAAAGTAATATTACAAATGAAATGGGATCGATAGTACGGGCACTTAAATCGTTCGCTCGGGATCCGAAGCACTATTAGAATCGGTACCGGATACATGGTACCGAAATTAAAATTGATAGAATCACCGGACTGCGTAGCGTCCACTTGATCCACCCGTAAATAAAGCAGTCATATACAATCGACGTGGATATAATGTATAGTGGAGATTTGGTTAAGTGCAGGTTGTATGCGGCCATAACCAGGTGGAAACACGAAAGTGCAGCAGTTAGGTGCATTGGTAAACAGGGCTCGGTTGATGTATGATATATGGAATAATGAACGGTTATGCATTACCCGGTGGTGGGATCGGGCACCAGCTCGGCCGCGGCAACGGCCCTCCCAACTGAATACGGTAGGTGCCAGCGGACTGGTTCAAATTTGAAAATCGTACATTGGGGTTCCGCTCGTGATTGACCTCGGGGTCGAACATGCGCGATCGTCGGGCTAATTTATCATAATGGTATGCTATTTGCATGATGACATCGAGTTGTGATTTTAATATGCGGTTGGAGGTGGAGTTTTAGCGTGGGATAACATCCGCGAAGAAGTTAATGTTGTCTAAAGAAATAATAAAAAAAATGTCTTAATCCTATGGCCAATTATCATAACATCTGAAAATTCATGTTTTATACCTAAATAGGATATAATTGTAAGTTTACCGTCCTTCCTCTTCGTTTTTATCCATCAACTCTTCTCACGTGTCCTAAAAACAAGAATATAGTTGGCGCCATTAAATTTCGCGAGTTCGTGCGAAACGGAAAATTTATCCCTTTAACAAAAACATCATTCCTATCCATCCGGGCGGCTCAAAAACAACCGCGTCGTCTGAAGGGGGTCTCTCAGGGACTTCAAGCATTTCAATTTAAGATATTATGAATTATTCATAGATTTTTATTTAAATGGTTTATTCCGGAGGCTCCCAATCTTTTTCTTGAAAAAAGCGAGCGTAAGAAGATGACGCGAATTGGAAATTCCAACAAATTTGCCGAATTGTTTAATTTAATATTTTGCGGCGCCCTTATGACGACACCGCGGCTCACACTTAAAATAACTACGCATAAAAATAGTTATTCATATTTTCGATTTTTTAACTAATTGATCAACAAAAAGCTAATTGGGCAACAGAAGCGAATTTTAGGGTTTGTATTATAAGACTTTTTAGAGAAAAATCAAAAATTAGGGGTCCACAATATACCCCATCGGCACGGCTAGGTTGGTATCGTTTGTTTATAATTTTATCAGGTAATTAAATACCCATAAAATGAGACTGTATTATTTGTCATAGTCAAAAATCTCGCTCAAAATTGTATTAAATATTATATGGAATTAAGTAACTATATCGAACTAAAAAATAAAATCAATAGTATATAGTACTCGGATTAATAGTTTTTTTGAAGAATATTCCTTTTGAAAATGGGTATACTTTTTAAATTAAGACCCCCATTGTAATTGTAATATAAAACATAAATAGAAATTAAATAACAATTTTTTTATTATATTATTTTTAAAATTATATCATTCGTTTTATAAAAATAAGCTTTAAAATGTAAAAAAAAATCTTAATGTTTTTCTGGTAATTTTATTTATATTGCCAATAAATCAGCAAATGGTCGAAGTTTTGAATATTATTTATAATATTCATTTATTTATTTATTATATTTTGACGTTAGATTTAAACTCGCGAAATTATTTGGCGCCAGCTATAAATTCTCCTCTTTCAAATACATTGACGAGTATTTTCCGCGATTTCTCTAAGATGACTTTGTCTTAATAATCGCAAATAATCAATTAATTAGTCCCATAATGTTTTTTATTAAATTCAATATATTTTACGTTTAAGCTATTTAATTTAATTGATTGAATTAAATTATCTAAGCAATCGTAGTGTATCTCGAAAAATAAAATAAAACTTTACGGGGAAAAGCTATAAAATGTAAATAATTCTTCAATTAAAAGAAGTAAAGCCGTAATTTAGATCTTTTTACACAGTTTATCGTACATTTAAAGAAAAAAATCTTATTTGTTCGATATTTGCTTATAATTTTTATCAGTTTTTCTTATTTATTCCATTATTTTTTCTTATATTAATTTAAAAAAACAGAAATTCAATAAAAATATAAATAAAATAATATCTAAAATATAATTCATATGTCTTATGATTTGAGGCTATTTTTGCGTTTTTTTTTTAGATATTTTTTATAAATAAATAATTGGTTTCCGATACACTACACATGGCTTGACTGTACCATATTTATCCCTATATGGTAGACTGTTGATATTGAGTGTGCTCTCTCTTTGCATTCCGTTTGTACGAGCATCATCACGCCTTTTTAAAACCCTTAATTAGGATTAACTACCGTCAGGTATCGAAGGTTCGTAAACACAAGGGCCCTTGGCCGGGCATCGTCGTATTCCCGTCGTATCGACTACCGATTATCAGATTCGTATCGCGATCTGATTATGTTTATCCCGCTTGTCATCTGCGATCTATGGCTGATAATCATCGGAATCAGACCTGTCGTTACGGTATCGATTCTTTTACAAAGTGCGTATATGAGGCGCGGATGAAAAGTTGTTTTTTTTTTTGCTTCAACTTTCCGCGCGCCCCTCTAATTTAGCGACGCGTGTGATTATTCAAAAATACAGGGTGTGCCCAATGATCCTTGACACACATCGATATGCAAATATGTTCATATTACAATAATGAATATTGAATTTGTCGATATTCAATTACGAATGCAAATCGTGGCTGGGGAATCGAATCAATCTAACGTCCGCGGAGACATAATTGCGTGTTTCGTATCAAATTAAATTCTAATATTTATTTATTGTCGTATGAATATGCGATTTGCGAGTGTTGGCGATTATTTTTTTACGCGTATGATTTCATTGCGATTTGAATCGGCAATCGCCATGACCTCGATTAATAAAACGACACAATTCATCAGTACAATTAAATGTTGTAATATCGTAAGATAGAATGTGTTGATTGATATTTTGATTAACGCTCATTGTTATTTTGATTTATCAATGAATATGTTCATATGAATTAATTTCATGTCTGAATAAATTTGGCAGTGTAATATAACACCAATCACGCTTTGATAGCTGATAATATATCGTAATCGAAAAATAAACATTGAAGTCTATTTTATACAAATTGCATATCACAATGAAATAGTATTATTATTTTGGTTATTATTATTATTATTTAAGAATTAAGGGCAAGATGGATTTTGAATAAAATAAGTGTAGTGTAATTTAAAGGATAAAACAAAATTAAATTTTAATTAAATAATTTTAAAGCCTCTTGGCAAATTCCTCTTGACGCAAAATAGATGTTTACTTTAAACAAATAACCGATGAGTTACACAAACAATGTACTGTAAATATTTTTAAGTTAAAAATAAATTGAGATGGAATTTTAACTTAGATATAAACTTTACTATTATTATATATGTTATCATATTAAAAAAAATATTATATTTCTAGTTTGGTTCGGTTTTATTTTTCATACTTTTTGAAAAATAAATGCCTCATTCATGCTTCACTGACAGTGATATAGTAAAACCTAAAATGTGATGAACATACTAAACTATCTTGACTGTTCACCAAGTATTCTACTATTTTCTCTTGTGTTAAAATTATAAACTTCTCGTATTCATCTTTTTATATCCAACAAAGAAAAAATAATTATTTAAAAAATAGGATCAGCTAATCCAATGTATGGGAAAAACTAATTCACTATTTTTTGATAGTTGGGTTTTTATTTTCTACATGTTTTGGAGTGATCAGTAATTTTGTTCTTGAAGAAAAAATGGAAAAAATGGATAGAACTATGTAAGAACATAAATAATAGCTTTGTAATTAGTCTCCGTATTCGCTGGACGTTTGGACACTGGAGTTTTTGAGAATGTTTCTGATTATTACAAATACCGTTCTAGATATTGATGAAAAAAGATTCCAGAATAAAATAATTCTGAATTGATTGTGAATTAAAAAAAAAGATTTTTAGTTTCTTGAATATGTATATTTTTGGATTCGATGTAGATTCGATATGATTGTAAAATTATGTACAGCTCAATATTATCTGGCGTGATTCGATTTGACCTATGCTAATTTTAGTACAGTGAAACCTCGTTTCATGTTTTTAGGAAAAAAATAAATAACAAGGAAAACTCAGATGTAATCGAAAATGATAAAAAAAAAATTAAGGGATAATATTTTTTATTAAAAAAATCACGAAAATGATACTTACTCTATTTGGAATTGGAATGATCAATGTTACCACTTCTCTATCAGAGAATTCTCCACACGACCTATTAAATTAAGTATTTTGGACAAATTATTCATGGACCAAAGTTTCATCCTTTGCCCACTTTTAACCACGAAGGGAGGGAAAATAGAAGGTAAATGGTTGGGAAGAAAGAACCTGTCGTGGCTTGATCGGATTAGGAGCTCCAGAAATGTTCCAGCTTGCTATAAATAGACACGTATACATGAAATTGAAAAGGTAAATAGGATTTTGTAAATAATCAAAAAAAATATGAAAAAATATTTTTTATTGAGAAAATCATGCAAATCGGATCGGTATATATATATATATTTGTTTGGGTTTATTTACAGAAAGCACTTTCCATGCTGAAAATCGATAGGAAGTTTTCGACTTGTACGTCTTCAATGCTTGTAAAATAGCCTTTAACCTTTTCCACTCCGTGTGCCAGACGTATTGGCCCAAAAGATTTTTTAGCAAACAATTTGAACCATTTTTTTTTTCGGATATCAGATCAAACCCTATATTCATTTTCTCAATGAGTATCTCTTTTAATAAATTTGTAAAAAAAATATAACTAGAGTAGCTCATAGATTCGACTAAAAATGGATAGAATGGAAAGGGTTAAGGTTCCAAATATAGTTTATTTTGTTGGAATTGGACGAATATAGTTTAACTATTTTTTTTCGGAGAGTTTTCCGTGAATATGACTGTTCAGATGTCATCACATTAAAGTAAAAATAGTTCTCAGCCATCAATGGCATTGTACTCCCAAGTATCATCTATTTCGAATTCCTGTTCCTTGTCGATTGCAGCTTTCCGAAAACAATTTTTGGTCGAAAAATATTTAAATTTCATCTCATGCCTTAGCAGTATAATAATACATCACATCTAAAATAGTCTCTTTTAATTAAAATATATTGAAATATTAAATATATAAGACGTAAATGTGGTATCTAATGTACTAAAAAAAAACGTGACTGTATTAACACTCAAGGACCCGGTCCCGCGTTAGTGCGGAAATTTTCGTAAACGAACAGTGGCACCTGCTCCCACTAGCATGAGTTCACACTGGAAACAATGCTATCTAATGCACTTCTGAAAGGGTTTCTTTGAGTTTACAGCTGGACGTTTCATTCATTGTTCTGCACATGCCCTTTCATGAAAATATATGACATATGTATTTTAGCACATGGTTAAAACTTGTCCTTGAAACCAACTAAGATTATTTGGATCGAGAAAACTTTCAAATTGCCACATGACTGTAACAAATTTGGTTTTGTTTATCCTTCCTTATTTCTTTTGGAATATTAATGCTAACAACCCGTCATTCACTGTATTCTAAAAATAAAATTATAACCGACTTCATAAGATATATTTGTTTCTCCGTCTAAAAATGCAATAAATCATCATTTTCACAGCTCAAAATTTTATTTCCATCTAAATATTAATAATCTATACTGATGCTATGCGTATAATACTTCTTTTTTTAAACCCAATTCCTCTCAATAGGAAAAGTTAATGCTTTGTACAGAGCCCTTTCTAAATCCATAGACGATAAAGATGGACTTGATCTAAGGATTTATACAAAATAATAGGTGCTTGAGTATTGTTAATTGTCCGCAAATATCGGGAAAACGTGAATTATGGGAGAGTATTTATTAAAATTATATTTGGTGTATTAGGTGGATCATCAAATATATATAAATGTTAATATTTTAAGAATAGTATTGTTTTTTATTTATTTTCTATTAATAAAAATTGAAATCAGTGATAAAAATATTTTTTTCGAATCAATGCTATGCGAAAATTCGTATGGCATGTGTCCTGAGGCACTTATCGAGCGCCCCTCCCTTCGGTATCCGCGATCGGCCCCAAATGAAGATAGCTTTGTGTGTTTTTAATTAATTGGCACCGCGCAATAAACATAAACAAGTATCAGACAGGTTTAATCGTCGCTGAACTGTACGGCCGGAGCCTTCACACACGAGAAAGCGATTGGCCTGAAAATTTATGGCGTTCACGATTAGCCATGCCCTGGCCATATTATTAATGCCTTTTTAATGACTGCTAAAATATTCCATCGTGATGACCGTTTACCTATTACGTTATTAATACGCATGCTCCGATTCGGACACGCGTGCGAAATTAAATAATTGCGAAATTAATTCCAGATACGGCACAACAATTCAATCGGCCGCGTAACAATTAATAATATTTATTCGGGATTTTATCTGAACGGATTCGGCTATTTATCTTCTAGTTGTACGCACATATTTTTTTTGTGTCGAAACGTGGGGAATGTAAATTTTGGTCGAACATCGAAGCAATGCATCAGCCAGTTAACGAACCCTTGTTAACAAAACCTAACACCAATTAAAATTGTGCTATAAAAAGAGCTCGATGCTCGAAAAAGTCAAGCATAAATATATACGCGTGTATATTATTTGAAGAAATTATTTTTTTAATTACCATCTTATTTTATTGCTTGATTGGTATTTATTAGCGAGGTGGTGTGATCGATATTTCACTAGAAAGTCACGATCCACACTTCACATGTGTATAATAGAGAAATTATAGCTCCCTGAATGATCACGATTGTTTAATAATTCATAGAAAAAAATGTATGGCACGATTCGAAAATGCTGATATTTGATTTATGATCATTTGAAAAATTATCGTTCGCATTTATACATCTGAAAAAAAATATATAATACGATTTCGTAAAGCGCGGATTTCCGCATGGTTTCTTCAGCGTTTTGTCGATTTTTTTTACGAGATGCCACAGTTCGAAAAGCGCTGGCCAGGGACCAGTCGTTTATCTCGGGACCGGTTCAATAATCTTTTGTTTGGTTCAGCCAACAAATAAAAATGCATTTAATTGCCCGATTTGTTTTATTACACCTGAGGGGCAACCAACGATGCATACAATCCAAATTGATATATCGATTATTCTTCAAATAATAATATTCAATTATATTTGATAAAACCGTGTTTACACCTATACAGATCAACACAATATTAATTCGATACTTATATATCGATAATTATTTTTTTTTAGTCGCCGTAACAGTTTTTTGATCGCGGTGATTGATTGAAATGATCATATCCGTCGTCAGGAAATGATTGATTTTTTTCACCAATCAATGAAATCGACCATCTGCCGATCGCACCAGAGCACACAGGATCAAATGAATATTGATAGCGTTTTATTTTTATTTTATTTTTGGGTGTAGGGTCATCGGGGATGCCACACATGTGTGTCAGTGTTGGCTGTTGAATTAATTTTAACAAGCTGTTATCTAATTAGGCGATAGGACGACCTGTTGAACCGGCAGGATCCGAGTGTTAACCGTGACTGTAAACAAATGGACGATTTTTTTTATACGTTCGATCAATTGATTTAAATACAAAAAAATTGCTGCATATTTTTCATGAGAATTTATTTAATTATTTACGATGGTGAATTTCTAGGAACACGTCAACATCTCGCGCCGTTTGTTCTTATATTCTTTGATTATTGTTTGTTTGTTTGTAAAAATAGTTTCATTTGGAAAAGAGAGAGGGCGTCTTCGGTGGACCGGTGATTTATAGGTGGGTATGTATCTATTTATTTTACCTGTACAATTAATACAAGTCAAAAAGCGTTTCGAACCAATCATCTTACAAACAACTTAATTATCATCAGATCATTGCTTGAAAAAATTGGTCACTAGTACAGTATGACTGTACGTAGTCAACTGTTCAATTCAATTATTTTAATTGAAAATAAATTGAATTTATACGAAATTATAGCTAAATTATTTAACATCATAGAGATCCATTTTAGAATAAATGAAATAATACGTCATTAAATAGAATAAAACTAAAGAAAAATAGAAAATCATATCATATACATGTCAGAATTTGTTCATTTTGCTTCTGGTCTATATAAATAGTCAATGATGCTATAATAAGAGAATATGTAAAGGCTTTTCACTCTTTTACAAATCAAATTAAACCCCTATCCTTTCATATTCATAAAATAATTGATTTTATAACAAAAAAACCATGGATAGTGTTTTTAAATATATCCTATCCGATCCATAACGGCGGCTCGAAAACAATCGCGTTATTTGAAGGGGGTATATTTATAATGATAAATAGACCAAACATTTAAAGTCAAGATTTTTTTATAAATAGATTATTCTAAGAATAAAAATAGTTATTCATGATATCCTTCATAATTTGATCGATATTTTGAATTTTTCTACCAATCAATTTGGTGCGTAAATGACAGCACACTCGGAAATGTCCTACCGCAGACTGAGGACACGTCGCCGAGTTCTCGCCGGACGCGTTAATCGCTCGATTTCACTCACAATCGGCACATCATACCGGATGGGAGCGAGAAAAAGATCGCGCCTGTGGCAACGGAAGCGAATATTGTTGTTTTTATTTTTTTTCGCAATCGCAGACAATAAAGATTAATGATTATTTATAATATTTATTTTTTAGAATTTTTTAGACAAATACAAAAAGTTTGTGCCATTTAGGGTTTATATTAAAAGAGTTATTCGGGAATCTTGGGGTCCTAAATGAACCCCATTGGTACAACGTTGATACGTTCCACAAAAAACTTAGTTATGTTTTGCTCTTTTTTTTAAATAATTATTTTAATTATTTAAAAAATATCAAAATGATCAATAATTAAATTATTTATTAAATATAGTTTTACTCTAACTTAATAAATAATCATTTGCTGAAAGAGCAAGCTGGTTTATTTTATTTTATTTCAAATATCATCGACAAAATGTCACTACTGATTTTCGATTGAATAATGATTTATTTCTAAAATTTGTAAGCGGATGCGTTTATTTTATTTATCACATTGCTATTTTTTTAAATCTTTTATTCGTATGTTTAAAAAACGAGGAAATATATAATAGTAATGTGAAAATCTGAAACCATTTTCCGTGCAAAAAAAACAAATTTATTTTTATAAAATTATTATTAAAATGATAATAAGTATGAATAAATTAAAAGATTATGCATAAATAGGATTTCTGAGATGACTACAAAATCCTCTTAATAATCTATGTAATATTCTTCCAAAATCCATTTTATTACGTCTTCCAAAAAGTCATCAAAAAATAATAGAAGCTAATCCATATGTTCTTCTTTCTTCTCAAAAAATTAAGGCTATTTATAAGGTTCGGGATATTTACATTCCAAAAAATTAAAAGGCTAGAAGTATTAATTAAAGTAATAACTTAAAAAGAAATGTAGCAATCACACTAATATATGAATTTCTATATTACAAAATTCGAAATAGAGAAATCTCTAAGAACTACAATTTTATTTTAATTGTTTTAGATTGATTGAAAATTTATATTATAAAATTAAACCTATTAAACAGAAGGACTATTGTTTTAAATATTTTTAGTTATAGTGCCTATTCATATTAATTTGGCTATAGCCGTTTTTCAAACATTATGTATATTATATTTACTTTAATACAGTTCTACTTGAGTTCATTGACGCTTATATGCGTTCAACTGTCTGACACGTGATTAGTTATAATTAATGAAACCATTAAATATATAGAATATAGAACCTTAAATGATTTCTCTATATAAGCTCACTTTGCCATAACGGCAGTACTGGCTGACATTTAATATTTTGAATAGACACGGCACATTGTTCATATTTCATTGTGACCCAGTGGATAATAATTGGAAACATGTCCAATCTATTCGCAGAAATATACCATTGTGACAACGGCGATAAATAGCCGATCAAGACACTATTGTATTTGAAAGGCGACGAAAATTTATTAAAAATATTTTTTTATTATTTTTGCGGCCAAATTTGGTATGGCACTTCGATTTAGGCGACGCTTCGAATTAAACGATTTCGCTTTGAGTTGGCCCGTGCACGATGTGTGCGTATGTTTTTTGACAATGGATGAAATTCCAATGCTCGCCTGTGTCTGTAGACACCTCATAATATTACAAGTGGGAGTGTTAAAATCGACAGGTCACTAACAATGTTTGGAATATATTTTAAAGACATAAATATTTCAGTGAGGGTCTGTGAACAGGGCTGCCAAATAAATCACGGCGTTATTCAAATATTTCAACTTTAATTAGTTGCGGCGTTCATCCCATAATAAATAATAGGCTTCGATTTGCGTTTTTGGATACAATATATTTTTTCGGATGCTTGTCTATCTATATACCCATAGTCCACGAGTTGTACAGCCCTGTGTTGGGAGGCTGTAATTTTTTGGTCTCGCTGGGATGTCGGGTATTATTTACGACAGCTGTTTCGCGGAATCGATTCCCGGACCCTTGCTCCTCGCGACTTGGGTAACTCAGTTGCTTCAACTCTTCTCGGTGTATAGAATCCTGTCAACTATACCTATGTATGTATTATATACCTGAGCCGATTCAGCGTGTAGATTCCAGTAGTGCTAACATAGAGCT
Source organism: Philopotamus ludificatus (assembly GCA_022495035.1). Classification (NCBI taxonomy): domain Eukaryota; kingdom Metazoa; phylum Arthropoda; class Insecta; order Trichoptera; family Philopotamidae; genus Philopotamus; species Philopotamus ludificatus. The sequence continues at coordinate 315,206 of JAGXCT010037239.1, read as the reverse complement.
GCTTAGCTACCTGTCCTGGAATAAAGTTATCTTATAATAAATAAATAGATAATCAAGTGAAATTTTCTACAAAGCATATTTCTGGCACAGTCAGAAACTCATAAAAATGATATCTTTGCCGAATATAAAGTCTAGTTTACGCTCTACTCCTCTTTATGGTAGTTATCTGGATGAAGATATATTTTATAAACTCAAAAAAGATTACTTTAATAGTTATTCATAAAATATCTATAAAGTTATATGGATACGATGAAATTTATATTAATCAATTATTTTACATGGTTTTAAAATAACGTGAATTATTTGTTCGAACAGTTTTAAAATTCAAACGGGTCCTGGAGATTTGTATCGCTGGATATCAAGAAATATATAAACAACAGATTTCTTTATAATTAGATATTTTAATAACACAGAACAAACAAAAAATTTTATTCGATTCTTTTATACATTAGACGTGTCGTTAGTAATTTTCTTAATTAAAATACATATATTAATATATGAATAATATTTTTTTATAAATTAATTTTAATGGTTTACATTATTACTATTTTTACACGTTTTTATATACCATAATGATGTTTTTTAAGTATTAAATAAATCACGGATTTTGATGGAACATATCTGCGTGTAAAAAAAGCATCGAATGTCCATGTTTTTTCAAATGATTTAATTTATTTCATATATTGTCTAAAATTTCAATTTAAACTTTTAAATTGAATAAATAATAAAATCTATTTATTGGATATTCCGTTATTTAGTAATTTTATCAAAAATAGTCAGTTTTAAGCAATTTTGTTAAGTGTTTTTCCTTGGGTAGTAATGATGTTTTTTTTTTAATTATTTAAGGATTTTTGACTTCATTTTGTAGTTGCGTCATAAAATTTCACGAATTTTCCTGACTTGATTTTTCATATTCACGTTTTATTATTTCAATATATTTTGTATAATTACGTTTACAGTATAACTCAATACCACTCTAAATTATGTCTTAATAACGCTCAATATCATAATTGAATAATTAATTACCTATTTTTTAGAACAGTAAACGCAATGAAAGTAATTTCAACAACTTGCAAAACTAAATGTTTCCGTTTATTGCATTATTTTTATATATTTTGTTAGTTATTGTATCTGAAAATCTGTATACTTATTACAGGATTTAAAATTTTCTCCCTTATCGAATATCATAATTTCGATACCTTAAAAACGTGATAGATCACTAGATTATATTTTAGAGGATGTTTATCTTTAAGGTTACACATATTTATTTTTAATTTAAATGAGTGTAATAGTATAGTGTCTGTAAAAGAATATAATAAGTTCCGTCTTACGTTTCATTTAAATGTGGTCACTTATACTGAATTTTGATTATGCATAATATATTGATATACGGATTAAAAAAATGCTTACTATCAAATATGTATTACATATTTTTTTAAGAAAGAAAACCTCTCAAAAATATTCCCAAAAAGAGTAATTTTAATTTAATAAAACACGGATGAATGTCACCGCTGAAATTTTACAATAATGGGTGATTTATAATTAATTATTATATTTATAACAGTTTATTCCGCGTTAAAATGTAATCGGGTGTATTTGTTGCAGGAAGATGATAAAAAAATTGTTCAAATCCTTAAGATAAATGATCTGTGGGGTGATTTCCCTAAAGAAAGTAAGTGGTTTGATTAAATCCCTTAACTGTTTTAGTGAAAAGATGAAATAAACAAGTCAGAACTTAGACATTAGATGGAAATAACGTTGTGGGAATCGTGTTAGATATAAAAATAATTTATACCAAATTGGTATCTCAGTTGGAACTATAAAAGATTGGCTGCCCAGAAACACTCTTCAAATAGCTACTACAACATTTAACGAAACAGTTCCACGGATTTACCTAAGTCTGCTTGAGATTGTGGGAAAATTATCCTTATTTGAAGGTTAACACTCAAGCACCCGCTGTTTTCAGGCGAAACTTACACCTAAACCTGCATCT
>JAGXCT010037239.1:283723-312705 GCA_022495035.1 Philopotamus ludificatus | reverse complement strand
GTAAAACAATTAACGTACTTTGTAACTCGAGATGTCACAAATCAAAAACGTGTTTTAATAAAAATGAATGAACATTATTATTTATTAATTGCATTCAATAAAAAAATTAAAGTTTTACCAAACATATCCTTTTTGTTTTTAAAAATATCAGCTTAAGTACCAATTGTTTTTAAAAATACCAGCTTAAGTTTCAATGACTAATGTTGTATTACCTATTCTACATTTAATAATGCATGGTTTACTAAATAAATACTTTTAATATCTAAACAATATTATTTCATCTTTACACTAAAACAGTTAAAGGATTTGATCAAATCACAGTTGTAATTTTAATATCATCTGTGAATTGATAATCTATCTTAGGGATATGAACAAATCTCCGTTTTCACCATTTCCCTACGACATATTTATATATAAAATATGTTTTTATTCTGTAAATTATTTCTAGAAAATTATATAATATTTTTAATTGGTTCAAAAATGTTCAATCGGTTCTAATATAAATTGTAACTATTATTAAATTGGTTTGAAAAGATATAATAAAGAATTCAAATGAGCGGAGCGCCAGAGGAAGACGGGGAAAGCCCGCACTGTCTGCTCGATTAATTGCAAGTTTTCTTTCAGGACACAATTTGTAGAACATTTGGTAGTGTAATGAAGCCGGGGGACGCAAACGACGTTATAATATCACCGGCGTCCATTAAATTGCGTTTAACTCATCACGGCCAATTATTGGACGTTGCTCAAGCCACCTTGTTTGCTCGGCCAATTGGGCTTTGAACTCATTAATTTCCAATTAATAACCAATTATGCGGATCTGGCTGCTCGCCGTATTTATTTATTTCTCAATATCCATCAGTCCGTTAAACTTTGCCGATTTTCGCCGGAAGCTAATTGCACATTGTGCCCCGCACATACATTATTGTGTAAATCGACGCAATTATCATTCTTAGTCGGTTATTTGCTTAAGAAATAATTATACAATCTGGATTGTGTAACTGTGGGTGTAGCGGAGTCTGCGCACACGCAACCACTCATTGTCACTAAACGCTTAATTTGATTGATATTCATGATTAACACGAAAATCAATCAATACCGTATAAATAAACTGGTTTAGTTTCATTTATAATCTTTTTTAATAGTATCATTAATTCTCCGCAATTATACTTATGTATATAAATTAATACTGCGAGACTCAATAAAATATTTATAATCGTTTCAGGTGCAATGTCCCACTGTGCAAAAGTTGTAGAGATGCTTTAAAAATTAAACGCCCAGCTTAAAAATATTTAATAATTATTATTCAATTTATTTGTTATAAATATCTGCATAATCCGCCGTATAGTCGTGAGATGAAAAACTGAAGAATTATTTATATACTCGCAACTATGATTTTTTAGTAACATCATATGATATCTGTATAGTTGATGTAAATTTTCAACTATATTGAAATATCCAAATTTATGTATAAGATTTCCTTATTTTATGCAGACAAAAAAAAATATATTAACCTAACGGTGCCAACGGTGTATATTTGGGATCCCAAGTTTTTGATTTTTCACTTCTCTCTTTTAATATAAATCCTACGTCACAGACATTTTGCGTTTGTCTAAAAAAGTCAAAATTAAAACTTTAGACTGTATATTAACTAAATTGAATGATTTTGGGAATGCGCGATGATTTTTCTTGCTCGTATTCAGAACGATGTGCCAAGTGCGAATGAAACGTATACTAGTGACACGTGCTGCGAGAATTTAGCGATCTACCAGCAGCGAGTCCTCAGTCGGCGGGACATCGGCTGGTGTGGTTTATAGAAATATGCAAAATATCGATTAAGTTTTAAAGCATATCATGAATAACTAATTCCATTCTTAGAATAAGTCATTTTTTTTTAAAAAAAAAAGATAAATTCCTCAATATCTTGACATGAAATGCTTGGGGTCAATTTTTCATTATAAATATACCCCCCCATTCAGACGACGCGGTTGGTTTCAAGCCGCTGTGACGGATCGGTTAAAGACCTTTAAGTGAAACCTTACAATCCGAACTCTTTCTATTAAAAATAATATCATGAGGATCAATACTTTGATCGAATTATTGCTAATATGTTTTATTTATTTACTATTTGTTTATTCACGATACCATAAGTTTTGTAACATAAAAAAGAACATCGGGAAAATAGGTTATTGGTGATTTTTACAGGGTGCGTGAAATCAATCTTCCACAAATGTATAAAACGGCTCCAGACATTATGACATTATGTACATTTGATCAAATTAATATTATAGAAAGTTTTAGGTACTTTATAGCAATTTATATCTCATCATTGTAATTGTATATTTTCATAATATTTACAAAATTAATTACATCTAGTAAATTATTCCAGATTGGAAATCTTGTTCTTTTTAACAGACATCGTTAATTATTTATGTTAATTAATAGCCGAATTTTGTTAATACACGTTACAGTCAGATACTTATTTTTGTAAATAAAAAACTGATGAATTTTAGTTCACGAGGGCTTGCAATTAGCTAAGAGTATGGAACAGCATTTTCTCACTTACAATCAACCTATAATCTTAACCTAGAGCCTTAAAATTTGTATGACTGGATATCAAGAAATGTATAAAAAAAACTCGTGAAACAAAACGCACAGAAGTGGATAGCAATTTTCTAATAATAATAAATTTAACAACACAATACAGTAATAACAAACAAAGAACTTTATTAGTTTTAATACATTAAATGTGTCTTTGGTATTATTTATTTCATAATTAAAATAAGTATGATGAATATTATAATTTTTACGTTTTTTATTCCATTCTTCATTAAAATAACACGGTTTATTTAGAAACGTATCTACGATGTAGACAAAATTGAACGTAATTTATTAAAAACCTTGTTTATACCTTTTAATTTTATATGTAATATCATGGCCATAAATTATAATATGAATTAAATCACTTCAGATCACAATCTTGTATATATAATTCCAAGAAACAAGATTTTTAATCTACGAAGACTTACTTACATTGTTGGGAATTTCAGTTAAATCTCGTTATTGGGAATTTTAAACAGTATATGATTTTCTTTAATATTCTAATTAAACCGTCCACATTGCTCATATACATTTTTTTCAATAATTTGTCCCTTAATTGGCGGGTATGGCTGATATGTGTCGACATGTGTTCCCGACCTGACCGACTCTCAATAAACAGTTCACGGCTTGCACGTGCAGACCCGGTTATTATTTCAGCGTGTCCAATAAATTTCAATATTTAAAGGTACATGTAGCTATCACACTTATCTCGGTGAGAGTGAAGACCATAAAAATAAAAGCTCATATTTATTATCAGAAGCTTTCAGTCTCTGCGAGACCGATGAGATAAATGGTTTCTGCGAAGCGCCCTCGTCGAGTCCTTCAGCGTTGAATTATGGAGCTACGGCAATGCCGGCGCGATCCTGAAATGCTACTTTATATTTAGAGCCAATAATAATAAGAACATTTAAATAATCATCATGAAAAATATATATATAAATAAATGTTTAGTGCATTTTTCACACGTCAGGATTTATTTTAAAGGAACGTTTCGTGTCCTCATTGTGATTTTAAATATGCGATGATACCGATTGTGAAAATCAAATGGTTCGTATAATACCTTCAGACAACGATTAATCGTTCCTTTGTGCGGTGAAATATTCGATACCGCGCTCCATAACTCTCAGAGACGGATCCGATACTAATTTTGACAATTTGAATATCGGGCGTGCGGTATCGATACGTTGCTGATAGTGCGGGAGGTCCAAGTGTTGAATTAAAATTCACCGCGTAACCAACAAAGCATCGTTACCTTTATGGCATTCCGTAGCCAAGCAATAAATAATACAGGTAGCCCTTTTATTTTAGTAATAAAATTTTGTATCTTAACTATTGTCTAGCAATTACCAATGATTTGTATTCCGTCGACGGAGACGACCAATGCCCCATGCAATTTAATTTTATGCATCCGTTAATAATAAGAGAAACTACTTCTTTAATCACAGTCATTGTTGGAATATACATTTTATAGCTTTCTTATTATACAATGTATGCGAATATTAACGCATCGCATTACGCAGGTGTCTCGTAAAACTTGGTTGATACAGATTTTATAGTTCTAATAAGATATCAATAAATACTAAATGGAGCATTATTCATTTTGTATTATTGAGTAATAAAATACATGATTTAATCATTTTTCAACACCAGTGTCAGATGATATTTTTTCTTCTTCCCATCTATACGAGATTTAATAAAAAAAATCTATGATACCATTGTGCCATTGATCTTATAATCTTCAATTAGTATTTTTGAAATACACCTTGACCTCGTATGACATAGTTTTATACAACACTAATATTTTTGTACGAAACGCTTTATATTACACGAATTTCAAAAAATGGGTAAGAAAAATACTGCGCGTACACTCTCAATTATAATATACAAGATGGAAAGGGCTCTTATGATATGGATAAAGGACTGCAATGACAAAAACATACCAAAAGAAATTATTCCAAAAAGAGGACGAAAAATTTATGATAATTTAAAAAGAACTGAATAATTATCATTTGAAGATCAAAAATCATCTCACAATTTTCCTGCTAGTCGAGCATGGTTTGAAAATTTCAAGAAGCAATTCTCACTACATAATATATAAATTCGTAGAGAAACTGCGTCGGAATAGAATCTGCCAAAAAAAATACTTCAGAATTCGTTTAAATTATAAAAAATATAAGGGCTTCAGTCCAAATATTTAATGCGGATGAAACGGGATTGTACTGACAAGATGTCCCATCAAACCTACATATCAAAAAGCGAAATACATGCGAAGGGATTCAAGGTGACGAAAGAAAGCATATCTAATTCTTTTAATTCTTCCGGAGATTTCATAATGCAGTCTTTAAATTTCCAATCACTGAAAGTATATGACAAAATGAATTTGTCTGTTTATTGGAGAGCAAATAAAATGGGTTGGACCACAGCGACTATTTTTAAAGATTGTTTTATATCTGATGCAGAAATTTATATGAGGAAAAAGAATCCTGATTTTAAAATATTATTGATACTTGACAATGCACCAGAACATCCGCTCGATTGTCACATGTTATGCTTATCGCCAAACACTACGTCTATAATACAGCCCTTAGACCAAGGAGTAGTTTAAAATATAAAGTATTTTATATTCGTCGAATAATTGAACAACATATTAGATGATATCGATCAAGATGAGAATTTAAGTTATACTAAATTCTATTCGAAATTGTGTCGATATGGTTTCTGCATCCGTTAAAGAAATAAAACAATCACTTTAAATGCTTGCTGTACCACCAATGTTGTACCACCAATAGAAGATGAATACTAAAAGACAATTAGCATTTGTCGTGGTATTGGTGGAGAAGGATTTGATGATACGGCTTGGGATTGTCTAATAAATTATTACATTTTTTCATAGAAAATTATCCCATAATGGAAAGAGGTAATTACAACATATTTTAACCCTTTATCACGAAATATGTAAAGATATATATTTGCTAAAAGGAGACAATCGATTAACAGAATTTTTGACGGCTAAATATAAAAATACTCGATGATGAAAACTCAAAACCGATCTCGAAGAAAAAATTAACATATATAATCGTTAATAATAACGATGATGATTGAATGATTTATTATATGTATGTTATTCAAGTTTTTTCTTAAAAATAAAGGATAATAACAAGCTGTGATATTTTTGGAACGCAAAGACTATTTTTGTATGAATTTCAAACCTCGACGTTTTTGTGGAACCATATGACCGTGTTATACGAGGTCAAGGTGTATATCAATGCTATTCTCATTGTTAGCAAAACTTCGTCCTTTTACTTTTTTTCTTATTCGGGTATAGGAAGACATCACAGGCGGCAATTTTCTGTGAATACGGAGGCTGAGGGATCAAAACGATGTTGTTTTTGTCCAAAAATTCTTTCCATAAGTAAAAAAAATCGGCGAGCACACTAAAATACATGAAATCTTTTCGATAACCACAAAGTTCAAATTCACTACTACTAACAATGTCAAAATTTGTCATGAACAAGTGTAACAACACAACAACAAAAATGTGTGACAATTGGAGTTCTATTTATTTTTTATTAAACCCTGTATTTTATAGTTTGTTACTCCTGATGTCCCTCTCTCAAAAAAATCGATTGGCCCATTTATAATTAGTGTATCAAACAAGATAGAGCCCAATCTAATTTACACGTATCTCAGGGTTCATTGTCGATTTGATGGGTTAACAAGTTGGTATGCGCGCCGAATACCAAGAATACCGGGTATTTAGGAGTTATGTGCTTTTTTATAAGCGAGGCCCTTCCACGATACATCTGTTTCCATGGGCTGGCCCTTCAGTCTCATTATAATGACACGCTTGTTTCGCCGGGACAGATGAACAACTCTGGGATGGAGACACTGGCGGCGCATGTAAAGCGCAACACAAATTAATTCCTATATATTATAAATTTAAATATTTTTAAGAAAATCGCATGGATCTTTATAAAATAATTTTTAATTAAATTAAATGTATATTGTGATCGCACGATTATTATTGACGTTCGAAACGCGACTTCGAATACAACTGTGCACCGACGCCACTGGTTGTCGCTTCTGCTCTCGGGGGTATCTATAACAACGGGGGGCATGTTTACTTAGAAAAATGCAAAAATAACAACCGCCCATCCCGGTCCCGGTCCTTTTTTTTATCTGACAACTTCATCTATCCACAATTACTGGCAACAAAAAAAGACATTTTTCTATGACAATGCATTGTTCACATCGGTCACAGTCCTAATAGACGCGAGGGACTGGAACACCTATCGCGGGCCCCGATCCCTTCTCAGAATCAATCCGGTGATTTATCGCTGTCCAATTTTATTTACCAAATTTGATTATGCCCGCGCAACACCTTGGATCATCTTGTCGGATGGTTGATGGTTAAATTAAATAAATATCCGAGTGTCAACTTTTTATGCGCTCAAATTAAAATCTCGGAACCATGATCCATGAGATTTCTATTTTAATAATCTATATAAGCGATGATCACGGCCAATTTAGAAAAATCGCATTGTATATGTTATTGTTTTAAGCAATTGACCGTCAAGCAATGCGGGACGTATGAATAAATTCTGATTTTCTCTATTTTTTTTCAAATTAAACACTGCTTAGTATGTAAAAAAATCATATGAATTTTATAAATATATCAATTTCATGTTAAAATAAAGTTAAATCAGATTTTTAAATGAAGCGTTATTTTTTAAATCGGCATAACTATATATAGCATCTATTTATATTAAAAATCCCACTGTAAATAGTAATCAATATCTTCAGATTTTTTTTAAAAATATTAGAACTCGGTGAAGATTTTGTCTCAACCAAATCCCTAGAAAAGAAAATATCGAAAAGTACAACAAATTATCCGGCTGAATGAAGATCCCTTAAAAAAAGTTTTACAGTTCTTGATTTATTTGGAAAACGAGAAAGACCTAAAAATTCGAGCAATATGACTATGTCACTACTGTACACAACAAGAGAAAAATATGATCATCATAAGTCACAAGAGTCGAGTGTTGTCGCGTGTCGGTATTGAACGTGGCGGCGATGGCGGTTGGCACAATCATGGTTTCGTAGATTATATGGAGTTATGAGAAGCCAGGCCGATATCCAGGCCAGTTCGGTGACGTGTGTGCTACAGGAGATGCCTATGGCACCTGATCAGACCGCATATTAAATACGAATTTGCTCGTCTGATTATTTTTGTCACAATCCGCGCGTTGACAGTTCGGCTCCCGGGCTCATGGCTGGCGACCTGACCCGTATTTGCAAGAGTCTAAGAGCCTAGATAGATAGGGTTGGGACGAACGTGTCTCTGCTGGAGATCGCGTAGCGTCCTCCAGGTGGCAAAAATCTTCCTCAGGGTTAGGTCCACTTATGTATGTATGTATAGTCACAACAACTCTAATTTAGAGCCCTGGCTTCATTCAATACCCTTCTCCATTTTGTCCGGTCTGCTTCTACGTTGCTCTATCTTCCGACAAGTTTCAATGATGCAGTGTCCCCCTGTCCACAGTCCAACCACTTCAGCCTTGTTCTGCCGTTCCTCTGTGGAAAGGAAGGCTTGTTATAAACCTTTTCGGCGGCTGACTCTCCTGCCTCCATGTTTGACACGTGACCGGTCTACCGGAGTCTGACAACTCTGACAACAGCTGTGACCCGTATATCCTTGTACAGCCGGTACAGTTCCTCGCTGCTTCGGATACGCCATTCGGCGAATACGGCTCCAAGTGTTCGTCTCAAAATGATCCTCTTCAGGACATCTAGTTATCGCTCATCTTGTATTGTGAAAGCCTTCAGACACGTATATAAAGACGGGCCTGGTGAGGGTCATGTAGAGCTTGTCTTCTTTGCCAGAATGGTTCTTCTTCCTATTTCCAAATTGATTTCATTGTCATTTGTAATTTGTGAGCCGAGATATGTGAATTCCTGAACAGCCTCGAAGCTGCACTCTTCGACTCTCAGGGAGATCGTCCGAAGGGAGTCTATTTATAATGGAAAATAGACCCCAAGCATTTCAAGATATTGACTTAAAAAATTGGATTATTCTAAGAATTAAAATAGTTATTCATGATATGCTTAATAATTTGGTCGATATTTTGATTTTTTTTACTAATCAATATGACACGTAAATAACACCTACACCCGGTGATCTCCCGCCTAGACTAAGGACACACCGCCGGTAGATCGACCGCCAAATTCTCGCGGCACGTGTCACTAGGATACGTTTCACTCGCATTTGACACATCGTACCGGTTGCGAGCGAGAAAATCTTCGTGCCCGTGGCCGCAAAAGTGAATATTAAATTATACGATATCAAAATTTCCACGAATCTTAATTCACGCATCCTCTGGAAATGTACAGTATAACTTTGAAAAAATTCAACTATTTTTTTATTATTTTATGCGCGCAAATACGCGCAACCCAACCCCACTTATTTCCAAAATTAGACTATACGTTTAGCGTAGCTTAATAAAATGAGGTAAGATTGAATAAAAATGTCCAGATCAATCTAATTTTATAATAAATTGTTTGGTGCGTTGTTAATCTAATAGTACGTTGTAAATCTAATAAAAAAAACACGAAAAAGGGGATGATGCCAATGGATGCAAGGTGCGTAAAATCAATCTGCCACGGAAGTTAATCGCAGTTATTTGCACTCAAGGTAGCAGACAAATGGAATGCGACCCTCGAGAAAAAAGATTATGTGCCGTTGATACAAAGTGATGCAGATTTTCTTCCATCGTATGTATGTTTCTTTAACGGTCATAATTTAGCATCGTGAGCTTTTACGCTACAATAATTTAATTAGACAGGTTTAAATATTAAATTTTTACTTAATTAAAATAATAATGGATAATATTTTAATTTTCTCTAATGTTTATATCGCAATTGTTGTCTCGCTCGATTAAAAAAACATTATTTGATTATTTAAAATAATATTATTTTTTAAATATGAGCAAAAAAATACTTAACATCTGGTATTTTTTTTTGCAATGATATGACAAATTGTTTTGTGAGATAAATATAATATTTTTTTAATAACAACCTCTGGTAACAAATTGGATTGTGTTCGCATTTTAAACATTTTCATTGTCGTATGATTAATAACATAATTGGCATGATTTAATTCGCAGTTGCGCATCTAACGCACCGTGACCGCGCCGCGTCGTCCATCTCACAACAGCGTTTTGTGTTTGTGCGCCTGCGCATTGTGTTGTGCGCACATTGTTGTGCGCACATTGTTGGGCCGCATTGTTACCCATGTACGGCCGTTATTTGTCGGCCATTTGGTCTAAATGGAATATAATACGCCGTGATAATTGGACAATGTATTTATTTTCGGTTTCGGAGTCAATAGCGCCCTGTCAATAGAGACGAATAGAGGAATCAAAAACTATGCGATCGGCGATAGTGCGTATTTTTGCAATGTACAGGGTGATCACGAATCAAATGACATTTAATAAAAATGAATTATCGTCTATTTAATAAATTTAAGACTTAATTTATCTAGAATTATTAACATTAAAAATAAAATAATTAAGTATGTTATAATTTTGTGATTACACAGTGCGCGTATCTCACACTTAACATCTGACAAAATCAATTGTTGGTCACGAAAGAAATCGATATGCAGGGGGACAATGTAAGTCAGGGATGGAATAATAATGGAGCATAATAAAGACATTATTAACGCCCTTTTCACCGGGTCCGAGTAGTGTGAAATACCCGTGTCTTCAGGGTGCAACACTCCAACAACAATGGCCGCTATTTATTTTATTATTGTGCATAATGAAACCCTGGGTGTGGCTGTATTCACATGGACATCAGCTCGAAATTCAATGGGCTCGAAAAAAAATTAAACAACTTATAAATATGTCCTTTTTGAGAGGACAATTGACATGGCGCTTCCATAAGAGTAGCTAGAAATAATTATGTTACTCGGTCATGTAGTACATGGCATTAATTCATTATAATTAAATTAGATTTTTTGTAATTACACCCTCCATTAAAAACAACAAATACTTTGATTTCACACGCTTTATTCCAAGAATATATATGTATTTTAAATTTCGCGCATTGTTACGCCCCCGTGATTATTAGCCCAAATGGATTTATTTTATGTATAACTAATAATAAAATATAATAATTAAGGAGAAAATTGACGGGACCAATAGATTTGTATGGCTTTTTTTAATACAACTTTTAAACAACAAATGGATAAACACGGAAATGGATAGCAGGTTTCCTAATAATAAAAAGTCTAAAAATACGGGCAGCTTCAATAGATTCTAACGCATTAGACATTAGAGGTGTCGTTAGTATTTTTTTCTAAATTAAAATACATATGAATAAAATTAACATTTTGTATAATTTATTTATTGCTTTTTAATTTTTTTAATCGTTTATTTGTGCCAAAATTATATAAGGTGTAAAAAGTGAGTACTATCTAAAATTTATAAAACATTTGTATTTTTTATTTATGATCATTTTTAAATATCGACTTGTAATTTAAACGTCACAGTATTACATTTTTTTTTTGAGTCGTGAAGCGATTACATATTATTATATAATTATTATTATTTATTTTCTTTTTTTTTTTTTATATAAGATATTAATCCACTTTCCTTTATTTCTGAGGATCGTGACCATGTGCATGATTCCCCTTATGGAGGACCATGGAAATGGTTTTCATGGGAATATATAGTGCAGTGGTTTCCCGTTTATTTATACTGAAGAGCGCTGCTGCCCGCTTCCCAGCTTATATTTTTGACAATTATTTTTTTGTGAAATGGAGGTCGTCAGCCTTCATCCCACCCCTCTGTTGACCAGCGTCACTCAAAAGTATTCAGAATGGTCACCCATCTGAATACTAACTGCATTACATTTATTACACATTGTCATTAGCCATATTTTGGAAATTTATCTTTAAGGATATATTTCTGATAAAAATTGTGTAATGTAATCCCTTTTAACTGACTTTTCTATGCTTAATTGCAAGTCTATAACTCCATATGTAAATTTGGAGGCGTAGATTTGACCTCCACGTCAAATGGGGTTGAAAAATTGTGATATTGTATTGTATTCCTCAAGCTTTTGAATGTTACAAACTAATTTAGTGACTTCAATAGTATATTTCGAAGAATCTTTATTTTCACTATTAAAGTACTGCAATCATTTTTTACCAAATTGTAGGTTCTGATTTATTTTATTATTATATTTGTTAAAATAACATAAATCTAGATGTAATTATTTATCATAATATTGAAATATATCATTTCCATTTTCATTTATTAAAATCCTAATTTTTTCTCCACGTGCAAAATATTTAGAAAGTAGGAAACGTTGAAAAATCTTAAATTACTTGATCCAGAATTTAATGATTGAAAAAAATCTTGTTTATATGTTGCTTATAACTTAATTAAAAAAGAATATCAGTTTTATATTAAACCAATTATAATATAATAGCTTCAGTTACTGCTTTTAACAACTTTATAAAAATCAGCAGTGGATTTATATGATTTTTTTCGAAATAATTTATTCATTATACCCTATAGATTTTTAATAGGATATATATCATAACTGTTTCTTCCATTCTTAACTTTTTCTTTATATTCTGATAGCAGATTTTATGTGACTATATCTAAATAACATTATTTTATTTTTATGTTATTTAGAATTATGTTTTTTTTACTATACTATTATTTTTTTATGCGTGATTGGTGACCTGATTCTGTAATCCCAATCACGCATTGATTTTTAATTAATTAATTTATTTATTTGACTTCGATGGATGAATGGCATAACAGAAAGATTCCAAAGTGCCATTCATGCATATAAAGATTGTATAAAGATTCGATAAATATTCTAAAGACTCTAAAGATGGAACGGAAATGAGTCTCTCACACTAATATTTCCCCAAGTGTAGAACCACGACATAGGTTAATTTTTAATATTATTTCAGTTGGATTAAAATTGTTGTATTAATTGTTTTATATAAATATTTATTCAACGATAGATGGTGTTAAATTAATTAATTCCAATGCGCCAAACTATTCACATAAATATTATTTTTATAAAACCTGCGAAGGTAATGGGTGTCTTCTTCTTATATATCCGGTGTTATAAAGAATTCCCTAAATTCATAGTTTTCGTCAGACACCTATCCGACTACTATTATAACTTAGCTCTTTTTTATTAGACTCACAAACTCTACTTCAAGTCTAATACGAATCAGGTTGTCGAAATACTTGAAATATCTCGATCTCATCTCAGCTTATTGATTTGTACATTCATCATACCAATGCCCTTTAGAAGTCATAATACCTGGACTTAATTTTATCACCATATCATAGCAGATGGTAGAAGCTTCGGAGTTTGCCGTATACATTGTATACAAAATAAAATCTTCTCTCTAGTTTTTCGCAAATTATAGGATTTGTCTCAAATGATCAATGTATATTTTCTATCCACAACTTAAACCAATTTTACTTAATTATTCGATCAATAAGGATTATGTTCAATGATTTACAAATCTGCAAAAGTTTCATCTCAGCTTTATACAATTATTGTAATTTAATTAAGTAAAACATTTAGATAATAAATTGAATCAACAAGAAAACCATGAATTGAAAAAAAAATGATACATAATATTAGAAGCTTTCAGAATTTTTGGAGTTAATAATCATTCGATTAACCGCATCAATCGGGTGCAAATTGAAAAATAATATTATTATAATGGTACATCCTTTCCCTCGATTTACACAATAGAATGGTGTCGTCCAAAATATACCGTGTAATTTGAAACTCTGCATATAATAATCACCAATTGTATGCGAAAGGATAGGGGAATAAATTTTATTATTCATATTGTTCAATTCGATAAAAAATGGGTTTAACTGAAAACTTACACATTGTGAAATTATATAATTAAATTTTTATGTTGTAAGATTTTTAATAAATATTTTTTCTTAAAGGATCATAAATTTTCTGTCGAGTTCATAAAAAGCTTCATTGTTGCAATTTATTTTGTATAGAGTGCAAATTTTCGACTGCAGGGTGTCGACATGATATCCTAGGTACACATGTGACCTTTTTTTACCCACATCTTCACCTTTCATACAATTTAATGACTTTCGTATTATATCGGCGAGTAGACACAGATTGTCTGCCTCCCTTGCATGCCAATGCAGAATGACGATCTGGTATTTAGCCAATAATAGATGACATTATACAGTATAATAGACTCATTTCATCCTATTGAGCACGCACAATGACGGTCGGTTGTCAATAATATTTTCTATGGCCGAGGAGTCAATGGTTTCGGGGATGCCATACAAATTCAATAACACAATAACAACTTGAGGCGTCGAATCGCATTAACTTTATTGGCGATAAATCAATGGACAGATGTTCCGCAGTTTATCTAATGTTTTATATGACGATCGGCAATAAGACATCGAGCCGTTGCTGATTGATGATCTCTGAGAAACTAACAAACGTAACAAATTCTCGAACTCATACCAGGGATCTATCTATCTTTGCGTATTATTCGTAAAATATCGAATTTAATTTTCGGAGAAATGCTGATTTCATTGTCGTCTGATGATGAGGTCATCGCTGACAGAACTCACCACAAATGCCTGTAACATTTAATGGCAATAAAATGTCGTTCAAAATGGCCACTTAAGCCATGCAGTATACGTGAACGAAATGCATTATAATGAGAGATAAAATCAAAGAAACGCAGAGCCGCGCAAGTCATAACATTGAAGAAATGCTTCTGTGAATTAAATAATAATTCAAATCCTCAGTGGGATAAACCTCAAAATGTTGAGATATATTAAAAAAAATATTGCATCAATATTTATATGGCATCGTTTATATTTTTTATTAATAACCACATCATACACCACGATTTGATGGGATACCTGCCATAAATCAGAGAGAGTGACATTTCGTAGAAATGCATTATAATGCGTCGGAGGTATGTGCATACGCACAGGCCCTTAATTTGATACCTGGTGTTTATTATTCTTCGTAAACATATTATTAACACCACTCAATGGATAAAGGGGTATAATTTCGTCGTGGTTATACGAGATGAATTTGAGATTATGAGTGTTCAGTGCATTTTTTTTTGTTACCCCAAAACCTACCGTATACATGCATGAATATGTGAATTATTTAAATTGAGGATGTTGTCTTAAAAAATATGAAAAATACCGTGTATTTTTATTTAACCGATCCGTCGTAACGGCTCGAAAACAACCACGTCATCCAAAGGGGGTATATTTATAATGGAAAATAGACCCCAAGCAGTTCAAGTCAATGAAAATATCTTGATTTTTTTTAAAAAAATGGATTATTCTATGAATAAAAATAGTTATTCACAGGGGCGGCTCATCCTTAAGGGGAACCGAATAAAATAAAAAATAATAATAAGCTGAAATATGCGAACAGAACCGTATTCGTATGTATTTGGGCATTCTTGTTTCTGCCCTGGTCACGTGGTCGCTAGCTTTGACGCAAACTAGTGTTGATGTTTGACTGGGTAGTAAAGGTAAAGAGAAAATTTCAATATTACTGTTACGTGGGGGTCTCTCTGGATTCGATATGGATATAACGGAGGACTGCAGCGAGACCTGCAGTGGAGACTTTATTTAATCGCAAATCAGCCGAGCCGACCCGAGGGTTACAGATTTACTATATTATAACATCGAAGAGGAGATATAAACAATATAAATGATAGCAGCGCACTCACAAAGTGCACTGCTTACTATCCGGGAAGGCTATAGCCTTCTTACATGATTGACCGTCTTTAACTGACTACAACTCTGGGGCATCTATTTATAAACTCTAACTACGCCGTGGCTTTCCTATAAAACCTGGGGGCTCCGTCGGGGAAGTGACGCCTTCTATTCTTGATCGGAATCCTTCTAGAACAAAATTCGGGTTAATGTTTCCATAAAAGCGAATATGTTGTCAACCAAAGTCTTAGATCAAGCAAACCAATTTTCCAGCTTTCCTCCGACGTTACATTACCGTATATAGAAGCTCGCTTTTTGTTTGCTGCGTAAGTCTGGTCGGGGCAGGTATCTATATGCCCTGGACACGTGGTCACTAGCTTCAGTTTAGCTGTTGGTCCGAAGCGAACGAGTGTTATTGTTATCAGTCAGTGGAGATAGAGAGAAAAGTTCCATATTATCGTATATTTATATATACGGTCGCTTTTCGTTTACTGCGTAAAGGTCTATTTGGGGCAGACATGTGTATGCCCCGCAGGTCCATTTTTTCTATTAGATTCGAAAAATAAACTACACCCCAACGTTTTTCGACTATATTTTGCATTTATCTTTTCTGGAATTTAAATATCATCATCAATCGATTGATGAAAATCTTTTAAAGTTTCCATAATTTGATTCCAAATTTTCATGAATAATTTATTCATAATCTGAAAATGATTATTTATAATATTTATTCTTTAGACTTTTTTAGACAAATACTTAAGGTTCCAAATAGCACATCGGCAAGGCAAGTATAAATATGCAATAACGTTATTTTATTAATTGAAATATTAATAATAATTAACGCTTGGGGTTAAATAAAGATGTCTCTATAAAAAGATAATATATTCTTGTTTATGACATGTTTTATTATGAAAGTAGAATAAGTCACATACATTTTTTTCAAAATAAAAAATAATATTTGTGCAAATAAATTATCGATAACCCAAACAAGTATTGATACCGTCGAATGTTGGTTAACCACACTTGAAACTGGTTTAAATACACACATAAAACATGACTGCATATTAAATCGGTGATTCTCAATTTTTTTAAAAATAATTCAGTCGTTATTTTTCATTATTTTCATAGATCTAATCTAAATCACGATCGAAAAATTGCATTACTTCTTTTGAATGTTTTTTTTTTATAGCAAATTCAACTTTCACAACAAATCATTTGTCATTGGAATTATCAATTTTGTTATTCTACTATTTTTATGAACGATTTCGTCGTTAGTTTAGCGTGATGTAATGATAAAATTTAGATTGTAAAAGAAGTGGTGATACAGATCCTTATGGTGTCCACGTGTTCTCATTGCGAAGGCGCATCACGGATCGCTTGCTTAATTCAACTCATCATCTGTTTTATGTGTTTCACGGAAGAAAATATCCGTCTCCTTCAATCCGCCGGCATTTCACATACAAATTACGAGAGGGCCAGCATTCTATCAACGGAATGACGAATGTAAATATAATTTCAGACGATTACACGAGGTAATAAAATAAAACGCCAGCCGGAATACTTATTGTTCGAGTGGGTATCCTGGTCTTAATAGCTTTTTTTATGACGCATTTTACATGAAAATTGTTTGTATGTAAAATTCACGGCGATGGCCGATTTTCGGCGTTAGCAAGGCCCCGGCACGAACTCATCGTCGGGCCTAATTTTGATATATGATCCCAGATATACTGGCGAGTGAAAGCATTTAGGCATGAGAATGAGAATGAGAATGGGACGTGTGGAGTCGAAGCGTTGCGTTGACCCCGTCGGTTCGTTAGGAGCTATCAAAACGTCACATGTGGAACAAGATCGCTCACTTTGGCAGGTAAAATAAACACATTTCTCATTTGAGCTGACCCCCGTGGCTGCCCCCTGTGTCATATCAGTTTCGTGATGCTGTATATCCATATAATAAAGATGGAGCAAACATCATTAAATCGGATGGCTCCGACTTTTTTTAATTTAAAAAGGTTAATAATTTATAATGATTTTAAACGCAGTAAAATTTAATTAGTATTCTATGAGAGGCGTATAAAATATTTGCACTCAGGCTGTGTTTTTTTGATCCTCCATGATTTTAAATACACTTTACATCTTAATTATAATTTATTACAGTGAAAAAAATTGATCCCAATCAGAGTTAGATTTTCATCGTCACAGGACTATTATTAATAGTACAAATATATAAATGATTATTATAGAAAAAATAGCATAGTACGAATGAGATTTTTCCTAAAAAGAGAAAATATAACCCTTCAGCCCTTCAAATAACTGTGTAAACCTCGCTTAATGAGCATAATTCGTTCCAGATTCTTACTTGTAAAGCGAAATATTTTTTGCCATATAAATTAATGTAAAATGAGTTTCATGCCGAAAAAAATACTCCAAAAATTGAACGTATAATGTTGATGCAAAGATAATTATATATAAATACATTGTTAAGGAGCGTGAATCATCCTAATCTTTTCTTCTATCGGAGAAGGAATTAATCTGGTATAAAAATTCGTGAAGAAAGAGGTGAATATTTTTCTTATAAAGAAAATGAAAAGAATTTGTTTTTATATCATCTGATAATCTTTCCTTCACAACTTCTTACTGTGTAACACAATGCAGCTCAATAAGCTTTTCGGTAGTCATCTTTTGGCTGTGCTTCAGTCCCATGATCTTGAGCAAAGTCACATTTTCAGACACCCAAGCTTCTCTTAAGCATTTGTAAGGGTTTACTTAGTAACCTCTTGCACGTCTTTTTGACCATGGGCAATTATGTGGAAGTGATATATTTAAAACTGCCTGAGAGTGGTACTCGTTTACGCTTTTCAGTGAATTTAAGGTTTGTTTCTACGATTATTTTTATTGTCTTACAACTATTTTCTTGCGACTTTTCCATCGGATTTTTTTTGTAAGGGTTGTTAAACTTTGTAAATAAAAAAAAGCAAATAATGTGTCCGAAAATAACTTTGGAAAAATGTATGATCCTTTCTTCCCCACTTCTAGTCAATCGTTATGCAAACCTTCGCTCGTTAAGCAAGTCATTTTTGCATATTTCATTTTGCTCGTTATGTGAATTACTCATTGTGCGATGTCCTTGTTAAGCGAGTTCCATTTTATACATCATATACGTTCATATACCAAACACTTCAAGAACGCTCAGGAAATTTTGGTGTGACGTTTAGCTCCTTTATCCATCTTATCTTATTTTCTCAATTATGAAAAAACTTCGGAAATAAGAAAAAATAACGTTGTTTTCATGTTTTTCACAAATTAATAATCGTCGAGCTTACCAAAACATGCGATAATCAAAAATTAACAAAAAATAAATTCTACCAACTGAATTTCTTTGGTTTTTATCTCCTCATTGCTGGCAAAACGTGTTATTTTTATGTTTTTATTTCATACTTAGGAATAGGACGAAGTCGCAAGGGTCACGTGCGATGAATACGGATGCTGAGGTATCATAACTTCATTTTTTTTATTAAAATTCTTTTAATTTATAATTTTTTCCTTTAGTAAAAATTCGCCGACCACACCAAAACAAGTAAATTTTTGTTTTACGGCCAGTATGGTAAATGTCATATATCGCTACTAATGTCATGATACGTCAGTGACAATTTTACCAATATACTTAAAACAATTGGACATTGGATTAATTGTATATAATAACGCGAAATTAAATTACTTATACAACACCGCGAGGTATATAGATGTAAATTTTATTGCATTGATTGATAGCCTTGGTTTTTGCACATTCATGATGTTCTTCATGGGGTATAAAATTAATATTTAAGGTTTGAAATACAACTATCGCTAGTGAAAATTTAGAAAAGCTTTCTTACAATAAAGCCGAGGCATAGATCTATTATCTAAGAGTATTGTATTAATATGTGAAACAAATGAAAATTTTATATAATCTGATGAAATCAGTTTTAAGTTAAGTCTGTACAAATCATGAAGATCATTAAAAATATTATGACTCTTAATTAACTTTATACGCATGCGAAAATAGCACATGCGTTTCTGTGGTTATTAATGCTAAATTCCTAATCAACGTTTCCATTTTGTATGCTGTTTTTTAGTCGTCTGGTTTAATTATTTTCTTGATCGATAATAATTAAATCTAATCATTTTCAATTATGGCAACATAAAATACGAATCTATGATAATTTTTTTATAAAAATTTAGAATTATTAACGTATAACGCTAATATAATATTTAAAATACTTTGTAAGATTCAATAATAATATTATTATTAAATATTACAAAAATGGGTTTCATTTACGCGCGTCGATATCTCCCGAGACGCGGAAGATTTGCCATTAATTTTTCAATATAAAATCACTCCACAATGCGCCATATTTATTTATTTAAAAAAATAAATATATAGCCCCAGGATACGATGGCTACAATTGACCAAATTTATCATCCTTCCACGTTATTAGCGTACTGCTCGGAGAGACGTGCGCCTACAAGACGTCCATCACTCATACCCAATCCGTTCTTGACAAACGAGATAATTTAAAACATACGATACTACCATCGCCGAAGACACGACAAATGAGCAGAGCAACGTGTTAATACACCAATAATTATTTAACTTTATTGAATTAATTAAGGCGATATACGCGGTAAAAAAAAAATCGGTGAAATATCCTCGACTCGGTATAAATTACGTCGATAACGGCGTCGTTGGCCGTTTCACGTTGATTTTTTATGTATACAACAAGCCGTAATCTGTTATAATAGATCGGGCCTGAATACATACTTAGTTACGTTAAAAGAAATAAAGAAAATAATAAAAAATGTTTCCGACACCCCTAACGACCCATCTCACCTGTTGGTTTTGTTAAACACTTTATTATAATATGCTCAACTGGTGACCGTACTCGAGGAAATGACAACCATCGCATTTTTTTAAAATTAATATTAATTAAAATAATAATAATAATAAAAATTAGAAATATGGTCATTTTATAAAATATTTTTAATTTAATTTATTATTGATTTTTTTTTGTTACGATTTCCAGCGGTTCTGTGCACCACTGTCCAGACGTTCCCTATCATTTATCTCATTTTATTCTCAAGTTATTATAACAACAATAACAAACATCAACAATAAAAACACAATAAGCTGGTAATATTATTATTATCTGGGCAGTTGTGGTAGACGCGGAGATGCCATCTCCGAGGATGGTAGGTAGCTGGACTCCGACTACGTGATTCTTATAATAAAAATATTTTTAATACATAAAATATTTTTTTGCACAACACCGCGCGTATCTCCACAGCAAAACTGCAAAATTAAGACGTTTATATTAACCTCTGCAAACACGTTGTCATGCAGCAAAAAAATACAATTAATTAATAAAATACCATTATAAGATGCAGTTGATTTTTTGGCACATATGGGATACCCGTAGGTATTGGCATATCAAATCATGTGGTTATTCGAATAATATCTATATAATAAAAATATAAAAAAAAGATAAACGGTACGGGTAGGCTATCACGGTCCGGTATCTCTTCCATTGTGACGTTTCAATTTAATTTATATCCCTTATTCAAAGCTAATATGTTTACAGTATTCACATAAGCGGGCATTCCACAAATTTAAACGATATCTCTTTGTTAAGTTGCCACGTACGATGTCTTCTTCAGCGTCGTATATATGTATTTTTTTATATTTTTTTTATACCTTCCAATTCTCATAAAGTCTTTCTTCTCAAATAAAACGAATTATTATTCATTGTGATCGTTTCTTAAAAACCACACTCGAAACCAGTGACGAACTGGTAAAATCAATACTGATAAAATAACTTTTCGTATTTTTTTATAGCATTTTTTTCAAATTCCGCATTGATTATTTTCAGATTGGGCATGCAATGCCGAATTTTCTATGGATTACATGTTTTTTTCTCCATATTTAATGGCCCAGTCCACCCCCTGTCCCGCTGGAGCTGCAACCCCCTGCAGTGTCGCTATCGCTTCATCAGTAAATAAAGACATTATTAAGCACCAGCAGGGCGAGCATTCTCACCTACCCACCTCACCAACAACGTGGCCTACACCCTCTTTTTCTATCTGATACACACTAATCATATGGTAAATACTGTGTTAGAAAAATAAAAAATAATAACACACTTAGGCTTTGAAATATTTCGGCCATTATCGTAAAACGTACCGTGTTTTAACTACCAACTTTAACGACACCATTGTGCACAACGTTTTAATTAAATATAAATTTAAAGAAAACTCGCCAGTTGTACATGTTTTATACACTTTTCCATGAATACAAAATTTTAAAAATACGTTATTTAATGATTTTATCATTAATTGTATTTTAAAACAGGGATATACAACAAATACTATTTTAATTTAATAAAATAACATAGCATTTGATTATTTTTATTATTACTAACTCTAATTAAAGTTTGAATTATACTGGATTGCAGCATCAATTCATAAAATATACAGACAGAACGTTATTTGCAAATCTCAGATATGTCCCAAACACCCAATGCGCCTGTGGGCGCATTAAAAATTACCTGTAAAGAAATTTCAGGTTTTTTCTTTTCGAAATTGTAGTGACATTTCTTATCTTTCTGGTTCTTCTGTTTTAAAATTTGAGATATGAGTTTATCAGTTTGAAAAAAATATAAGTTTCTCGAACGCAATATAAATTATTACCATTTGATACTAGTTCTACCTAGCCGTGCTCCGTACCGGATGCAAATGAGAAAAAACATCGCACATGCGCAAGTGCAAGTGAAATCGTACTAAGGACGTGTGTGCGTCATTTGTGTAATAGAAAAAATTGAAATTTGGTCGATATTTTAGATTTTTCTATTAATATATAACATGAATAACTTTTTATTCTTAGAATAATCCATTTTTGAAAAAAAGTCAAGATATTGACAAAGAATTTATCAATATCTTTACTTGAAATGTTTCGGGTTTATTTTCATATATTCATTTCATGCTAAATAGACCCCATCGGGGAACGCTGTTTCGTGTCGCCGTTTTAAGCGATCCATCGATCGCTTAAAAAATGACTCATTTGACAATTTTTATAAGCATACCACGAGACCTAAAAAGAATTATCGGGTTTGATACAGCTATTAGATTTAGTTTGATTTTCGGTGTTCTTGAGAATTTGTATGTAGGAGAAAATTGATTTTCGTAAACAACCTTTTTACTCATTGCGTAAAAACTTATTGCTTGTTCCCGATAGTCATACTAGATTCTTACTCTATTGTTGGTTGTCGAAAAGGTTTCACGTGTTTTAATCGGTGATTTTATAATTGTAAAAAAATAGCCAAAAACAATACTGTTATGATGAATCAGCCTCCATATTCGTCAGTGATGTTTCTTTGTTACTTTTTTCTATTTTTGAAGATGAAAAAAACATGAAACGATGTCATTTTGCAAACTTTGAGTAGATAAAGTTAGAATCGCCGAAAGTTGTGAAACGTCTTACTTGAAATTGCGTTTCAGAAATGCTAAAGATTATAAAAATGTAAGATTTGTGATAAATGAAGACGAGTAAAATCAATATTGTATATAAAATAAAATACATTTTGAAAAAAATATTACATATTAATTGATTAAAATTTCTTAAAATCCATTAAAATTTCGAAATTCTTTTTCATATAATGTTTTTTATTTATTGTAGAGAGAGGATAGTATATTGTAGTGATATTGTAGGATAGGGTTAAATTTGGCCCAAATAACCAGCTGTATTTAGAAATTTGTAATTAGAAACAAGATTATTTTGTGCACAGAGATGTATTCAGTGCACGGAGTTTTACTGTATCATAGTGAATAGTGGGAAGTGCGATTGCTTTTTCTCATGGGGAAAGGTTTTAAACTGATTTATTACTGGATGTATATCATCATCATCATCATTTGCCAGTCCTAGGGCTCTCACTCGTTGGGGCATGGACCTTACAAATCTCGCATTATGATCAGGGCCGAGGAACTTGGAGTCCTCACATGTTGTGAGGGCTCCCCTTTCAGTATCCATACCATAGGGGACCCAGGAGGACCGTCTTAGTGCAGTTTTTTAATAAAGAGTTTCCCTCTCTTGGCCATTGCTGGCATTGGACGTCCATCTTCTACCATGTTGGTATCGGATTTTACCCTCTCAACTGTGTCCAGGCATGTAGGGGGGGGTTTGCCTCGGTATTCGTTTGTTCTCTTCTCTAAGGCGTTATCTGCTTTTAACGAGTCACGAGTGACGAGTAACGAGCGACCACACACCTTGCACCTGGAGATATACACAGGCTATACATGCATCTGCCCTAAACGGAGTCTCAAATGCTTGGTCCACTTAAGTGAGATTAATGGCCCTGTCCTTTTAATGTAATCCAGCACCATCATGGGAAAGACCTCCTCAGAGAGGAGAAGGGAAGAGGAGGCAGAAGTGGCCAGGACTAAGAATGACCAGACATTGGGTGAGTCAACAGATTAGGAGTTTTCCTTCCCAGGGTGTGCCTGGCTCTCTGTAGGTAGGGAGTTAGAATAGCAGATTTATTTATGCACACAAAGGATGTGCTTATGCAGCAACATGTACATATTTTGTCTTTTATTTGAATTTATTAATCAAAGTTCAATTGGGCCCCCTAGTCAGCTCTATAGGGCTATGGCCAGATGTAATTATAAAAATGTATTAGAAGCTAGCCATCAATTTATTAGTACTTGGTAGATAAGTTGTTTTCATTTTCAGAAAGTTCTGCGTGACTCCTCCCCAGAGTATAAGTTTGGGAATTGATAAATGGAATCTTCTGAATCCTATGAATTCATCCAGAAAGGATTATAGAAGTGGCCCATGGTGTATTACGCCACTGGCTGTAATGTTAGGTCGTTTAAAAGATTTTTTGTAGGTATAGGATCATAAATCATGAGAAAGAGTTTAAGACACCTCACTGTTGTTGGCAGGCTGTCCTTTTGTCTTCGATTAGTTTTGAAGGCGATCAAAATATCTGAAGTAGTGCTTACATTCTAGAAATAAAAGAATAACAATCTCGATTAGAGGATGGAATCTGACCGCTTATTGTATGAGTAATTTGGTTAGTTTATCTAGTCAACTGCAAGCTTGCCCCACTTGGCTGTGATAGATGCCGCCAGGCCAGAGAGGAGGGAGGAGTGGGCAGGGAAGGATAAAAATTGATAGTAGCCTCTCATCTCATGTGATGTTGCAAAGGAACAATGTTTTTTTCTTTTTACAGCCCATACTATACTTTACAGCCTATACTATACTTTTTGCAGCCTGCTCACTATACTTTTACAACCCAGCCTATACTTTACAGCCCTGCCAGTACCTTTTTGCAGCCCATGCACTACTCACTTACAGCCTACTTTCTATACTTTTTGCAGCTGCAAAGGATGTAAGAGGATTCGTGAAGGCTCGGACCATGGCAGGCCTTTACTCTCGCCAGTGGACAGAATCCTA
Source organism: Philopotamus ludificatus (assembly GCA_022495035.1). Lineage (NCBI taxonomy): Eukaryota > Metazoa > Arthropoda > Insecta > Trichoptera > Philopotamidae > Philopotamus > Philopotamus ludificatus. Next base: position 287,847 of record JAGXCT010037239.1, on the reverse strand, counting down.
GGCCTAGTACGTTAGATTAGACACATCAGCACATTTATTAAATGCAAAGAAGAATTGTACGAGGGCAGCAATGTATTTGGAATAAAACGTAGCAGTCAGGCTGACGTCCTGGTGCTTGCAGCTCTCTGTCGCGACCTCTGGCAATGAGCCCAACTGAAATCCTGGCATCCAAAGGAGTCAGAGTGTCGTAGAGGCACCATCCCTTCCCTGAGATCCTCGAGCAAGAGGCCGAGGCTGGGGAGGCACAGGAGTAAGCTCGACCAAACTGTGCTGATCTGCAGTCCCATTCAGCAGAGCTGGGAAGCTAGGAGTCCTCAAGCTGTGAGATCCTGGGTGGCTGCATGATTATATAAATTATCAGGAATACGATAGCCATACAGAAGGACAGAGGAGTCCTCAGATCATCATAGCAGAAATGCTTACTTAGGAGCGTATTCACTGCTACAGCTGGGCCTTGGAGGTCCTGCCTGGGAGGCTAGTTGATTTCCAGATTTAGCAATATTATTTATAACATGGCCGTTAAGCTAAAACACGTGGAATAACCACCACAGAGGCCCCAGTCATCAGCCAGACAGCATTGCATCCCGACACAGAAAGAATAATAGTTATTTCACACACAAAATGCTACAATAAGCTGTATTTTGTGTTTTGGGTCAAAATTCATTCATCAGGATTCACCAATTTAGCAAAGGATGTGGAGAAAGGATTCGTGGCTCGGACCATGGCGAGTACTCTCGCCAGTGGACAGAATCTAGAAGCCACAGTACAATTAGTTGAACACATCGAGCACATTACATTTATTAAAATGCAGAAAGATTATTGCAGAGGCAGCCCAATGGCTGTTGCAGGTCGACACATGCTTAGTCAGGCGACGTCCGCGGGTATCTCTGTCGCGGCCTCTAGCAGTGGCAACAGTACAATCGAGGAGTCCAAGAGTGTCATGGGAGCCTCCTTCCTTCCTAGTCCTCGACGAGAGGCCATTTCAGGGGCACAGGTAATCGACAGAGCATGCAGTCCTGTAGTCCCAGAATCAGTGGGAAAACTGAGGCAGGTCCTGGCTGATCTAGTTGGCTGCGCTGATTATATGGTATCAGGTCCATTAAGCCATACGAAGGACGGAGGAGTCTCAGAATCAATCATGGCAGAAATGCTTGCAGGGGCGTATTCCGCACTTTCTAGCTGCGGGCAGGAGTCTGCGCGGGGAAGTAGTTGATTTCCGGAGCCCAGCGTATTGTTGCCAACATGACGTTAAGCTAGGCAAACTAGTCGCCACCACACAGCCTACTTGTATACTTTTACAGCCCCTTTTACACAGCCTATATACGATACTTTAGCCTATATATATATGTAGCACCTATCCTCAGTTTACACAGGACTTTTTTTACATCTTCCTTTTTACACGGTTTTTAAAAAAAAAGTTGAAAATAAATGTTGAAAATAATCAATAATATAATAAAAATAAATAAAACTATAAAATATTTTTTTTTGGGCGGGGGGAGGGAATAATTCTTTCAGATTTAGGGGGCCGTGACATGAAAGTAATTGGGAAGCACTGCTATATGTTACAAACTTTTTGTATTTACATTTGCCTTGCCGATGTGCTATTTGGAACCTTAAGTATTTGTCTATAAAAGTCTAAAGAATTAAATATTATAAATAATCATTGTCCTATATTGTCTACAATTGCGAAAAAAAATAAAAAACCACAATGTTTGCTTCTGTTGCCATGGGTGCAATGTTTTTTTCTGCCAATCGCAAGTAACACGTGCTGCGAATGCTCAGTATGCGACGAGACATCGGCGAGAGCACGTGTTATTTACGCGTCATATTGATTAGTTAAAAATCCTAAATATTAACCAAATTATGAAGCATAAAATTATAATATTTTTTTTAAAAAAAATTCAATATATTGATAAAGATTTCATCCCTCCGAGAGATATCCCTTTCGTACGACGCAGTTTTTTTCGAACCATCATGGCGGATGCGTTACTTCAACAAGTGTTAAATTTTGCTGGTAATAAAGTCCGAGTTTATTGTTAATTAATGAACAGTAGTATTGAATAAATATACACACGATGGTAATTTTAAATCTAGAAACTGCTGTTGGTGTAGAATCGACGATCCTCACTCTCGAAAAATTGTATTGTCTTAAATCCCGCTTCCTATATTGGCCGGTTTTGAGACCAATGCGTTACAAAATATAACATCCTGGTGTGTTATTACGGCAAACACATATTATTAACGCATATTTGCCTATTAATTTCAAACTTTCATTATTTATTCGCAAAACAAGTTAATTAGAAAACTGTAAATTATTAAACACGACAGACGATTAATCGTTTCCATCGATTCGCATGTTTGTGCACTGGTGATTTATGTCCGATTGCAAATATTTCCTATTGAATCGTGAGAATTCCCAACAAAACGACGTTAATTACCTAATGTGACAGGCTGTATACACCAAAGGTGTCTTGGTCTGTCACGTTGGATTCTTTTTTTTTCTCCATCCCATTTTATTTATGTGCCTTGTATGTTACGTCATTATTGAATGTTCTGGATATAATGTGTATCCGAAGGCGTTTAGCCACAAAAAAAATCATCCATTCTCACCGGTGGATATAGGTGAAACGGTCATAAATTAGGAGACAACAGGGAGAGACGAACCGATCCTATTGTAGAGAGATGGTTTTTTTTTGTGCGTCCCACATACGGTGGATTGGGTTAAATACCAGAAAATACCAATAAAAATAAACAGGTGCATCCATCATTTAAATATCGGACGTAATTCATCTATTGGAATATTTTAATTTTTTTCTCATTTTAAATTGGTCATCATATCTATGTGCGATGAGGAGTATCTTCATACGACGAAGGCCCCTACAAGATATTCGACATTCCTCCCGCGTAACCCGATACTCGGCCAGTTTTGTTGTTTATACGTTAAACAAGCGATTTGTGTTCAATTAATGGCCGGAATAAATAAAATATTCGACAAATAAAGCGACACCTCTCGACTCTTTTGGAAATGTTTCAATTCCGAGAATGAGAAAAATGTTATAAAACAAATTCTGTCATGTGTCCACGCATGGTTGGTGGCTTAATGCTAGAAAATCTACCAACAAAATGAATATAAATTATAGATTTTTAAATTCAGGATTAATCATATAATCATTTAATATGTAATCACTATGATAATAATTTTATTTTTAATGAATTCTTCATATTTTAATAAATTATGTATTGTATATTGAGACAAAAATGAGTGAAGATAACCAATTTTAGTCACAGTCGGTGCAATATCAAATTTCGTTTAAAAAATTAAGACATTATAATTAATCTCATATAAAAGCGGTTATTAGAAATCCATATGCCTCATATTCCTGAAATAGAAATGTATTAATAAATTTAAACAAAATTAAGCATTTGTCATAATTATTTATATAACCAAAATTTAGTATGCTTCGAGAAAATATATTAACATAGGCATGAAATAACATCTTTTAGGTTCTATACTTATATTTATTATTATTAAAATATTATTAAAATAAATAAGTTCTCTTTATAAACCATCACTGAATATTCCAAATTCTGAGTTTGTGAATTTAGTGAGTTATCAATATTATTTTTTTAATTATCTTAAATTCAATTTGTTACACCGTGTTCAGAATCAACAAATCAGGCAAATAATTTGTTGGTTTTAACGAGGCTCGTTCACTTCATGATGTATGGATTAAATTGACAGTGCCGGCCATAATGATACAAAAAATGATGGCTAGTTATAAGTTTATGATAAGATAACTAAGGCTCTCATGTCTCAGCCCCCTGCAGGCTGTATTGTGATGCTGAACTGACACCTTTATTTGTTTTTAAATTGCTCTACCCAGCTCGAACGCATTATCTCGATCCATCTACGTGAACTCGCACCAAGGGAATACTGTGGATACAACGCATCATTTATAATTTAAATAAAATAATAATAAACTTGGCTAACATTATTAATAAATATTTTTTTTTTTTTTAAAAAAATATATAATATTGCATGTAAATTTTCCTTAAGAAATATACAAGTTTTTCAAGTGTACAAATTCGCTGGTAAAACAGTTAAAAACTCTCCAAAAACTGCG
>JAGXCT010037239.1:266323-276811 GCA_022495035.1 Philopotamus ludificatus | reverse complement strand
TTATGGAAAAATTTAATCGAAACAAATATATGCAAGTTAGATCTATGAAAAAAATATTTTAAAAAACCACACATCATGCCGAATAATTAAATTTTATTAATAATTTATATTACAAACAGTTAAGCGAAAATTAAATTAAATATATAATTTTCATTAAAAGGACTACGAGTTTTTACTGTGTATTTAGATTTTTTTTATACATCCATAGATTCCAAATGCAATCCTTAAAACATATACAGTTGAAATAAAAAAGAAAAATAAGTTCTTTCATTTAAAATAAATTGAATTTCGAGATTTATCGCTACCTAAAAGTATATTAATGCACACGAGTTCATTTACATGGTTTTATATTTAATTTATCTTAAAAAATATATTTATTTATTATCAGTGTCTGACTATAAACGAGCTTCTTTCTATAGGGCTTTTAAAAAAATATTTATTGCTAGAAAAATTAATAACAAGATCTTTTCAACGACAAAAATACAAAAAATTTCGTGTAAATCAAAAACTTGCAGATCTTGATGACTATATGCGGAAAAAAATATTTATATTTATGCGGAATTGTTTGATGAAGGGAATAAATCTAGAAAATAAATATTGCAACTTGGTAACCCATGTTTTGGATTTTTCTTGAATAACTCTTTTAATATGAATTCTACATGTCACAAACTTTTTGTATTTTTTTCTAAAAAAAAGTCTAAAAAATAAATATTATAAATAATTATTGTCCTTTACTGTCTGCAATTGCGAAAAATGAATAAAAACAACAATATTCGCTGCTGTGTCACACGCGCTATGCTTTTTCTCGCTGGCATCCGGTACAATGTGTTGAGTGCGAATGAAACGTGCGAGTGACACGTGCTGCGAGAGCTCAGTCTGCGGCTAGACATCGCCAAAAGCGTAGCTATTTACGCGTCATATTACGTCAAATTGAATAAATCCAAAATATCTCTGATAGACCCCCTTCAGACGACGTGGTTATTTTCCAGCCGTCGTGATGGATGGGTTAACAGTATTAATACTTATTACATTTTTTTTTATTAATTTAATGTCATTATCATTGGCTTATATTTTAGTATTTTAACTAAGTTTTTATATAATTTTACCATAATTTTTAATACTGGTTCATAAATTATCATACCACTTCCAATTTAAATCATAACTAAATGTGTTTTTATGCCTAAATCAACAAATCACATAGCAATTGCAGTTTTTCTCGATGCAATTATTATTTAGCATTGGTTTTTGATCGAAACGGCCTTAAATTCTTCCTACATTAGACAGACACAATAAAAAGACACGCCTATTATTTCTTCAAATCCCTTCTAAATTGCAGTGTAATAAATAAATCCAGTTCAACCTTGACCCAATATGATCCTAACTACTCCATAAATACCGCCCCCATAATTCACCCTAAATCACTGTAGTTCAAAAATATTTATTTAACCACTTCATGCTAATGTTTTTTTTATAAAAATACAACTAAAAACATCAGATTATTTTATTTTTTATTTAAAGAGTTTACATAATTTAATAGTTGTTCAGTTTAAGCATAAAAGCAATAAAAAAAACCAAAATACTCATCCTAATACAGAAAAAAATCGTTCCGCCATTTTGATGTTAAATAATAATTTATAGAATTTATGAAATAAATATATATATATATATATATATATATATATATATTTACAAAATATGTATTAATGTTTTCCAAAGAAGTTAAAAGAGAGCAAACGATATGCGTAAATCTCTACGAGCGTCAAGTAGCAACTGGCGAGCAGTGCTCGGGTTGGCGCGATGCGATACATGCGCCGCGCGCGAGCACTGCTCGTTCGAGAGCATGAAGCGGTTAAGCGAAAAGAATTATAATATTTAAAAAAAATCAGATCTGAATTTTTACTCTGTACACTATTTAGAATTAATATAATAACAATATATTTTATTGAATTAATAATTAATATTTATTTTCCCGTTTCCTTCTTATAGATAGACTGTACTTGGGAGATCGTTAAAGCTCTTTTTCAGTCCATTATATTATCACTTCTGACATGCTTTATTTTACATAGCCCGTCCCACTCTGTCGTCCGCCGTCGCCTACAAATATGGCCATATGGCCGTCCCGCTCCGGCTTATGGTAATTTCGAAGCAGCTTGTTAACTTGCAATCAATTTACATGGGCAAACAGACACCTATGATGTATGCAATTACACGTAGTGTAAAAAAAGCGCACACACACAAATATTTATTTTAAGAATATATTTTTATTTTAACTTAAATTGTTAATCGTCACACGTACCGTGTTATACCACACGCGTCTTGTGTTTTTACCAACATTTTATAGATTCTCGTCAAGTTTACGCATTTAAGTTTTCCACCTATTTAAACTTGGCCCGTACGATTTCTGTTAAAGGACGACGTACACTTATCTTTTTTTTATAAAACCGCAATATTAAGCGCAACCGGATGCTATCGTTAAAAATTAACATGTTGAGAGTGGTCACTGTTTGGTATACACGGTATTCTGGTGGCTTAATAATATTCATCGGTAATTTGCCATATTGTATGCAAATTGCGTTCGATGGCTTCTCCAACAAATTTTTATTATTATTTTTTTCAATATTAATATGATGGATAATCATATGGCCATAAAATTTTGTTAACATTAATATAAATATCATAATATTTCCTTGGATATATTATATTGGATCGTTTCACTGGCGTTTTACGCTTGTGGAAATATTTAAATATATATTTTTTTAATTTTCAGGGTCTCCCTCTGTCAAATCGGCGTTGATCCGGTACCTCTTGATTGTGTCGAAACGTGACTCGGTTAAGTGGAATACAGATGGCGCCAATCGGTTCATAAATAAATAATGAAGTTTCAGTCACGTACCGACAATACTAAACACACCGATTGTAGTAAGTTCCCAACCACCCAAATAGAATGTGCCATTGTTCGATTCGAAATATTTAAAAAAAATATCCAACATCAAAATTTTACAAATAAAGCGTGAAATTAATTCTTTTTGATCCTGATTCGGTGTAATATGTGTACATCTTCGTTGTTATTAATTATTATTTAATGATCGATATAAAAAAAATCAATATAGCCTCATAAAAACGTATAACTTATTCACTTAAATGGTAATATTGAATAATATATGTATCTAAACCTTAGAGCTGTAACTTTAATGACACGCAGTGCAGAGAATGATTAAGAAATGGCGCCATTTCCATGTAAAATAATATAGATTTTATAGCCTTAAAACCAACACAGCTTTTCTAATTTTTATATAACTGAGAAATTTAATATTTTAGTTATTTACTCTTTTTTTACAATTAAAGCTAATTTTTAGCACTGTTCCTTTTATTTATTAGATGTATACTCAACTCTTTTTTACACGGTTGATACGTTCCAACAAAAATCGTCTAAAAATTCATAATATTGTGGTTTAGAAAACCGCGTAACAAGGTATTAATGAACCCAATAAATAAATTGTACAAAATATACTTCATGCGTAGTAATTACGAAAAAAAATAAAAGTAACCACAAATCTAATGTATTAAAATTCATTAAAGCTTTTGTTTGTTTTTACTGTTTTGTGTTGTTGAATTTCTAATTATTAGGAAATCTGTTTTCTACTGTTTTTTTTGTTTCACAAGTTGTTTATGCATTTCTTTATATCCTCCAGCCATATAAATCTGCATGGAAGTTCCCTTTGTCGTTTTGAAGTTTATTATACATAGTTGGTTTTTTACCCATTGGTCATTGCCTATTTTGACATAAAATGATGTCCTTTGGGCCAATGAACACCGGTACGTAACAACACGCAAATTTTAAATCCCATATATAAATATTTTGTTTCCGTTAATAGTGTTACAACAAATGTTATTTAAAAACCGTGTAAAAAAGGGTTAAGTGTACTAATTTATACTATATTTATCTGGAGGATCTATAAATTGATTGGTGAGGATATGGTTGCAATTTTAATCTTATAAGATGGTAAGCGGCTAATAAATCACTTTAATTACATGAACAACCAATCAGATGATATCAGGAATAAGGAAATAAAGGAACTACATAATTATTATTTTCAGCAGCTGAAAAAACCTATTTTCTTAACTCTTTCACTGTGAAGGAGATGACTATTGACCCAAAAGAGTTTATTAGGCAACTCTGAAGGCTACAAGTCATGGCCCAAAGACAATTTTACTTACACAAAAAACTTACTTTCCTTTTAATTCTACCAATTATGGCTTTTTTGGATTTAATTTTATTTAAATTTATAGACGGTTTTGAAAGAGCACGGTTCAAGAGGGCGTATTATACGCTATTTACTCCCATTTAAAGCGGTTCGAAAAATATATACAACAAAATAAAGGAACACGATCAAAACTCAATATATTATAGTAATAATTTCTAATTAAAACTGATAATTCGTATTCTTGTGTAAACATGTACGTATTTTTAAAACTTAATATGATCGAAAATCATGTAAATTAATGGAAAAGTCATCGAAATATATTCATGTATATAAAAAACCTAATTTATTCTTAATTTTTAAAAAAACCCTCACAGATTTCTATATAGTCATGGAATATTTGTTTATGTATTTTACAAATTAAGAACATATTTAGTTTCTCTATTACTTAAATTAAAATTATTAATTTTAACAATTTAGTTCCAGTGGTAAGTAACCATTTAGTTACAGTAGTGTTCCATTTAGTAAGTAATTAATAACATAGGAACCATAATGTGGTAATATTATCTAAACCGATCCGCCACGGCGGCATCTGAAGGGGGTCTATTTATAATGGAAAATAGACCCCAAGTATTTCAAGTCAAGATATTGATGAAATCTTAATCATTATCTTAACTTTTTTTTAAATATGGATTATTCTAAGAATAAAAATGGTTATTCATGAGATGCTTCAAAATTTGGTCAATATTTTGGATATTTTGATTAATAAATATGACGCGTAAATGATACGCAGACTGAGGACACGCTGCCGGTAGACCGACCGCCAAATTTTCGCGGCACGTGTCACTATAATACGTTTCACTCGCACTTAGCACATCGTACCGAATGCGAGCGTAAAAAACATCTCGCCCGTGGCTATAGAAGCGTATATAATTTTTTTATTAACTTTTTTCAACCAATAAAAAAGTTATTCGAGAAAAAACCACTAATTAATATAATAATTGTTTTTAATAAAAAATATAAATAAAGCGTACCAAACAATTATATAGAATAACTTATTTATTCCATGTTTTAATTTGGAAAACGGTATTTATGAGACTATACATTTCAATCTTTTTAATTATAAAAAAATATATAATCTCAAAATCCTTCGAATCGTTGATTATATTACGTTGTATAAAAATATGTATTTAAAAAAATAATTTAAAAAATCAATAATTTATAAATAACAATATTGAGAACGATGTTTTCTTTCGTTTCCAGCCGCAACAGGTATAAATAATTTCGGATTTGGAATTAGTCATTAAGGCGAGGTGTGTGCCCAGTATCTCAGTTTTGGGGCCTTGTTCCCAGTAATTTATCATCATTTTTTTTTGTTCGATTTAATACGAAAACCCTCATTCTAAGCCTCATTAATAGCGGATACCCCATCAACCAGGTTGTTTAGAGAAATGTCTGGCAACGCCTCATGCCGAGGTAACATTTAGCGCATCGTTTAGCTTCGGATATATTATATCAATAACGCATACAGGGTGAGGCGGAATAAATAAAATAATTATTAAATAAAACGTCGCAGAAAATATTTTCGTACGATATCACAAATTTGCATCTTAAATATATTAGTGTGTTGTAAATATTTTCGATTTATAGTATTCACGCGATGCGTTTTGTATGTGGCTTTATATAATTGAAAATTCTTAAACGTTTTATACGAGTTATGGCCGTAAAATAAATCACCCTTTGTATGAGGAGAGCTGCCAGCAATTAGTAAACAGATGTATACAGAATGTTAATTAACGATACCCGTTTAGGAAATTTAATAATAGCTGTCCGGACATACAGCCTTATATAATAAAAAAAATCTACGGCTATAAAGCACTTATAAAATGAGAGAAAAAACAACTCGTGGACTGTATTCTCATTAATAAGCTAGTGTGATCAATTCTAGATTTAATAAATTATATTAAAATTATATTTTTTTCCTATACATTTTATTGGATGTACTAAAAAATCATCAGATAATCATGTTATCATCACTTCGATTGGCGTAAAAAAAATGCAATATATTTTGTGGGGCCTATAGGCTGACACGTGTTTCTTATACGAAAAAAATTGTTAACGTATTCTAGTTGTTCCTGGTGGATAGCCAATTATGTGGATGGCCAGGGCCTACAGCACCGGCCGGTATGGGCGTTACCAAATATTAAAACCATTTATAAGTCATTAATGTAAAAACCGAAAATTAAATGGATCCACTTCAGCTTTGAGAATTTAAATTACCTCCTAAACTCACGTCTCGTGCTGTGACCACGCGACGAATTGGCGAAAATCTACGCAATATAATATTTATATAAATATATTCTTCGAGATCATGTTCACGCCTAACCCTACTGATGGTACGATTTATCAAAACCTACAAACAAATTGTGCATAAGGCGATGCGATTATTACCCAGTCACGCTTCTTTGACTGGAACAACCATGGACAATAACTGTAAAGCTTTATCAATGTGTTCCGAATTTTTAAAAGCGCATGGTCACCCACACACAGATATTAGCCTATTTATATGTAGTTTAGGAGGAGTCTCAAGCGCCACATCATTTGGTACTAAACGCCTATAAAGACTCGAAGGGTTCACGTCCTGTCAGGAACAAAATTATACGTTTTGAGTTTTTGATGACCACGCCGATGCATATCACGAAACACCACAAAACAACGAGAGCCAACGCCTCAAACCTATGTATATGGGTGGCTCTTTTTTTTGGGCTTATTCTTGTCACCCAAAATATCGCGGTGGCAGAATTCTTTTGGCTAACAATTCTTGAAGTTTTCGGCACCTTTTGCCATCCCGCTGCAATCGGTCATTTTAATCTTAAAACCAATTACGGAGCCGTCACTGTGTTTGACAGGGTACAGGTACAAAGGATGAAGATACTTCGCCACACATTTTAAACACTTAATAACTCTGAATCCACTCATACGAAAAACTAATATTATCCACATAATAAAGGCGGATCGCTCTCATGAGTGACAGTGCTGGTCAAAAATATCAAAATCAATTAAAGAATTATATTATTAAATGGCTAATCTTCAATTATTGAGAGGATTATTATAATACTATTATTTAAATATTTCTATTGACAATTAATTAGCTAAAAATGATAAAATACATTTTTTTTTTAATTTTAATCTTATTTGTGCTCAATAGAATAAGATTTATTGAACCTAGCCTTGCCGATGGGTCCATTTGGAACCCTAAGTTTTTGATTTTTCTCGAATAACTCTCATAATATAAATTCTATGTGTCACAAACTTTTTGTATTTATCTAAAAAAGTCTAAAGAATAAATATTATGAATGACCTTTCATGTCTGCAATTGCGAAAAAAAATCAAAAACAACAATATTCGCTTCTGTTTCCACGGAGCGATGTTTTTTCTCGCTCGCATATGGTATGATGTACCAAGTGCTAGTGAAACGTACTAGTAAACGTCTGAAAATGGCGACGTGTCTTCAGTCTGCAGCCGGATGTGCGTATCCATTTCATAAATAACTATTTTTATTATTTATTCGTAGAATAATCCATTTTTTTTCAAAAAATCGAGATATTGATGAAGAATTCATCAATATCTTGACTTAAAATGCTTGGAGTCTAATTTTCATTATAAATAGACCCCCTTCGGATGGCGCTGTTATTTTCGAGTATCCGTGACGGATCGGTTAAAAGTGGACTCTTGACCTATTCAAAAATACTCAGGATATTTCTCATAAAATTCTAAAAAAAAAAAGAAAATTCAATTAATACAAATAATTTTAAATGGCTTATAAATGTTCATTCACGAGCTAGTAAACATTAGCTAAACCAGGGGTCGGCAACGAGGCGCTTGGAAGCTCCAGGGTGTCTGATAGACAATTTTAAAGGGCCCGTTGTATAAATCTAAATTATTAATTTTAGCTATTTAAACCACAAATACTAGTACAAAAAGTTTCCGACCCCCGAGCTAAGACGATATTTTCAGAGGTGACATATTCAGATATTATTTTAATCAAATTTTTTAGCTGAATTATTATTTAAATCGAAAATGAATCGGATTTCTTAAGTAGCGTTATTTTAAACAAATTCAAAAGACATTTATACTCAACCCTCCTATAGCGCTTCCTGCTATATAGCCGCGTGTACATCAATCCTTCCTATAGTGCTTGCTTTTCAAGATCAAATGACATATTCGTAAATTAAGGCGTTTAATAAACTAAATACTAATATTTTACAAAATAAAATTAAAAACGTAACTCCAAATTTGATATGTCCCATGTCTTCTATAAGGCGGGTTACTGTAGAGTGATCCTTATTTTAAAGCGTTATAAGAGGATTGACTGTATTCAGTTTTTTTTATTAAATCAGTATTAAAGTTAATAGTTTATACATCATTATTAATAAAATCCACTAATTTCATAATTTATACGGTTGATATGTTTCAGTAAATCACCGTGTAAATCGAGACTAACAAATATATGTGGAAGATTTGAATATGTTTTTTATTATCAAAATAAAAAAAAATATATTCTTAATAATACAAGTAATTCTTGTTCTTCGTATGTCAACAGTTAAATCACAAAATCGTGCAAAGCAAGGGATGATGTTTGTATTTAACTCGAGGTACTTTGATATTTTTGCATTGATACTTTGTCATTTTATATAAAAAAATATCTAAAAAATGTAACAATGGTTGATATATGAATACCCATATTAATATTATAAATAATTGACAACACCTGCTTTCATGTCGGAAGAAATGCGCATAATTGCATTATGAGTATCACATTGACAATGATATTTTTATCCCTTGCAAATTTCAATGCATAATCTCAGCTAATCCCACTTTGTCTCGGCCAAAGAAGACATATTAACAGTCTTACATATTACCGATTGTTGTCAAGTCCACACAAAGAGAGCACCCTTTGAAATTACACAAAGTACATACTTACCTTTTGGCTTTATAAATACAGAGACCTACAAAGACCTACAGAGTTGACCGCTCTTTTACTCTAAATTTTTAAGCCGGTACCGAATATTTTTTTGTACCTTTGTTTTTACAAAGCGGCTCAATATGCCACGAACACAAAATTTATCGACAAAGGCAAGAGGAACAGGTAAAAATCCGTGTGAACAACACCTCCGACAATATATTGACCACATTAACAAGATAAAAATTAATTATCGATAGTGCGGCGGGTGCTTTCGCCCGATTATCCGGACACGCCGTCGAGAGGTCCATTTTCGTCGATCAAATCCGCTATATTTTGATCGATCTTGCCTTATTAGTACTGTTATATTATATGTTTTTTCTCACTCAAATCAAACCCACCTATATATTATGATAATTTCATTACCTGCTCCGAGATACTAACACCTGTCAATTATTATTAACTCTGTCAGTTATTTTGAAGAGTTAGTTTATCGGCTAGATCGCTGGGTGCTGAAGAATGTTGTTGTAGTTGTTTGTACTTGTTGTAACGCCTCGAAACCGATGCCCAATAGCCGAATGGTTGAACGACGATATAATTAATTAATTAACCAAATTATATTGTTGAAAAAAATATTATTAAAAATAAATCAAAAATTATATATTTAAGTATGTGTATTAATAATATTGCGTTATTATTATTTTTAATTATTAATTATTTTTTATTTAAATAAAATATGGATGATGATGACGGTTATTGTATTTTAACACTATTTGAATTTTTTTCCTGATATAAATGATTACAGTGTAAATATAAACTGTAACTAGAGAGATTGATGTGTCGATAACAAATTATGATTTGTTCATTTTCGTTACCACGATGACATCTCCGATGATAAACAACTTGATTCATACGACGAATATTAAACTGCTCCATTATTTTATATTATACTTATTAGTGGCGAGCGATCGGAATCGCGGATGTGCTATTTTTATTGCTATGATCCCTGCGAGTTTTTGCGCATCCTGTAGAAATTTGTTCGATGACGGCATTTGTTCAACTGCAAATAAATTAAATCTCGTCCATTGAAATATTTGTTATTGCGAGCGGGAGATGAGATGGCCGATACCTCGATGCCTCTCCAAGCAATAAACGAATCTGCCCGGCTGTTAAAGGCAATATTTAACTAACCGGGCGCCCGAGGGCGTGTTGCGGCCCTGCACTCAACTCAACAACCAATCAGATGGGAACAGCCCTCTCAAAAAATACCTGTACTCGAAGTGGACATCGATATTTAATATAAAAAAATAAATTACATATTAA
>JAGXCT010037239.1:229288-263240 GCA_022495035.1 Philopotamus ludificatus | reverse complement strand
CTATTGTGCGACAAGGTTAATAATCAGTAGCAACTTATTATAGGCAGATAACGCCTAAAGAAGATAAGAACGAACACCGAGGCAAATTCCTTCCTATCTTCCTCGACAAAGTCAGGAGGGTAAAATCCGATACCAACATGGTAGAAGATACACGGCCAATGCCAGCAATAGCCAAGAAAGGGAAATTATTTACCAAAAACCACATACTAAATACCTCTTGGGTTCCCGCGATATGGACACAAAAGGAGAGCCCTCACATCACGTACGAGACTCAGGTTCCTTTGGCAACGACTACCATTCGAGAGTATGGTAAGACCCATACACTCGGCGAGTGAATTTCTCGTGGCTGGCAAATGATGATGATGATGATTCCACTTTATATCTACCATATTCTATAATAATTTAAACATTTTGTTGGGATAATAAGTCAATGTTATAATTCAGAATTAAAGACTTGAGAATTGAAACCGAAAAGATTTTACTGTGTTATTTACAAACGTGCATTAGTGAGATTTATACCATCAACCCTCCTATTGCGCCGAAATAGAAACCACCAAGACGAGGGCGATATAACATTTGGAGTTAGCTTTTGTAATTATATTTTCTAATTTGAAGGAAATCAATACAGAATACATTTTCCATTCATTTTCATTTCATTTTAAATGATCTTGTTCTAGTTTTTCTTTAATCACACGCACGTGTTATATTTTGTTGTCAAATCTAGTGCGTTGACGTTTTGTAGAAAACGGCAAAGGAAGGCATTTTCACATAAATAAGTTGTGGAAAATTGAATCAGAATTTTCATCGCCCTTTTCACTAAGCAAATGGAAAATCAAAGCTGAGGTCTTGATAAAGATGAATGATATTTAGCTTTGAGTGTTGTCGGGTGATAGGTCGACGAGGCTTTCTTTTAGATGCATGCTTACATTACTCTCCTGAATATTAGCTGCAAACGGATATATTTTTCACATATTACCATGACTGGGATCTTCATTTTCTGGGTAATAATTGCGTTTGAACTAGGTTTACCACTTTCTGGCTAAAATCATTCTCCTTCGTGTATTCATCAAAATTTGAAAATACTTGTAGATCGCTTTCAACCAAACGCGTTTGCCACAGAAATATTTTCTTTCGAAATGCATACATTTTACTTCGTATTGTAAACACTTTCCACGACCAACGAAATTTTCTCGCGGACCATCAGTGGTCTGCGGACTAGCACTTTGAAAGCCGCTGCTCTATAGCATGAAGCGCTATAGAAGGGTTGATTTTATTCTAATTGTAAAAAATGGATTACAATATATCAAGTCATATACATATGTTTAGATGAAAATTATAGTAAATATTTTTCAGCAGTACGTTTTATTAAATATTGTAACTAAAAGGAAATCCCTCACGAAATAATTTTCATATATATATATATAAATATATATATATTTAAAAAACAATGTAATTAAAAAATAAATAAATACATATCATATATAGATAGATTTCATATATTGATATTTATTAAAATATCTTAGGTATAATCATATTTACGAGCGCATAAATTATCCATTGATTACACATTATCATTTTAAATCGTGTGCGACGAAAACTCATCCGAATTCCCAAAGACGTGAAAAAAAAATTGGAATATCTCCAAAGGAAGCGGTCAATAATGTCTATTTCACTATCGGACATTACTTATGCCCGTATAACTAATAATTATACAATTTTTTTATTGTACCTCTGTGACTAAACAAATTAAAGCCAATTTATTATCCGCTGGGCCGGGTATTAGTTACGGCCGTATTGTGGAGGTGAGCAGTCCAAAATAGATACTAACTTACTTTAATGGGTAGGTGTCATAGAAGTATACAGGGGGCATAAAAAGTCATTTATCTGTTTTATTGGATAGGTGTTTATATACACGTTACACGCCATGAATATACACTAAATTTTTAATTTAAAATATCGTTTATTATCGCATGAAATATTTCCACACCATATGCCGATGATTAATGCTTCACAATCATGAATTAAAATGGCTCCGTGGATGTTTACACACTTTTTTTGTTGTTGAAAAATATTATTAGTAAGTTGTCATAATTTCTAGTGCGAGATTATTGTCAATTTAATTGACAACGTGTGATCTATTGCCGTTTGTAAAATGTCTCTCCTACGCTCAAGATTTAACATGAACAATGGTCGTGTAGGAAATTATTTATTTTTGATGTCTTCATATCGGATTTCGTATTCGGTGATACAGTTCAAATATTGCCAAACTGTTTAATTAAAAGTTTATCCAATTATAGATTGGATGTGGGTCGTTAGCATATGATAAATAAAAACATAATTGCTGCATTTAAAATAATCTCCGCTCATAACAAAACTAGTTATTAAGTAATGAATCATAACTATGTACATAAGTTGACGTTTAAGAAAAAATAATTATACATGTGGCCCCATGAGTACACGACGACCGAAAAACGGTCGGCCCCTTTCACCTTGGAAACATGTTGAGAAGCACTGGGCATTGATATCGCTTAATAATACCTAAAACTCCTTAATTTAATCGTATATATTTAATATAACGAATTTTATGACAATAATTTATGTTTTAATCAGATATGCGGAAACCGGTTCTAATTAAATGTTATTAAATTATTTTTTATGATTTTTATAAGATAATTATATCTTAATTAGGAGTATATTTTTATTATCGTTGTGTTGCTCGCGTGTTATACGCGGATTGGTCCGAATTTGGGGATGCGTAAAATACAGGGTGTTCAATAAAATTCAAACTGACAAGAAACATTTTTTTATTCATTAATTCTGTTGAAATAATTGATTATTCATTCAAATTCGCTTGTCATTTAAAATGTACAACATTTTTATATTCTCCACATAAACGGCATAATAGACCATTTTCACACTGGATTCTTATTATTTAATTTTTTTCACATTACATTTCTTGTATAATAAATGTACGACATAAATAAAAATTGACATAACATTTTACAATCGAATACATAATTATGCGAAAAAAATCTGCCGTTATTCAGTAAATAATAATAAAAAATAATATAAATAATGATAAAATTAATATATAAATTTTTCGATAATAAATTAAGTATGTATTCGATTTTAAAACATTTTTATTTTACAAAAGAAGATTTATTTTAAAAAATTATCACAGATAATGAAAATTATTGGTTAAAAATACGTTTTTTTGTAATTATTTTTTTTTAACTAATAGCACAAAAATCAAAAATTTGACAATGTGATTGTAAGTAGTGAAAAAAATATAATAACTAATAAAATGTAAACGAATCGCATTTTCCATTATTTACATTGTAATATTTTAAATGTTATTGTTTCACAATCGATATTCAAAATGATTTTTAGTCTAAAAATTTCACAATAATCGAATTTTATGTAATAAATTTAATTTATATACAATTGATATACATATAAATAACAATTTACATTACAATTAATATATACACGTAAATAATTATTAAATTATGCATACATATACGATTTTATATACAGGGGTTTGCAATCATATGTGAACGACCTGTATATTGAATAAAATATATATATGGCGATAATTACATTTTTATTTTGAACTAATACAAAGTAAGTACAAATTTCTTGATATTACTTTAAATATTTAAATAATATTAAAATATATACAAAAAAAATCTTAAGTTTATTTGGCACGGACTTATTACCTAATAGTGTTTGAGTCAAATTAATTATTCATAACAATTCGATATCACATCAGGATTATGAGTAACGTTTACATTAAACATTGTCATTGACTCGATTTTAATAATATATTAGGAATATTAATTATTAGAAATCTTCTCATGCGATTTTATTTTAACATCCCTTTCGTAAAGAATCATAATCGAATAAAAATGGAGGTAGTTTCATGAACTCATTAAATATTTATGAAGCAGACATGTTAATAAACATGCGTAGTCAGGGCCTGTCACACGTTTGACAATTTATTAATAAATGTTGTGCCATTTATTTGAGATATGTAGAAGAAATTAATCTCAAAACGCATTAAATATATTTAAATAAATAATAATTTCGTAAAATGTATCACTCTTTCTATTTATTATATGACTGAAATTCACTCAAAATTGTTTCGTTTTTTTTAATATTAAGTACACGATTATTTTTAAGCATCGTTTTCACTGTCCGTCAAACACTCATCGTCCATTTCCATGTCGATCATTTCTTCCTCCTCCTCGTCGTAGCCAGAGCCGTATCTCTGTTGATTGTCATCGTCGTTCGATGGCTTCCCGCTGGAGCTGCCCTTATTCGACTGGCCTGACTGGGATGACTTTGCCTCCTCCTCCTGCTGCATCCTTTTATGTTTCGTCCG
Source organism: Philopotamus ludificatus (assembly GCA_022495035.1). Classification (NCBI taxonomy): domain Eukaryota; kingdom Metazoa; phylum Arthropoda; class Insecta; order Trichoptera; family Philopotamidae; genus Philopotamus; species Philopotamus ludificatus. Next base: position 258,856 of record JAGXCT010037239.1, on the reverse strand, counting down.
CCGGTTTTGAAACCATACTTTTACCTGCGAAATAAATAAATAACAATTAATAAATCATTCTCACAACCCTAGCACATAATTAGTTAATGTATACAAACATGCCATGCATGATTAATATAATAAAATTCTCCTACAAAAATATCGCAAAACATCACGTGCATATCGCATAATGAGTACAAGTACATGACGTTATAAAATTAATGAAAATATTTATTAATGAATCGATTAAATTAATTACGAGTAATTGATAGAAACATTACATATAAATTACGGCTCATCAATGAAGACGAATTATGCATTTATGTGATGTTTAACAATAATATTGTCTAATACGTATCTCATTTTACTAAATATTAATCTATCAAGATTTTTTTATGCGATGAATAAATATAGATGTATTTCTTGATTTGAATGTCTCGATATATTAATTCACATTAATCATATTTATTTGATAAATTAAATTAATAGTTACAGTAAATACTGTAATACATAGAGGAAAATTTATTTAAATAACTAATGCAGGAAAAGTAATCATTTCAGATGAAAGGCCGCACTTGTTTTAAGCTTTTCCACTCTATGGCTCAGACGTATTGGTCCAAAAGATTATTTAACAAAACAATTGAACCACGTTTTTCTCTATTTGTTTATTAAAAATAAAGTATTTTATTGAATAGGATAGCTGATCAAATTCTATAGAAGTTTCTTATTTATTTTACCAATGAAAATCTTTTTTATATATCCGTAAAATAAAATTATTAAGAGTAGAACGGAAGTTCAACTAAAAATATCTAAATTCATATATACATTAAATTAATTCTTTTTTTAAAAGGAAATTGTACTGGAAAGGGAATCAAAAGGGAAAAATGTAAAAATTTTCCACGAAAAATTCTAGGTAAGCCACATGATCCGCGTGCCGTAGTTTTCCCAGATTTAATCTTAACGAACGATATATGAATATTATTTTAGATCGAGTAGAAGAATCAGAATAACTATTATCAAATATATCAAATTCAGTCTTAATTAAAATTGTAATAAATACCAAAATAACAACGTTATTAATATAAATTTATTTATGTATAAAGTATAATTTTATTTAGTATTTAAGTATAATTTTAATTAAATACTCGTTCATAAAATCTTTTACTTTTAGTTATTGTTTTGTGTATCTAGGAATTTTATAATCAGATGAAACAATGTTTGACGAATATGGAAGATATTTTTTATCTTGTCAACAAAGAAGTGCACAAGTTTATTTGTTTTATTTTGTTATCTATTTTTTTATTAATTTATTTATTTGACTACGACAGATGGATGGAATAACAGAAATATTCTAAGGCGCAATTCACTCATATAAAGATTCTAAAGATCCAAGGAGAATAAGTCTCTCAAGCATATATTCTCCCCAGTGTCAAACCACGACACTGGCTAATTTTTAATATTATTTGAGTTGGATTGAAATTGTATATTATTTGTTGTATAATTATTTATTTAACAAAGGATAGATGACATTAAATTAATTAATTGCAATGCGCCAAACAATACAGATAAATATTTTTATAAAATATGCGGAGGTAATGGGCCTTTCCTCTTACATACTCCCTGGTCATCTATCCGACTACTAACTTAGTTCAGTTGCGGTTAACTTACATTAACGAAATAATATGCATGTTACCTACAAGCCATTACATTAGTTCAATTTAATTGTGGCGGTGAAAATTAATTTTATTCGATTTTCCGATGCACTTTTAATTGAACAATTTAACCGCACTATGGATTGTGAAGACGAAAGCAAATTGAGTAAAATCTGAGCAATGTGTGGTAGAACCTCAGAGTTTAACTTCAAAATTCTTTGTTCTGACGACAAAGAAGTGGACATGTTTCTTTGCTTATCTCTGTTATAACGAGATAATTCATATGGTTTGATTTTCTGTAATAATTCTGCAACGATTTAATCGAGGACCTGGTTGTAACGGGAATTAGTATACGTTATTAATAAATATTGAGAATAGTTCTGATTTTGGCGCATCTTTTCAATCAAATTTTACATCTGCGTATTATTATCGATCGATCATAAATTTTGGTAATGGCTTCAGTGGCCTTACTAGCGATCGAACCTTGATAAATAATTGCATACGACATCTGATGTGTCAGATTTGGTATTGGACATCTTATACTTCGTATTTATTAGACAGATGTGATATTAAAAATCAAATTGTATAAAAACTATCTAAAATAAATTGAATATACTTGTACCGATTTATTGTATATACCAAGAAATACTAGTATATATTGACATCAATCCTCATACAAAATCTTTATAATTTTATGGCCTTTTGTCATTTAATCGTCAGAGTTAATATATTCTTGTTAACATTTAAAAATTGCTCGTTAATTGAATAGGTTGGATAATATAACATGGTGAATGGCGTATTTATATGTTACGTCATAGAAGCCAATGTAATACATAAATTCAGATGTGTCCGTATGAAAAAATCGAACGTTTTTTCGCAAACGCGAGGGGTATCGCATCGCATAGTTCGGCCGATACCGAGCGGGAGGAAATCAAGATGTCTCTTCCTTTATTCAAAATGGTCGCCAGTTTGCCAACAAACATTTGTCACCGGTTTAATGGCATGGAAAATGTTTGCTGCTAACATTTTTATTGTATTGCAAAATACCTATTCAGACGTTAACTGCTTATAAAGTTACATATGACGAGCATATTCATGCACAATTGGCCACATTAAATATATGTGTATGCATACACATAATAATATGCATACATTATTTATTAAAATGTATTGCAGTATCATGTGATACGTGTCTCCTACTGTGCGGGGATCGCGTGAGACTGCCTCGGCAGATGTTGTCAACCTTTGTTCCCGCCCCACGCAATCGTTATCTTGTTAAATCTATGGCTTATTTACAGATAAATTCAATACGAATAATTCTTGGAAACATCAAAAATTTATTGATTATTATCGAATGGAAGATTCTGGTAATAAAACGTTTCATCCGATTACGAGATCAATTCATCTTCGCACCCCTCGGCGAATTAAACCGACAAGCGTGTCTATGGGGGTCGCTTGTATATAACTCAACCCTTCAATTGCCGAATTATAACTGTAATAATAGTCATCGTATACACTCGCGCGTATGTGTATGAAAAAATAATATTCTCGAATCACCCTGTGCAATTAATCGGTGGATGTGTGAGTGCGCATTAAATGTTAAATAGGTTATTCAAAGTGGTCCCACACTTTATTGGAGCAATTTATTATTTGTTGGTTTAACTGATGCCTCAAACTGCCTGGGGGATTGGGGAGGGGGTCATGGTGGCGGAGGGTGAGTGACAAAAGCGATATGTTTAAAGAGGACGCTCGGTGGATAGGTGAAATTGGAACCGGGGGGAGACAGGGGGTCGAATGGACCAATCCCATGGCGCCGATCAGGGAGCAAACCTTTTACAATGACGCTCATCAAACAATGGGGGGGAGAACGAGAGCAGGGGAGGGAAAAGAAAATTTCGGCGAAATCACGCGTGGTGACTTAGAGGGGCGTTCAATTTTTAGACAAAATATTATGATTCATTTTTAACCTAACGGTAAATTCTTTACCTTTTAAACTGAATGTATAAAAATTAGAATAATTAAAAAATGAAATATATAAATTAAATAATATATGCACGGCTTTTTGATGAAAAATATATTCATATGTTATTATTGCATTACAATAAACGCATCCGTTAACATAACCAATCGAATAAAAAGGAATTAAAAATAAAATTACAATATTCCGTTGAGAAAATTATGTTTTAGTTCTTATGATTGATAATAAATACAGTGCCATTCTAAAACTACGTAAATAAATAATGGGAATAGTCAGATTTATTCTTTAGAATACGCGTCATATAATAAATGAAATATTCTTACACAATCCATTTTCTTTGACTTTAATATTAGTACTATAAATTCTCAGTATTTTCATAAACATATGAGATATTCTTCATGATTTAAATTTAATTAAATACTTCAGAATAATAATATAATAATTTGCTGCCTTATACAAAACCAGTAAAGTAATTACCAAAATATACGATCAGGTGCAAACAGTAAGCAGATGTACATTTTTGCTATTATTACAAATATTTAAAACAAGATTAATTAAATAATAATTTATAGTTTAATTAAATCCAGAATTATTGCAGAAATTCACATCTACATGATTCATAATGCAGTTACATTTAAAGCGCATCAGAAAATCGAATAAAATGTATTTTAGACGCTCTAAGAATTAACTTAGGGTAAGAAAGATGAGCGAAGTAATGTCTACACCATTTTTTTATCCAATACCAAGAATTTAGAAGGTAATCTGTATGGTTATTCTGCATGTTTCATATTCGCTAGACATGGTTCATAATACAGTTAATTTTAAAGGGCATCGGAAAATCTAATAAAATGCGTTTAAGAGCCTGTATGAATTATCTTAGGATAACAAAGATAAACGAAGAAATATCTACACCAAGATTTTTTATAATATTTACAATAAAATTTAAAATATATAATGAACTCAGAGGTTTGAGTAAAAATAGTCAATAGCTGAAAGGGTTCATATATGATACACTTATATAATAATAAATGTATTATATGTTGATTATCCCTGATATAATAATATGTATATGTAATACGATTACCCTCTCGTATGATGCGTAATATTTTTTCATACATTATATTATTGTTGCAAGGGTATCCATCTGCTATGGCCGTTGATGCTCAAAATAATATAAAATAATTTATAATTTTAAACGAAGTTTAATGTAATATGGCCGAAATACACGTTTCATCATCGATTTAACGACAATTTCCGAGAAAAATCAATATTCATGCCATGAAACATGTCGAAATCGGGCGGCAGTTAACATTTATTTTTACGCTCGCCATTAAATCTTTCGTAAAATATAATACAATATTTTTATTTACATTGTTATTACATTATTACCATGGGCAAAATGCCGTCGATGACCATATGCGATAAACGAACGGTAATTTATAATCATTTATCCGTAATTACGCTTAATAATAGCTAATAACTCGTCGTTGTTGCCATACCTGAGTGTTTAGCACAGTCTCACTATGCATACATATATACTGCTAAGTGTGTATGTAAGTCTGCATAAACGTAGTGGCCTTGTAATGTAATAACGCGAGTTAACCCGAACGATAATTGAGCTTTAAGTATCTCGCGAACATTAAAAAGCGTTTTCGATATGTATGCAAAAAAAAAATATTTTAAATAACACACCGCAGAATCAATCAATGAAATGAAACTGCAATACAAATGCATTATCGGCTCTAATTTATGCAATTGAGCAATTTAGATTTTACCGCTAATACCCAATGCGAGTCACGATATAATAATTATTCTATTATGCATTGCGCAGAGAAAATGTTAACAGGTTGCGACCATATATTACTCATAAATAAATATTTTAATAAATGTCGTGAATCCGGCCCTGTAATTCGCTCCGACGTCCGCGGCCCGATCCGTGTCACATTAATCTCTAACGAGTGACAGTCTCGTTTGATAGAATTACTCGGATGAAAAAAAATATTCTAAATTATTAACGCTTATTATATTGCGGATTATAGTGATCAGTGCTGTCTCTCGTTGACGTAATTAAATTCGTTACGTTCGTAAATGATTATCGTATCGATGCCGTATCGATTTTTTAGCCACACCCAATAAAACGAATAAACACGTTTCGGTTCCCCCCCAATGCTATTAATTCGATTTGGCTCCCTCTCCACTCGAGTTAATCCACGGGGCGGGCTTTACAAACGGCAGGGTGTTAACAAGCGGGAGGGTGTTAACATCCCCAGTACTGGGTTTACACCCCGAAAATTAAACCCTGTCACCGGTCCCTGGGTGATGTATCACCCTGCTCCCGAATACGGCGGGTAAACAACGGTTAAACCGATAAGGCAAATAACCTAATGCTGAACCAATTGAGAGAGCATGGTAGATAATGGGTTAACATTGAATTCAATTAACCAAATTATCGATTATTTAAATTTTAATACTTTCGAGGGCGACTGATCGTTAAAGAGCTTTCTAAATTCGAGCGGCCAGAGAGCCTCTGGCCGAGAAAATACTAGGTGGGGTCTATTTGGGACCCCAAGTTTTTGATTTTTCTCGAATAACTCTCTTAACCGTTTAGACGCCACGGCGTGCAGGCACGCAAAACCGGCTAACCAATAGCGCCACGGCAATGCTACTACGAATTTATTTATGAATAAATATAATATATTTAACTGAAAATTAATGCAGAGACATATTTTGAAGACAATGTGATAATTAGAATGTCGATATATTTAGCCGTTTCATTTTATTTGAAGTTTATACGGCGTACGATAAAAATCCATATAATTGGCTTAGCGATTAAATTAACCCACATGTCACAGACATTTTGTATTTGTCTAAAAAAGTCTAAAGATTAAATATTATAAATAATCATTGACCTTTATTGTACGCAATTACAATAATATTTAATAAGAACAACAATATTCGCTTCGATAGTCACGGGCGCGATGTTTTTTCTCGCTTGCATCCGGTACTATATGCCAAGTATGATTGAAACGTATACTAGTGATACGTACCGTGAGAATTTGGGGGTCGGTCTACCAGTGAGGTGATCAAATTTTAAACCATATCATAAATAACTATTTTTTTTTAAATAATACATATTTTTTTAAAAAGTCTGATGAAGATTTCATCAATATTGATACTTCAAGTGATTCTTGAATTGCTTGGGGTCTCTAAGAGACCCTTTTCCGATGATACGGCTGGTTTCGAGCCGCCATGACGGATCGGTTAATCAAGTGCGATTAAAGAAAATTTTCTCGATAAGATAGTAATTAATTCATAAGAATAATATTTTTTTTTACGATAACGCAGTTATTTTGTTAATACAAAAATAATTATATTATAATTTTTAAAATACTATTCTTCAACCCCTAACAAATGCAAATAAAATCAGATTCTAATCCAATATCGGAAATTTCGAGTTGATTTTAATTAATGGGATATATTTCCTATTATTATAAGCAGGGACGGCTCGTCCATATACACAGTGGAGCTGCAGCACCCCCAAGCAAATTAAGGAAAAATAGATTTATATATATATATTAATATAAATGTGTCTATTGATTACATATTATGTTTATGAAAATATTAATTAAATTTATATTTTTATATACATAATACAAGAGCACTGTCTGCTCGTCAACACTACCAGCGTCGTGTATTGGAAGGACGCGGGGCGGGAGCGGGGCGGGGTGACACCCCTAAATATTTTATCAACGAGTGGTCACTGATTATAACTCAATTGAACAGTTTTACGTATATACCACAATAAAAAAGAATCATATGCTTTTAAATATTTTCAGACATTTAATCGCGAATTTTTCAATCAAAATTATTAGTAACATAATTGAGTTCTATCTATTATCGTATCATGAAACTATGATATACTTAGAATGATAATTTAATTACTACTCAGCTATCATTATTATCGCATGACGGAAACATATATAGTCTAATCTGGAATAATAAACGAGTTCTCACATTTTTTTACAATTACTAAGCTTTCATATCATCAGATCTCTTTATACGAGCTAATTGGAATTGTTGTATGTAATTAATATAAATAGCAATAAGCCACCGGTGTACGCGATACAAATAAAGGCGCTTGCGCCATATATTAATATAATAATAATTAATAATAAATAAATACTGACCTGTGTTTCCGTTAAACTAAGTGATTGTGCTAATTGCTTTCTCTCCGCGCCGACTACGTAGTGATTTTTTTCGAAGGCGTGTTCTAATTTTAATAGTTGCGATGGCGAGAATGCGGTTCTAATTCGTTTCGGTTTTCTGAAGGGCTGTAGTAGGAATCCGGGAATATCGGGACCTAGAAATAAGAATAAAAAATTATGTTATTTTGGTTATAAAAAATATTTTTTACATGCACATATTTTCAGTCCAATTTTGATATCGTGCCTAATGAATCTCTCCTCTCCGGTAATAGAGTGATTTAAAGATAATTTCGCAAATTACCCAATTTCTATGTGGAATGGTTTGTAATGGAATGAATTGCCCCGGGAGCTCGCTCATGCGATTTGACTATTAGTGGGTCCAGACAACTGCTACGAGGATCGAGTCGAATAAACGAGCCTGAATTAACCTCGTATCATCTTAATACGCTCAGGTAAAATGTACATTATATACGCATTTAATGTTTAATATGCATTTTTTTCGAATTTAATTCGACGTAAGTAGATGTAGGTGCAATTTAATTGGCCAATTCAGCTGTCGAATTCAATTTAATGCATATATTTAAATGCGTGTTTCGAAATATGCAACCGAACGAGAAAAATAATAATTTTCACCAGGTATTTAATTATTTTCATTGCATTTAAAATCTATGCAGTCGACGATATCTGGAACACTTGTGGCAGCAAGTCTAGAATCTAACAGTTCTTTAGATCCAAGTCTTTTGCATTTTGCAATCGTCTCAATGTCAGAATTTCTTTGTGCAAAAATGTTTGCTTTATTCAAACGTTTTGACACTGATAGATTTATAAAAGTATTAAATAAGTAATATATACAGACATCGATAAATATTATTAGATTTAAATTATTTTGAGAATTAATGGACAATTATTAAATTCTCTGAGTTAATTAACAATATCGAAAATTCTATACCCCCAGGCTGTGTATAATTAAGACGACCGTTATGTTATTCTGGGGACAGTTCTGTATTTCAGCCGTCTGTTTCTGAATTTCATTTTAAGACATACGGGACGTACAAATATTTTTTTCTTTTGATAGTTAAAATAAGATCTTATCTACCAAATATATTTGAATTCTATAACATCTACTATGAATATTTGAGTCAGTGGGATCTATCTTTTTAAAAAGTATCTTCCTGATCACATGTAGAAGCAAGCAAGCTTAGCTTTTGTGTTAGAAAAGCGAAACGGCATATCATAAATCATCACTGCTATTTATTAGTATTTTTTTAAAATGCTGTTATTATAATTATATATTTTTTTACAGACATATTTCCGTTTTCATTTTATTGTTTTATCTCAATTATGACTGAAATATCAGAAAATGACATCTTATTTATTGTGAAGGGTTGTTTGTTGCATAAAAAATATATTAATCAATCGTTTTAAAATAAAAATAATATTATTACGATTTTTGGTCCCCCGCAGTTTGTTTATTTAAATCTATAATTTCACGAAGTCGAAATTTATTACCATAGTTTATTTCTTAATCATTTATGCTCTTGGATAAATAATATTTCAGAAAAATAATAAGTTTAGGTCATGAATTTTGTACTTATTCATGAATAATAAATAAAATATAAATATAAACATTTACTTACTCTATTGGCCATAGAGTGGAAACTCATAGATTCGACTAAAAATGGACAGAATGGAAAATGTTTAGATACGCTTGATTGAATGACATTTAAAAAAAGCGTGTACCATAATCTGTAATAATCATTCAATTTAATTAATACCCCTAATAAAGTTCATCGATAGTGTTTTTAAAAAAAATCGTAGGGTTTTTTAAACCGACTATATATCATGATTTTTCTTATAATTCATTATTAGAAAGGTTTCAAGTATTTTTAAAAATATTTGTATATTTACAAGGATTTCATGTAGTATAAATAATTGATTATTAATAATATTTTGTAATTTTCCGTGTATAATTTGACTGAATTGAGTATTAATCATGCTTTAACTATACAAATAAACGTATATTGAAACAAAAAGCGATGTTTTCCGATAAAAGGTTCCACTGGCCAGTCATTGAACGCTACCCTTGGGATATCACGACACAAAAATCTCGATTCGTATTCAATCCGTTCTTGAATTTAAATTTTTTTTTCAACGCGGAGATAAAACACCCAAGCACCATTTAGTGTCGACATGTATTTTGATTTATGTCGCGTTCACGTCATCGATATATTTCTATGGAAGTCAGCCTATGTAATTATCTATTAATATATTGTATCGATTTTATGGCCATCATTAGACTATTAGTAATAGTAAGATGAAAAAAAAAGAAAATATTACTATCCGACATCGTATTAATGCGACCGTTTAAGTTACAGTTTAAAATAATTGCGGCTCGAGGCGGATTGGTATTAATTTGTTTGTAGATGGATACGCAGCCTCGTTGCGTATGCACGATTTCGTTATCAAATATTTAAATTTTAAATATATCATAATAGAGCATCCTGTATACCATTGATACTTATAATAAAGTTAGCGTAATTGCGATCGCGGTGCATGCGTAATGAAAATATTTTGCACCTGCCAACCCGTTTCACGCTAAATGAAGACATTAAACTGTGCATAATTTCATGAAAATGTTAAGATATCGTGATTATTTTTTTTTTGTGCGCGATTAAAGATATTATTGGCGGCTGCGATATATTTTTCAGGTAGCCGCGAAAGGGTTAAACTGATTGACCAAAATCATCATGGGATCCGAATCAAATGGCGGTGGAAAGCCACGAATCGCCACAGGGTTTTCGAGTATCGACGGCTATCGGTGAAGAAATAACAGTGGCGCAGAGTGGTGACACTGTTTATTCGCATAATTAAATACGCCATTTATTTTTACTAACCGTTGAACGTTTCAACATGATCAATCATACAATTTTACGGGCTGTTCATAGCCGGGGCTATTTGTAATCGCGGGTTAATTGTGCAATTATACAGACATGATAAATGGCCCGGTAATCTACAGCGTTTTGTATTAATTTCCTAACTCTAATTGTGTATAGATATATTAAACATTATTTGGATTAGAAATTCATACGAGAAAACGTATCAATTTGCATAGAAAAATGATTATTTTTAATACGCTTCAAAATATTCATATTCAATATTAATATTTTTCGCATAAATCATAAATTGTTCAATATCATGAGATCAATTTTTCAGTGAAGTGCTTAAAACTCGAAAATCAATGATTTAATTATTTCTTTATCTATTTGTTAATAAATGATTTTTCATTCTTGCCCGTGAGCGTTTCGTTAATCGAATATCAGACGCTCGATCCATCTATAAATTCTGCGCTTAAAAAAATAAGCACTTTGCCAAGTGTTAATTGCAAAATTAGCATAAAAAATACGTTTTTTAATAACTTCATATTTAATATATATTTATATATGGCACGAGACGCCAATGGCCAGCGGTCTCTTCGCGCCGTTTCCCTTGCAGCTAATTCCTAAATAATTACACCAACACAAAACACTGGCTGCTCCTCTAATTGGCTCCGTGAGTCGCCGTAAAACAAACTGGAACAGCTTCAATCAAATAGCCATCAAACACACTGACGCACATACATACAACATGGCTCGAGTGCACAGTGGACGCACGTGTAATTAATTAATTAATTAATTTAGTTTGAATTAATTAGAGTATCGCACTAACAAAGGTATATTACATATATCAACCCATAAAGCGAGCTAATTTTTATCTGCACGATTGTAGCGAAATGCGCAAATAAACGCCAAGGGCAATAATATTTCCGTATTGCGCTTAAATTTGCTATTTTTTTATTATTAATTAATGTGTTATGAATATAAAAAAAAATACTTTTGTAATTCTTACTTTCACCGCTATTATCCATAATCAAAAAACAAAGATTTTACAGGTGTAATAAATTCGTATTGCTATATCTTTGCACATAAACGGTGTTCATGAGATATTAGAGAGTGGATAATAATACATATTGTTGTATTATTTAGAGAATATATAAATTTATTAATAATATGATCATACTGAAGAATTTTCGAAGACATAAGGGATAGAGTTAATTAGAATATATTTTATTTATATTAATTATGTTTAAATTTCGTTAGTAAAGATAATCGCTGAGATATATAGAGATTTATATAATTGTTCCCGTTATTTACTATCGAAAATAGTCCAAAATATATAAGAATACCCAATATAAGAGGTATTCATCTAGATATTGACTTAAAATGCTTTGGATTTTTTCATATAAGTATTTCCGAGTTTACCCTATTCTCCTTATTCTCCTAATTCCTTACTCTCCAATGTCCAAAAATTGTTATGACGAGAGAACAGACCACGGCTCGCTTTATTTTTATGTTAATCAGGCACATTATATCGGAAAAGGTATTAATACTGGTAAACCAGATTCACAAGTATTGATATTTTTTCTTTGCAAATAAATAGCCATTGTGATAAAAAAATTCGCGAATTTATTTCATTTCTCAATAAAGTTTATTTATTCGTCAATATTAATTTTGTCCCATTAAAAGTAGCCCCCATCCGATACGTCATACGATATTTTCCAATGTTCAAAGCACTTCTGGGACGCAATTTTCAGTTTTGCGTTTAGATCCTTCAGTGATTCTGTCATTATCTCCTCGATGTTTACAAAACTTTGTCCCTTCATGTTTTTTTTATATATTTATATTTTCTAGGATAGAAAGAAATCGCATGGGTACACGTTCGGCGATGTATTTGGCCAAAAAAATTCCAGATATCCCATTTTGTCACAAGAAAAATTCCCCAAGCACGTGAAACATTTTTCACATCCAATTTAGCTACCGAAGTTAATAAACGTCAGTGCAAATTATCAATACAATTGAAAATTTAACTATAAAGGCCAGCGAAATTAAAGAAATCCGCATTTTTTTTATTATTAAATCTTATGTACATTAATAATTATTAATTGATTTATTAAGCTTTTCCACTCCATCGGCCAGACCTTTGGCCTAAAAGATTTTTCAGCAAACGACTTCAACCAAGTGTTTTTTATTTAATTTAAAATAATAATGTTTTTTATTGAATCGGATATCAGATCGAACCTTTTGCTTCATATTTATTTTCCCAATGAGCATCTCTTTTAATAAATTTGTAAAAACAATATAATGAGAGTAACTCATAGATTTGACTAAAAGTGGATATAGTGGAAAGGCTTAAATATACTCAAATTAATTTTCATAACTGTTTCCTATATTTTGAGACAATCCGTAATTTTCATTGTGTAAAAATAGATTTAATTTGAGTAAAATCACTTGATTAATTTATTTGAATAATTAATAAATAATAACCTATTTAAATGATTTTTTTAAACTTAATATAAAAAATATATATTTGTGTATCTAACCACGGGAGCTAATAGAAAACCTCTTACCGAGAAAAGGTAATATTTTTTATTCAATAAATTTGTTACAGTAAAGTAAGCGTAGATTAAAATTTTGTAAAAAATACTCTAATCTTATGTAATTTATTTTTATATAGTCCAAAAAATGTGTTTCATATATAGAAAATATAAAATAAAATTTTCCAGCAAATAGATTGCCGACAGTTTCTACATTTTTAGATATTCTTTTATTGTTTTAGCTGTAAGTGGTAGATCCTCTACTTTCTTGTTTCTTGTCTTTCTTGCTGTCATCATATTCAATGATCGCTGATATGTTTTTAATCAAGTTTTCATTATTTAGTACCTGGATGATTGAGATATCATCAATATCTTCGCGCCTAGCTTTAATATTTATTGAATGTATCATATAAACAATAACTGTATAATTTATGACATTATCTGCAGAAGATATTTGTGTGTTCTTTTGTTATTTTAAAAATTATTTATTCTTAATTTCAAGATTTTTTAAATGAAAAAGCCCAAAATTTGCAAAATTAATTTAAATAAAATCGTTTAAATATTTATTTATTCGGAAAAGGTTTATGAAAAATTATCATTTGATATAATTATAGTGAGCATGATATATCCACGTTAATAATGGGCGAATGCGAATTATCACTGGGCCAAATATCAAATGGCTGTCTTACGTTCCACAAGGTCCAAATATGATAATCATCACAGTATACAAAACGATTATAATATAATTATCCAACTAAATCTTTCTCACGGCACGCAACAGTAGATTTGTAATGTAAAATTAGATTTTGTAAAAGGTTGGACCCACACGTTTAATATATTTTTTTATTTCACCGAAAATATTGCGCGCCAGTTCAGGCGATTGAGCAATTACGGCATTATTGGAGCTATGAATTAAATAATGCCTAAAAAAACTAATGTTAAAACAAAACGGAGCAATTACATAAAATAATGGCGTCTGAATATTAGTGGATGTGTAACGCAATCTAATTGTTAATAGATTACGTTCGGAAAAAAATATATTAATCGAGTGTATCGTAGAAAGGAGGTTGTTTGTTTCAAGGTAAGCCGAAACGAAAGGGTTAAAACACAGTAAAAACACACTTAATTATCATTAAGTATTAATATGATTTAGTAGCGACTATCAATCATGTTCTATGTTCATTTAAATTGTGACATAAAGCGCTCCGCACAGCTAGCGATCCATCATATCAATAATTAATGTTAAAGCCCAATAAATTTTGTCGGTTACCCAGCGATCGGCTCGACCTTATCGGGTGTTTATTTTAATGACATATTTAAAGTTTGAGATCCAATGGTGTCGACGGGCCCGATTGGTGACCCCTGGTTTCAATATAACGTATTTCTTCACATGTCTAGACCGGTAGTTGTTCAACAATCAAGTCAATTACACTGATTGTTAACTTGGCAGCCAGAAATACAATAAACCCCAACCCCACGTCTAATATGGGCTGGATGGAATTTAATTCCTCTATTGTGTAATAGTGGGCCCTAACAAAAATACAATGGCCGTATAATATACACGTTTATATATTTTAAACTTCCTATTACGGCTCGGTAACACAATACCGATTGTGTATGGGCGTAACAATTTTTAAACCATTTTGGGCGCGGAAGGGGTGAGCGCGTAACCCGATAGTAAATGCCTCGAATAAATTGAAATTAATGGAGGACCACAATTATTAACAGGGCTTTTCAATTAATAAATAAACACTAAGAGGCCACGAACGGCTATAGATTTAAGTTGCGGATTGTTTTCATAGCCCAAACCACTGAAATAGTCGATCAAGAATATTTTTTCATACGGAACAGAGACGTCACAAACATTTTTGTATGTTTTTGAAAATATATATAAAGCTTTTTTTAGTATTTTGCAAAAATATCTATAAGTCATATTCAAAAACCATTATTATAAATTATTTTCGAAAGAATTCCCTTGAAAAATATATATTCACTGTTCCATGTTATAGAAAGGTTGATAAACACTGGTCTAATTAATGCTGAATATAATAATACATTATTTCTATGGATATCATAATTGTTAAACAAATTAATCCATCTAAAAATATTCAAGCATTCTTATTTTGTGCATTATACGCGTTTCAGATGTTCCCGTGTAAAAAAGTTAACGCTGAAATTTTAAAATTAGAGATTAATCGAATTTAATTTACTTATTAATAAAATTAAAATCAAGAGATTATAATTTTATATTAATAATTACGTTGCGCTAAAAATTAGGGTAAATTTTCTTAATTTAACCTATCTATATTGACCGTGTTATTTTAAAACCGCGTAAAAATAATATTTTAATAGTCTAGTACATTTTGTATTTATGCAATTAAATTAATTAAATTTGTCACATATCAGAGAGGTGAGGGTTTTTTATATTTTAAATCATAAATGCGTAACGCTAAAAATTAGGGTTAATTATCTTAATTAACGCGTAAAAATGAGGATCAGGAATATTCAAAATCACGCTTAATAAATTCGGCAATTATTATTCTAAATTAAATGATAGAATATTAGTATGGCTGCTGAAAAAGCTGTTATGGAGAAGACGAAAAATCATATGTAGCAGAAATTTCTTGAGCGTTGACATATCGACAATATTAAATAAACAAAAATATATTAATATTGCTATTTTTTATACTTTTAAAACAATGCCATTTAAAGTTTTAATTAAATGAACAATCAGCGTAAAAAATGTATCCTTGCTATTTTAAATCGTGTAAAAACGATATTAAGCGTTTCAATTATTCTTTCTTAGAAAATACAACGATATAATAATTGAGTAAACTATATATAATTTATTTTTAAAAAAATCTAGGATTTATAATTTTATATACATAGTTGCGCTCTGCTAAAAATTATTGAAAATTATCCGTTTTTATCCAATCCGTATTGACCGTGTTATTTTATAGCTGCGTAAAAATGATATCAGGAGTATTAGAAAATGACGTCTAATAAATTCAGTATTTATTTTTCTAAATTAAATAATAGAACACTTGTATAGAAAGCTGTATGTTATGGAGATGATGAAAAATCATTCGTTATTTAAAATTTTTCAGCGGTGATATATCGACCATATTCTAAATAAAATGAATAATGTTTATTAGATAATTTTATAACATTGCCGCTTTAATTATCTGAAAATTAAAGTAAAAAGTAAACAATGTATTAATCGTACTATTTTTAAATCGTGTAAAAACGGCATTAGGTAATGATTGTCTTAATTTTATATTTAATTATAAAAAAACAGTGCTAGAAGTTACAATAAAATAGTAATCGATAATATATAGTGTTATTCAAAACCGTGTAAAAAAGGTATCGACCATATAACGCGTGTCAGTTAATTGGTTAGTGTCAATTTCACAATCGGCTCATTATAATAACAACCCATTCAGCAATTTCGTAATTAATTACTCTTTGTCATAGTTAATTAATTAATCTCTCAATAAAAAAAATGTATACACGTACAATGTATGTATGCGAATTTTTGCATACAAAATATTAATGTCACCCGTCGTGCAAAAAAAAAATATTAAGACCGAAAATGCACTTACACAATGCGTCCCGCAATTTCTTCATATCGCCATGATAAAATATTTTAACAACATTTCGTCTTTAATTATGCAGATAGGCATTTTTTTCGACACATTCGATGACAGTTGTACAGAATGCCATGTCAATGTAATTAAGATAGCGGACACGGAGCATTTTTTTTTCCATAAGTCGTTCATTGATAATGTCCGGAGAAAAAATGAGACGCAATATATGAGTAATTAACATATGACAGAGTGTAAATAAATATACGATAACCGTTACATTGATTCGTAATAGCGACGACTATTTTTTTTATATTCCATACATTAATGATGTAATATCGTGTAAAAATGTAGCGAGCGATTTTGCTGTGACATTAGAACGTTCGCGGGTCAGACAACTTCGATACGGGAAATTAATTAAAATGTCGCACGTGTAGTCGGCGACGAAGACGGCGCATGACCATATACGGTAATAATTAATTAGAATATTTAAGTGCGTCCATTTCACTAATACGATTGTTAAAATCGACCATAATACCGTATTGTTAATGAATATTTATTGTCTCGCGCCGTAATCATTATTAATTGGTGTCATAATTGTGATTTAAACACATTGTTATCTCACGCAGTCACTATAATAAATATTTTCATACGTTTGAGGCGTAATATTTTTAATCAATGGAATATTTTTGTTTGCTATAATTTTTCAAAAACATAAATAAGCCCGTTCGGGCGGAGGAGTGATTCGTGAAAAAAATAACGACGATCGATGGTATCGCCGAAAGAGTAATTATCGTTTACGATAATGAAACAATATACATAATACTCTAAAGCTCAGATATATCGTATTCTATTCGAAAGGGGCGGTAGACAAAAAAAAAAGGTTTCTAACTAAAGTTTTGGTAAGTGTGGGAACTGAGCGCTGTTTGTCAAAGCGGTTAATCTTTGGTGATTTTACTAAAGAGATTACACTAATCCATCCTTAAGTCCGTTTTCTAAGCATTCTAATCATCTACGATTGTTTGACGTATGCGTATTTAATTTTGGCGCATTGTTAACTATATTGTCACAACGATAATACATATTTAATTGTTAATGTTTATTTTTCCATACAATGGAATCGTTTTAATTAAATTATTCGCAATACATTTAAAATAAATAGATTGCAAGGTGAATTTCAAAGAATCAATAGGTCGCGAATTTGATAATTAATATTTTTAAATAACTAACTTAAATATTTTAATTATAACGCGTGCTATATTATAAAATATGTTAACGTTCCCCGATTGGAAATAAATGATAATTAAACCCTCGCCACTCTGAAGGCCACGACTTCTGGCCCCAGACACTTCTCCGGGCCAGAAGAGGCAGCTCCGAAGGCCAGGAGTCATGGCCCAAGGGCGGAATAACATTACGCATTAATTGAAATCCATGGGGAACATTCTTCCCTCAGGGTCAAACTGCGACACTGATTAAATTTAATATTATTTCAGTTTTTATTAAACAAAGGATAGATGACATTAAATTAATTAATTCCAACGCCCTAAATTATTTACGTAAATATTTTTATAAAACATGCGGAGGTCTCTTCCACTTACATACCCCTCGGCCAGGGTTATAAAGAATTATCTGGATCCAGTTTTTGTCAGACACCTATCCGACTAGAAATTTAGCTCAGTTGCGGTTAATTTACATAATAATATGTACGTTACTTAGAAGTCATAACACTGTGATGGTTATATTTTGGATGTCAATATTTTAAATTATCTTCAACGATTCTTATCGGGGTTAAGAATTATAACTTTGGGGATGATGTATTATAATGCCCGATTGCAAATAATAGATGTAGATTTATTAAAATAATCAATCTTTAAGTTGACTCTAATTAAAGTCATATCAATTTTGAATTCATTAATGTAAATAATGTAATTTCATCGCTCTTCAGAATTAGTTTTTAATAATCGTCGGGAGTATTTCGAGGCAAAGTATTATACAATTATAAAAAGAAAGCTCAAAAGAATTTTTTATTATGACGAAAAACTCTCCCTCCCCTGTCATTCCCTTTTCAAATCATTAATGTAAAGTAATTAAATATTATAAAAAGTAGGTAAAAATTTATTACGCATAATGGCGGGAGATTTAATTTAGAAATTTTGGAAAAAATACACAATAATAGAAAATGACTGCGATTTTAAATTTATTTAATAAATCGGGTTATCGGGGATAATGAGAATTCCGCTTCGACGCTTAGATTAAATAGGCAAATTGACTAATATTTAGGATAAATACTACTGGATTCCACTCGGATACACACTGTAGGCGCGGACGGAAATGATACGCAATTATTATATTAAATTATATTTTTTTAAACCGTTATCGGACGATATTTATTTTTGTTTTGCAAATTATATGAAGTTAGCGCCGCCATTGCGCGGGAAAGTTATTCGACGTCTCGATCGGGAAGCGTTAATTACTTTAGTTATAATTTGTCCGCGGGTTATATCGTTTTGTTATAATTATTACGCTAACGAAGCGATCGTTTAGAGATCCGTTCGTGTTCACGTTTTCCGAGAGGCGATCGTTAATCGCATCTCGACGCGTCGGGATCGGAATCCGCGGCGTTTTTGCGAAAGCGGGAAGGATTTCGTTCTTCGGCAACGATCGCGGTTGACGTTTACGGGAACCACGGGAACGACGTTTATTTAAAATAGCTTCGGGGCAGGGCCGGGGGTTCACAATAACGGTCGGGAGAAATGCGAGAGAGCGTTTCGGAGGATCTCTCAGAATCGAACACTGGTTTTGAGTCGTAATCCACTTAGAGTCGGTCGTCGAGAGTTTTGGAGTAAAATTGCAACTTACCGCCGGGAAATCTGTGGGGGAAAATCCTCCCGTGGCGACTGAGCAGCCAGGGGTAGAGCGGGTAGGAGTCTCTGGGGGGCGCCGGCGGCATGGGCCGGTGGGCGAGCGCGGCGGCCAGCGCGGCGCCTGCAGATGCGCCAGCAGGCGGGGCTCCGACAGGCAGCCGGCCGGCAGCGCGCTGGGCCGCACGGGGGCGCGCCGGCACTCCTCCCCCGAGCCTCCTCCGCCCCCGCCTCCCCCGCCGCCCCCGCCGCCTCCCACGATGCTCTCGATGCTGAAGCCGATCTTGGGCTTGGGGGGCGCAGCCACGATGGGCGTCGGCGCCAGCGGCATCATCGTCATGGGCGGCCCGAAGGCCGTGCCGTACAGCAGAATTTTCGTCGCCGCTCCTGGGACCGCGAGAAGAAAACGCCGGAACTACGCGGGCCGCTCGGAAGACTCGGGAGACCGCAGGGCATGCGAGGCGCGCTTGCGTCACTCGGCGAGCATCTTCGGGGCGCTTCGGGTTCGCGAAAGTTTTGGGCGAAGACTTTGGGCGGCGCGGGCTGCTGCGGTCGATCGCTCGGCGCGCGCGCTAGCAGGCTACTGGCCGCCGCGGCCGCGGAGACGAGGGCCGAGGCGCGGGGCGGGCCGGGGGCGGGGCCCGGGCTCGGCCGGCTATTGGCCGAGAGGCGGGGCCGCCTCGGAGACGCCTCCGGCGCTAAAACCGACACGTCGACGCCCGCTCGACGCGTCCGCGCGAGGAGCCCCCCGCCGCATCGTCACGCTTCTTTTCCTCGCCCGACGGCCGGAATTAAAAATATCCTCGAGATCCAAAATCCGCCACTCGCCCTCCCCGATCCCGATTTGCGCGGTAAATAGAGTAAATATATTTCCGCGACCGCCGAACGATCGTCGAATATTTTTTTTATCTTCTTCGATTAAATATTCGCCTTAAAATTATTTGGCGATTCATAAATTGCGATAAGATCAATTTTACATCGTTTATTTTTTACGACGAGAATTTATCTCGCAAAAATATATTCGCAGAAAACGACACGGAATAAAATTGCATTATTATTACAGAAATAGGTTCCGCGACATTTTAAAACCGAATCAATAATTTAAAATGTATCGAAAATCTTTATTATTTTAATTTTATTCAATAAAAACAATAAAAATTCGTCCTCAGAAAAATCGGGGTTCAAACAGAATTGGCATTGAATTTATCTCGTTATATGGTGTTTTTGTATCATTACAATGTAGTCAATGATTAAACATTGAGTTGATGAATCAAACATTTTTATGGAGTCCATGACATCCTCATGTTCATGAAAGCTCTTTAAAAATCTGAATCGTTAATGAAAATATGATTTTCTAGTTTATTGCAAATTTGAAGACCATAACTTCAACTCTGTATATAAACCATCAAATTTTTACTAAATTATTTACCAAATTAAAAAAACTCTGCCCTCCGCGTTAATTTAACTTTATATCATAACATATTTTTGCATAATTGAATTAATGATAACTTATTAACCTATTTTTATATAATTGTCTTTTTGCCCAAATACAAAAAAAATCAAGTCTTCATCTTTCTTCTATCAGACCACCGTTCTCGATATCTTCCGTCTCTAAAACAGTAAATCTAAATATATATTTAAAAAACAATCGAATTAACGACGCAGTGGTAAAAATAATTTTAGCAAATTTGAATAGAGGCTTGGGCAGCCGTTGCCAACCTTACAAAAGCATACGATATCATACAAAATATTTTATATAATTCATTGTTTTTTGCATCGCGAAATAAATAAATTCTCTATACACCTGATTCTATTTTTCCATGACGGATACATTACAAGGAACACTGAATAAATCAAATATATTGTTTTATTCAGGTGCGCGCGGGCCATATGACCAAATTGTGCGGCGCACACAGGCGCCGGAAAGTAAGAGACACCAAGAGCGAATTTTTTTTTAAATATAAAATAATAATTTTAACTCGTCCGCGCTACTAGTTTTATTTATACTAGTAGTTGTGAACACATCTTTCATAATTATTGGAATGAAAAAGTTATATTATTATTACTTTATTTAAATCATGTTAAAACAAAAATAATCGATGCAAAAAAATAAAAAGCTACATATTGTAAACCATAATATTTCCCATCCGTGCAAAAAAGAAAATCGAGAATATTTGAAGTATTAAGACGAGAAAATTACATTTTCTATTAAGACACTCTATTGATTGCGAATGAATCATGTTCGCATGCAATACAAGTATATTTTTATCCGCCGCCAGCCTCATTATAATGCAAATTATTGTTCATTTGCTAGTTTCGCGTTATAATTATAACAAATTCACTTTGGCATCGGATTAAATCAACATACATTTGCACAAATTACGGTAATTTGTTCCGCCGGACGAACGTTGGCCGGTGCGTTTCTTAACGGCGTTGCTAAAAATTATTTCTGCAATCGCCTCCAACTCTGACGATAATGATAATGACTTAATCGCTCTTTTAATCGGGCCCAATTATTTTCGGCGCGAAAAAAACCGCGGAAAACCCGACGAATGCGAATAATATCGCGGATATCATTTCGATTATTATTCATCGAGTGCTCGGTCAATATCCTGTGCATGTAAAATTGTGTTCGGAACAATCTCAGGTGTAATAGGAGCCGTCACCACTCGGCCTGTAGATAAATAAATTGAGCGAGAGAGAGCGAGAAGGCGCCTCTCGGGCGAACGAGACGCCCTATGTGTGCTCAGCGGGGACACGCCCCCCAATTTAGTTCCCATTGAAAGCCTCCACAGCGTTTGAGATTCGTATTAACACGTATTATGCCATTTTTTTGCTTCGTAATAAGGCTAATGCCGCGTTTATGCGTCAGCCCGTTGAGAAAATAATTTCCAACGAATCGATCCTATGACAAGTTTCGGATAAATCTTTGAAAAAAATTCAATATTATTCGATTCTTTCACAATCTTTCAATTAATTGCATTTTAATTTGTTTATAATTTTTTTTCGTAATGCCGAAAACAAATAAGGAATAATTATAGGGACCGTATGATATTTTTGCCTTACGCGAGTGACTTATCACGTATTATGGAAAAGTACACGTAATCGCTCCGGGGCTTAATAAAATACAAATTAAATTTACATTAAATACGTACTCAATGTGTGTGTATGTGCAATGCATCGAATTTTTTAATGGAAATTAAATGCCTAGTTATCGTTCGTTGCATACGAATTAATAACAGCGAACGTCAAACTCAAACATAATTAATTAAAATATTATATAAATTATCTATAGACATTCGTGTGAATTGAAATTAAGATGTGTTTCCTCAACAATGATTTATGTCAATGCCGGTTGAAATGATGAAGTTGTCCCAGATTTGCACCTGGACATTTCTATTGTTGGATGTGATTTTGACATTTACTTGAAATGCATAAATATGATATGATGACTTACCCCTCGATTTGATTTAAAAAAAATATGAACGTTGCGAGTTATCTTTACCCAATTTTTCATAACTCTGTTTTATATATTTTATAATAACTTCTACAGTAGAACCATGATCTAGATATTTGACTATCGTGTCGAATCATTTCAAAATATCTTCTTATTTTTTATCTTATCAAAAAAGAAGTACGTAAGTTAATTTTATTTTGTTTGTTATCTAGATATTTTTTTTATAATTTATTTATTTATTTGACTACGATGAATGGACTTTATAAAAAAATGATTCCAAAGCGCCGTTCTTTCATATAAAGATTCGATAAAAAATCTCAAGATGCAAGAGAAATGAGTCTCTCACTCCAATATTCCCCCAGTGTCAAACCACGGCACTGGTTAATTTTAATATTATTTTTCATATAGATTGAAATTTTTATATTATTTGTTTTATAATTCAAAGCAGGATAAGCTGAATTAAATAAATTGATTCCAAAACGCCAAACTACCTACATAAATATTTTTATAAAACATGACTAGGTAATGGTTCTCTTCCTGTTACACCCCAGTGTTTTAAAGAATTCCCTATTTTCATAGTTATCGTCGCACACCTATCCGACTAGTAACAGCTCAGTCGCGGTTAACTTACATTATCAAAATAATATGCATGTTAACTACAAGGCATAATAGTGGTTATTGAATATATGCTCTGTTTTCCATTTTAATAATATATGGATTAAAGAAATTCAAGATACTTTTAGAATCATTACATAACTGTATATTTTTTTGCATATATGTATTTGAAAACAATCAATGTCTAAACAATAATTTGTCTTGATTGTCTAGTAAACGGCTATTGATGGTACATGGATAGGTTAACCTTTCTGGGTATTCTATGAATTATATATGAATATGAGTCTAATTACTTCCTTGTAATTGATTACTGTAATTTCTTATATTTACTTACTAATTAATTGAAGGGTATTTAGGTTTTTTTCTGCACATATATTTGTATTAACTAGTGCAATAGCTTAGAAATTAAGAATTTTAGGGAATTCTTGTTGATATTGGCCAGGGGGTGAATGTGAGTTTTATAATCCAGCACTCACACATCTCTACCAATCTTTGTCGTAACTTTATATGGCTAACTTGCGCTTTGAAAGTACTTTCATGCCATTTATTCATAGTCAAATAAATAAGTATACAATTTTTAAGTTATGCTGTTTAAAATATTTGTTAAAAAGTCAACTAACAATTATCAGTTGAAATCATTACGTTGGCACATTAAATTCGTTGGCATTCTCAATGTGATGTCAATGAATTATGTACTTCAATGACGATGGTATTATTGTTTAAAATCCAAATGTCTTCCAAGAACCAGAAAAGATGGTAAATTGGAAGAAACCCCTGTCCCTCTTACTGCAAAATAAATCGAGAAGGTCTTCAACATTGTAATAACCTAGACAATTATTTTCTTGTATATGATCCGGATTCTGAAAGAGCTTTCAAATTTCAACTCGAGCTTAAAAATTGTGTATCTGCAAATCATGGACTCATAAAAATGATTAAATCATCTTATCAAAGTTTAATCAACGTGTAACGAGGGCGAAGTCGGTGCTAATTCTGTTTCAAGAATCATTGCCTACAATAAGTAAATCTGTTGCGTTGACCATCTCATCTAGTGATATTAGTGATTACGAGCCAGTTCACAAATCCTACCACAAAAATAATTGCTATTTAATAAAATTAAAATTATAAAGAGGTTCTAACAAAATTGTATGGATTTTTATTATTTTGAAAATTATTTTATGCAAAGATTCAGTTTTATTCCGTTTTTTAAATCATCAAACCTATCCCTCATTTTTCTATGGGTGTCACATATTTTTTATGCGATAGATAAGTTCAGTAGCGCGCCGACAGAATCCGGCGCCTGTGTGCAGAACTTCAATTGTAGCCTATGTCCGCCTGGTGTGCCTGAAAAGACAAACTTCGGACAATCACTTAAATATTATTTAATGACGATTTTAAGAAATGTAATTCATTTTAATAGACTATTGGTTCATGTTTTGAAATTTTTCCCTCTTGGCGACCCAAATTTTCCGGCGTCTGTGCCATTGCACATTGCACAATCTGGCAAAAAACCGCATAAAATAAAAGGTAGGATAGTTAATTAAAATTTTAAATAATAATTATTGTTTTTTTTTGTTTTATTTAGATCTCTCGTGTTTTAAAAAAAGGTTGTAAAATGGTATGAGGTATCGAAAATAAAAAGATCAACCAAAGAATTGTAGTTTTTAATATATTCGGATGCAAAAGTAAGGATTTGTAATTATATTTTAATGAATAAAGATTAAGTTTCAATTTATCCCGGATAAATCTGGATAATAAAACTAGTGTAGTAATAAATATAAAAAAATGCTAGTTAATTTCATGAATATATCTATAATACCAGTGTTATGGATTGTAGGTAACAAGCATATTATTTAGATAATATATTATAAGTAAACCGCGACTGAGCTACATAAGTTAGTAGTTGGATAGGTATCCGTAAAAAACTTACGAGAATTATTTAAAACACTGGCTATGGGTATGTAAGAAGAAGAACCCCATTACCCCCGAATGTTTTATAAAAATATTTATATAGACAGTTTTGGCGCGTTGGAATTAATTAATTTAATAATCTATCCTTGGTTGAATATATAATTATAAAACTAATAATATATATTTCAATCCAACTGAAATAATATTAAAATTAACCTGTATCGTGGTTCAATACTTGGGGGAATAATAGTATGAGGGACTAATTCTCCTTACATCTTTAGAGTCTTTAGAATCTTTATCAAATCTTTATATTGCCATTTATCCACCATAGTCAAATAAATAAATAAATAAATGATATCTCATATACAGAATAATTTATAGTTTAATTGTATTATTACAGGAAAACCCGGCTGATTTGCCATATAAATTTACGATAAAGATTAGTAGAGACGTGAGAGTGGTGGATTGTATAACTCACATTCACGCCCCGGCCAATATCAAAAAGAATTCCCTAAAATTCTTAGTTTCTAAGCCATTGTACCAGTTAATACAAATATATGTGCAAAAAAACCTAAATACCCTTCAATGAATTAGTAATTGAATATAAGAAAATACAGCATATATTCAATAACAACTTCAAGTTAACCGCGACTGAGCTAAGTTAGTAGTCGGATAGGTGTCCGATAATAACTATGAATATAAGGATTTTTTTAAAACACTGGGGGTATGTAAGAGGAAGAGACCTCAGCATGTTTTATAAAAATATTTATGTGAGTAGTTTGAGGCTTTGAAATTAATTAATTCAATTCAATTTATCCTGATTTAAATAAATAAATATAAAACAAATAATATTAAAATTAACCAGTGTCGTGGTTTGACACTGGGGGAATATTAGTGTGAGAGACTCATTCCCCTTGCATCTTTAGAATCATAATGGAATCTTTATATGAGTGAATGGCGCTTTGAAATCTTTCTGTTATACCATCCATCCATCGTAGTTAATTAAATAAATAAATACATTTTCAAATAAATAAATAAAACAAGTTAAAATTAAGTAATTATTTTATAATACCATTGTTTTATTTATAGAATTATTGATAGTCTTTATTTTTATAAATCTGATTCTATCGCAGAAAGAGACGAGAGCAAATTAAAGCAGAGCACCTCGGCTGTGTCACTCTTCTTGCCCGCCAGCACTAAGTATACACCAGCAGCCTCCTGATTTGCATCTCGTGAGTGATTTCCCATATTTTAGCGCTTATTAACTAAACAACCCTAATTATGCGGAGCTGCTATCCGTTGCCAAATGCGGCATGTTGCTCCACCGGCGATACATTGTTTAAACAGCAGTGTGTTATTACATGATTCGTTGTAGGTTTTGCTCTCGCAGAGCTGTTATTGAGGCCGAGCCCGTAGCCGGCGACTCCCCGCTTTATTCGAAGCCATATCTCGCATTATCCGATATTTCATATGCGCCAACTACCATGTAATGATATCGTGGTGGCGAGATTACGGCACGGATCTCCCGGGCCTGCGTTTCGATGTTTCCTCACCTATCCAATCTCGGGGTAACTGTTATTATTCTGTTATTAGCCTCCACCAAATTAATAACAGGCCTATACGTATTAGATGCACCGTGGGTACACCTCTCATGCATGAGAGCCAGGTGTGATCGACCGGAGGTCTCAGATAAAAAATGGAATGGCGATCGATATAGTTTCCATGAAATAAATTCGATCGATAAAAATATGTAGATGATACTGTTTGTAACCGCGGTTTAAATTAGCATCCGCATGCGTAATTATAGTCATCATTCGCAATAAGGATAAATATATGCAAAAAATAAACTGTATATCGACGACCTTAATGTATGAAATTTTGACGCTTTTTTATCACAGATTTTGCATATGTTTTCAATAAAAATCGCTACCAATGATAGTATTGCATTCATTTATACGCCAAAAAAACTTAATAGAGTAATAATCTCATTGAATATTCATTATATAGCATATTTATATTCATATAAATATTTAATTATATCTTAAGAGCTTTAAAATAAGAAAAAAATATTATTAATAAAAGTTTTATTTATACTGGAATTTAAATAACTTGATTTGTTAGACACAAAAGATGAATGGCGTTACTGAAAGTATCGATAAAGCTTTAAAATATACATGGGTGGTGGGTTGTAAGACTCACATTAACTCCCTGGCTATTATCGTTAGGAATTCCTAGATTTTCTCAGTCACGGTTAACTACAGAACCATAACAGATGTATTGAATAAGTATTGATGAATATTAATTATTAATTCCTTGGTCAACGAAAAGTATAATAAAATAGTAACATTTTTTTTATCGTAAAATGTGGGTGCCGCTTCAGTATGCGGTCTACCTTTAAATACGCGGTCCATCAATATGTATTTATTTGTTTTAAATTCATGGCAACATACCATTTATATTAATTAAAATAAACAACAAATTAACAATTTAACAATTATTGATTATAACGATATGCACGGCATATGTTTTTCAAGAAAATAAATCTTCTTCTTCGTTCTTTCACGCTTTCCGAAAAATGTTATCGAACTGTGATAGATACAATTATTATTTTCCTTAAAATCAAGATTTTAGCACGATTTTAAGTCCATTAATAAATTGCAAATGCAATAGTAATTTCAAATTACTACTAATAAAAATTATTAATACTTAAAATCAATTTAAAATGAGAGATATGCTAAATTTTTAGATAAAAGTTCGCGCAGCTGCAGCCTTGCCCGCGTTTGAGCTTAGGGTCTATTTAAGAACCACTACAAAACAAATTTATACATATCGGGATTTAAAGGTAGACCGCATACTAAAGTAGTACCCTTACGGTAGACCGCATATTAAAGCGAGATTCAATTTTGGCCACTAGATTGTGTCTTACTACTACAAGAAACAACATTATATCCTCGTTTAGCAGTCAAATACTTCAATTTTTCTGAAATTGATTTGATTTTTATTGAAAATAAATTTTAGTCTAACATTGCAACTTTTAATTTTGAAAAAATCACTTTATTGATGTAAATTAATAGATATCTCCATTTCAGATGATCCAGAAATTTGTTCAACTCCATATTCTAAGAAAAATGTTCCTGAAAAATCATTAGAATATGTCAATGTTGAGATACAAGAGACATTACATATTTTAGATATTTTTATGGTCTTCTTTTTCAATGTCTCATAATTGAAGGACTTAACCTTGACGATTATTTATCAGGAGGTTCTTTTTCTAATTCTGAACGAAAGTCCGAAAAGTTTTTTCAGGGGCACAATCTGCTTCTGATTTAATATATTCTTCTCTTATTCTCTACGTTTCCGACCAACGTTAGTTAAACTGAATTATCTTCTAGACACATTCTCATAACACATCACACATTAACAATCTTGGCTTTTTTAACTCCATGGGATTCTAAGAATACTTTTCACGCACTATGTCTCCCATTCTGTCTGTCCCATTTATGGACCAGGTCAGGAGCGCGCCGGCAGTGTCCGGCGCCCGTGTGCAGAACTTTAATTGGGACCCCTATACCCCCTCCCCTTTCCACAATAAAATAAAACATTTTATGAAAAAAAATTAGGAAATTTTAATCAATTGTTATTTCAATTTTCTCTTCGCGCACCTAATCTTCCAGCGACTATGTGCGCTGCACAATCTGACCATATGATCGGGCTTTGTTAAGATAAAAGCAAATGAGGCAATAAAAATTCAAATCTTGGCTTGAAGATATACAACAATCTTATGACAAAAATTATAAAATTTGGGAATTCTCCAGAACAGGGGCTCTTAAAACTATGCCCGCGGACGCATGTGTGCCCGCGAAGCTATTTTCGTGCGCCCACTTACAAGCTGATGGACTTGACTTTTTTAAGGGATATT
>JAGXCT010037239.1:207525-222872 GCA_022495035.1 Philopotamus ludificatus | reverse complement strand
TGAGGGCATTATGGTAAATATATAATAAAAAAGGTAATAAAGGAGAAGAAAGTCCAGCTATAAGTTATTCATGTTGGGTCGTAAGCTGGGAAATTGTATTCCAAGCAGATCTAAATAAGAAATATTTTAGACACTGATTGTCATTTTTATATGCTTAGATATTTTTAATCGAATTTAATGCATTATTAAAAAGATACATAATTTTAAAATGAGTAGAATATTTTTTACGCTTTTTTTATATGCGTATTTCTATGTAACGTCAATTATTGTCTTATTGATTAATATAGTAAAAAATATTATTGTCTAAATTGGTCGTTAAAATATTTTCTTTGAAATTATTGGTGGATACGTCATTAAATTATGACACATTCTGTATACACACTGGGCTCATATACCCAAAATTTAACGTGTGGGCTAACCGACTTAGAGCACACAGTATACTGTAAATACCGATAAGTATGCAGTGGGAGTTTATAAATTAAATAACGATTTTTATCTTTTATAAATCGCCTCGGTATCGTGATTAAAGAAAAAAACATATCGCATTAAATAGATTTATTTACGAATTTTCTTTTCGTGGAGATGAAAATGCGCCATTTTACTCTCAGTCAAATTTAGATACGCTTACATATTTTTCTCCAAATCGCCTCGTATTACTCAGCCTGCCATATTTCATCAGTTATGGCGATAAATCACCGGGCCTGTTGGCAGTTAATTTATCTCTCCGGTTGCTATTTGCACTAAAAATACACGTTAAAATGTTTATCTTTAAAAACTAAATGTTCGTAAAATGTTAGCACATTTGAGAGTTTTAAGCGGCGAACGCTTTCTGGGACATCAATGTGTCATCGCCGGTTATTATGGATTTAAGACGAGAAACACTTGAGATTGTGATATACGAAATTAGTCTAATGTAAAAAAATATGAATCTATTAAATGCGATCGAGCTTTTACATTTTTTGTAAATATAAATGTATGCATCATAGATTAAAAGTACACTTATATAATTAAGAATTAATTGTTTATTTTTTTTGTAATATGATAAAAATAATTTAAACCCTTTCACGACGTGCAGCTAGAAATAATTTACTTAATCAGTCATACGCTGTAAACGCCCCGAGGCGCAAAAATGAGGCATATCACACACGCCACAGTGCGTCTTTAAGCGCAAGCTTTCACGTCATTTTAACCTAGTCGTGCCGATTTTAGCCCTTTTAGGACCCCAAGTTTCAAGAATAACTCTTTTAATACAAATCTAACATGTCTTAAACTTTTTGTATTTGTCTAAAAAAGTCTAAAAAATAAACATATAAAACCATTGACCTTTATTGTCCGTAATTGCAAAAAAAATAATAAAAACAACAATATTATTTTCCATTAGCATGGGTGCGATGTTTTTTTTCGCTCCGTAGCGGATATGAGCGAGAAAAACATCGCGCATATGCAAGAGCGACCGAGAAAAATTATCGTGTTTTGCAAGTGGACACACCACATGCGCCGAGCCGGGAACGCATCGCAAAATATACCCCATCGGCCAGAACCGTTGGTTTCGAGCCATGACGGATCGGTTAAAAATTAGCTATAAAGAAATTTAAAGTATTTTCTTTTAAAAAATGGTGGGATTTTTTTAAAGCTTTTATATTATTTATAATTTATTTAGACAAAAAGCACTAGTAGCGAAATTGTAGGTAAATTTGTCGAACGTCATATAAATTATTACCATATGGTGATACCAGCAGTGACGGCTCCTGGGTAAAATAATTGGGGGTGCTGCGGAATATTAAAAATTAAAAAAGTATATTTCGCTTATTATATTTAAAATATAAAAAAAATATACGGGGAGGTAAAAATACTAAATAATATTACTAAAAATGAAATAAATGAGAAACGGCACGCGGCTCAAAAAAAGTCATTATGACTGCACCGAGTCGCAGCGCGACACCGCGCTTATCGGAGAGACCCCCCCCCCGTACTCCGCTACCGGTCCGCATACATCCAATACACGATGCCGGTAGCGCTGAAAAGCAGGCAGCGCTCTCGCGATCGATCAGATTAATACATATAAATCATATTTATGTTTTCGTACACACAATCAAAAGACACATATATTAATATATAAAAATATATTTTTACTCAATTTGCTTAGGGGGTGCTGCACCTCCGCAGTGTACATGGAGGAGCCGCTCCTGGATACCTGTATACACAAAACCCTAATTTGACACATTTTTAAGCGAAAATACTGAGACAAAAAATCTCTATTTTCCATATTCAATGTCGTTTTTTTTATTATTTTACGCGCTACTCTCGGCGCGCTAAGGTCTCACGCGCTAAAATCGGGGTTGTACTGCGCGCTAATCCCGGAGCGCTAACGTCGGCGCGCTAGAGTCTCGCGCGTTAAATCGGGGTGCCCTATGTTCTATGTACAATTTCAGTTACAGATTTTTAACACATCGACATTTCATAAATTTACTTGATTGAGAGATTTAACATTTATTGGTAATTTCACTAAGTGCGACCCATGGCAGGATTAGTATTCCAATCGTGAGATACCATATTTCAAAATACGTACTTTTTCGAAAACATAATGAAAGAGATAGTACTCGATAAAGGTAAAAAAATAATCTCAATTACCACCTAAATTCTAACTGTCCAAATTTATTTCATTCATTAAAAAAAATATAATTATCAATTTACTAATGGAGACTTGGGAACAGCATTCTAAAAATTTGTACATCGTATCCTTCCTAGAAACTTTTGAAAATATATGCAACAAATTGCTGATTTATAGGCGCGGAACCAGGAATCTTTCGATTTTTTTTATGAATTTGGTTTGCACATTACGAAAATCTACGTATTTATCAATACGACTAAAAAATATTATTATTTTTTTTACCGAAAATTGATTACCTCTCTTGATAAATGTTAAAATTATTTTTACCAATGTTTTCGTAAAAATTTGGAATATTATACGATATTTAATATGTCAGTCACCATCCTGCAATGAAAAAATAAAAATAATCTGATGGCGGGTAGATTTTTTTCTTAGTATATTTGCCTTGTATTTATCACGCGTAAACGCGCGCCCGGACTGAACCCCGGAGTTCGCTAGCCCGCAAAAACGTGTGCACGGACTGTAATGTGTTAATGTAAAAAAGTATTATAGCTTTGAAAACATGAGATCAATATTTAATTTTATGAGATATTATGGATATACCAGAATGAATTATATTTGTTAATAATTTTTAATAACAATTCGCAATATGTTTGTTCGGTATATGTTTAAAATGAATACATAATTCCGTTTTTGTGGTGCTTAGCACATAAAGGCGAAACTGATTGTCTGCCACATAAACATATACAGTATAAATTTTCGATATAAATTTTAATGGCATAAGCCCCGCGCCGGTGCCGATATTAAATTTTAAAAGGTTTTCAATTTGTTAATTAAAAAGTTGAGCGAGATTCCTAAGTAAATTGCGGAAGCTTCGAGAGCTTAAAGTTTGCAAGGCGCTTAATTGTTTGCCCATAAAGCGCGGCACTCAACACCGGCGATGAAATGTAGCGAAAGTGATTCGGAAATAGACTTTTAGTAATTTCGGGATTTACTACATAATGTCTGCACTTAAAGTTGACGCAGTTTCATCTCGATGATGCTCCAGAAATAAATGGCCGTCGATTTCTCGACGAGTGAATAACGCGAGCGGAGATTGAACGAGCACTGATCCCTGTATACATTTTAATTAATTATTTTTTGATAATTTTAATAGCACTATTAATTAATAATAAATAGTAACAAACTTTTTCAATGACCCTCGAGAGTAAAACACACCACGAAATCTCATATGTGCAATTATACCCGGAACAATGCGATTAATGTATGAATAAAATTTTAATTAAACATAATAAAACGATATAACGTCAAAATATATGTTTATTTATTATTTAAATAAAAAATACATATAAAAATAATTTAAATATTCGTTATTTTGAATGATTAGTAAATTTTATTTCAGTATATTTTTTTTTATTACTTTTTGAGTGATCCTCGCTTGTTTGTGTAATATTGGGAAAAAGGAACTGTAACAAAATGTGTTGTTCGTGGTTGTGAGATTTATTTGTCTAATTATTTGTTTAACGAGCTCAACCGTAGAGTAACTCCATCTCTGGGGAAGGACTGGCTGCCGAGATCGGCTACAAATAATTATCCCGTCTCTACGCTGGATAAATGGGACTACGCTTCTTAAACATAAATAAAAAAATATATAGTAAACATTTTCATAATAATTAAATTAAATATTACATTTGAATTAAATATTCTTTAAAAAATTGTGATGTACAAATAATTAAATATATATATATATATATTTTTAATGAAATAATTATTTATTGATTAATTTATTATATACGAATTAAAATATCAATCAATAAAAATAAATTAATATTTCTTTTAAATGAAATTATGTTAGATTGAGAAGCTCTGAATTAAAAGCACACGCTTGCACCATAAACTTAATTATTTCTTCTATTCACTGTTGATGTGTGACATTTTGGTATGACAACCTCCTGTCCCTTTAAATTAAACAAATTGTATATTTTGTTGTGAGGTGTGGCAATAAAATAATCAAAAATACAATTTCACGAATAATTTTAAATGCAATTTAAATAATTGACAGAAACCGTGTCAGTAATACATTTATTTCGTACGTTGCATTTACATATTTTTTTAGATAAACAAAATTGTAGACGAGACTAACCGGTACGCTATCAATAAGTTATCAATATATTAAGTGAAATACTATCGACATCTATACGTTATAAAATAATTATTTTAACCAAGAAAGGTTTGAATCTTTGGTATTATTTTAATAAATATTTTAATTTATTTACTGTACATAGGATGTCACTGCATTTTATTTATTATAACTTCTTAACCTAGCCGTGCCGAAGGGATCTATTTAAGACCTACTTGCGACCCAGGTCTATACGTAACAACTTTTTTGGATGTGCCTGAAAAAATATTATAAATAATCATTGTCTGCAATTGTAAAAAAATACATTCGCTTCTGTTGCCACGGGCTCAATGTTTTTCACGCTCGCATCCGGTACGATGTTCCGAAAGCAACGTGCGATTGACACGTCCAGCGAGGGCTCAGTCGGCGGCAAGACATCGCCGAATACGCGTGTCATTTACACGTTTTTATTGTTTTTTTTAGTAATTGCTGCCGTTTATTTATTGCCGCACCGAAAGAATTTTAATATTATTTTTTCGATTTAAAGAAAATTTAATGGATTAATATTTAATATTTTTTCCCTTATTAGCGCCTCTAGGCGCATCTAATCTTACGGCGACTGTGTGCGCCGCACAATCAGGCCATATGGACGGCGCGCCCCTAGTCTCAGTTGTACCATACGCCAAACATGGATAGATTTTTTTTGTAATAACCGTCATTTTTTTCTTTCCTATTAATAATATTTAAAAACAAATTAAATACTAAATTAACGCCCCAATATTTTTAAACAAAATTAAAAAAAATGAGAAAAAATCAATGCCATAGATGTTCCTATGTCCCATTGAGTCAACAATTGATTACAGTCCACCCTCCTATAAAGCCGAGATAGAGATAACGCTATAGAAACCCGCCCTATAGAAAACTAGGCATCTATACAAATTTTAGGGTTAAGTTTTTCATTTTTATATTCTAAATTATGTTTCCATTCACATATTTCATATGACCTTGATCTATTTTTAGTTATATTTTGTTCTCAACCTTGTAATTTGTCCTTGAAAATGTAATGGTTCGTAGGAACAGCGCTCTAGACGGAGGCACTATAGGAGGGATTGTCGTACACGTCACTCTATAACAGAGAGTGCTGTATGAGAGTTGACTGTAAATAAAAGATTTAATTATTATTACTTAGGTGTGTAGAGTTTAGGACAATAGAAATTAATGCAATTAGCTCATTGCCTACGGGGGACGTGGATTCCACATCAACAGCGTTTTTACGTATGTCCGGGGCGCGCATATCTCACGCTAACCGACACTACGCGTTTAATCGGCTGTAACTTTTACAACGTTTTGTTTTTAAAATGTTTTATAATCAGTAGAATACTTAGTTTTATTTTTGAAGAATAATTTCTTACTTATGTCATATCGTAATTGTTCTCTTTAATTTATGACGTTCCTCAACATTTGAAGCAATAAAATAGACGTTTAATGTTAAATTTTCGATTCAATATCTTGATTAATATATAGAGTTTGATTTTTTTTGTTAAACAAGGTTACCCTGAAATCTTGTAAAAACAATTAGGCTTTAATTCTGAATATAACTAATGATATTGGTCCATTATCTATCATCGCAACTTCGTACACCATACAGTTTAGTTCAAATAAATAAAAGAATAAATGGATTCGTTGCAAATTTCATCCTGGTTATCTGCACGTTTATTTGTTGCGTTTCATTCTAATCTTACAATTTCTACAAGTAACATTTTTTTTAAAATACATTTTATTAAATTAAAACATACGCTTTATACATAAAATTGTTTAATCTTATAATATACATTACATATCGTGGTACTTGCAGTCTAAATAACAGTATTAGTATTAATTAATACACATGAAAATACTAATAACATGCATATTATTTCTTAAGCAATTGACCGTATTTTATTTAATTATTAATTAAAATTACGAGATCTTCACAGGATTCACAGATTCATCGATCAAAATAAATAAAAAAAACATATTTATATATATATAATGAGGTCATAAGATGATTGTAAATAAAATCACATTGACGATACATCACTAATGTTTCATACGTATATAGAATTATATTTAAAAAATAATATTGGAATGACTAGATAAATTTTATTGACTATCAACTGATCATAATGATTTTTGATATGTTCATTTCATTCCCTATGCATTAACGTTAAATAATTTAATCAGTATCGAGTTTTACTATAATATCACAAACTCTTCGAGCGTCATTTTCCCCTATATAACATTGTCATATGATACACAATCATAAATAATTGAAATGATATCAATGGACCAACTCATATTTGTTCAATGTCCAGTTTAAATAAATATTTTTTCGTGTATTTACAGCTTGATTTAGGATTTTTTTAGCATTTTAGTCTATCATTATCCGGTTAAAAATTTAAAATTACGCTTTAGAGGACCAAGTAAAAAACTACTTATGCTTAAACCAGTTTGTGACGATGAAAGGGTTTCTTGTTTCCAAAAAAGTCCTGTATATTGTCCAAAATTGAAATAAATGTATGTAATTTACAATATTCTCCACTGAGAAATCTACATAACAGAACATATCTAATTTTCTAAAATATTTTATGCACAAAAAATATGAAAAAAAAAATAATCCTATTTTTGTCATGTATATAAGAGAAATTTATTAAAGGTGGGGCGAAAAGTAATGTCATTTTTTAGTGGCGTTACTATGAAACCAATTTATCACCGAGTTAACACGTCATAATTCTGTTAATAAACTTTCTATTTTGACATTGTTTTTTAGCCCATAGTAAAAAAATGTAAACACAAAGGATCAAAGAGACACAATGCGTAATTTTATGCTGTTTTTATTTTATAAATGGAATGAGGTTAAATAAAGCTATCCAGAAATATCTGCGATATTTATGAAGACATCATGATTCCTTGACAGTGCTGTAGATGGTTTCAAAACTGGTAAATCTTGGTGAATCAAAGCCAGGGAGACCTTTTAAAATCAATGAAGATACATTCAACTCAATAGTGGTCTCAGATCCGCCTAAAACAATCAGGGAATTATCATAAGACCTCAGTTGTTTTATGGTCAATACTTAAGGATCATTTGAAAAAGCTCGGAAAAAATGGATCCTCTACTCTCTAGATATGAAAACGACCTTTCTTAGAAGGATTGTTACTGGGGAGGGAACGTGGACCCTTTATGCCAATCTGAGGTATAAAAAACAAGGACTTTCATTGAATCAGGTACTTGTTTCCTTACCTTGGCAATCATTGACGAAATAAGTTCTCAGTTGTGTTTGGTGGGATATTATGGGAATAACTTAATTCTTAAATCCTGGTCCGACTGATACATCCGAGGTGTATTGTGTTAAATTCGTAAGATTGAAGGAGATATTGTTTAAAAAAACGATCAGTTTTAGGAAACAATCGAAGATTAATAATATAAAAGCACACACAGTAAAGATAATACAGGATTAGATAAGAGAGCTAGGTTTTGAAATTCTGTAATATCTACCGTATTCACCTGATGTTGCCTCTTCGGACCATTCGCTTCAAGATAAAAGTAAATACGAACGTAAAATAAGTCTGATACGTATTTTAATAATAAGACTCTGGAATTTTACGAAAGAGTAGTGGATTAAGCTCATAAATAATAACGGTAACTATTAAACAGAATAATATCGTATAGTTTTGTTCAAATATTTTTTTATCGTATTAAAACTCTCCGATATACCAAAAAAAACGTGATTATCATGATCGAGTCTAAAGAAACATTCTGACAAAAATGCTTCTTCAGACTCAGAAATAGTTTTATGACCGAAAAACGTCCAAATTACACCAAGATAATCTTCTATTCCTTTAGATAGAATATAAGTTTTTCAAGCTAGCAAATTATACGCAATCCGCTCAACTAGTCGATCGTCTCGTTTTGTGGATGATCTCACTTAATATTTTAAGAGTTTTTATTTTACTTTTCAATAGCTTAAATTGTAAAAATTTGGGGTATTTGCAATTTGCTTTAATAGTATGTTTTTCTTTCAGTATCTTTGTATCTCAAAGATTTACGAAGCTTTTCGCGATTACATCTTTTGGTGATTAGAAAAGCTAAAAAAAATATTATCCAAAAAGGTTAAATAAAAAGAACTTTGAAGATTGCTTCAAAATTAACTGGTTTCCAGAAGTAAGAGATTTTTTAAAACATAAAGTGTTGTTATTAGATGAAACTCTATCGTATCCAAATGAAAGCACTGAGTATTTAGAATACGATTAATGTATTCCAGGTTTTCAAAATATTAGCAATATATGATATTATCTCAAAACTAATTCAAGCGTTTGTCATTTCTGTACTACTATCTTAACTTTATTTTAGTTTACTTTTACAATGAATTTAATTTAATATCAAAATATCATTTGGAAGAGTAATTTTTACCAAAGGGGACGTTCTGCCGTATAATAATTCCTCTCAATACACCATTGATTCGATATACCTTAAACGTTTAACATTTTATCATTCTCAATCGTGGACAATCGATTATTAATTAAAAAGGGATACAGATCTGTCAACAGTCTCGATCCTAATCCTATCGAGCAGATGTAAATATTTAATATATTAATCTATTTCATCGAGGATTAAAAATGTAGTTTCAAGGAGAGCGCAGATTATGTATAAAATAATAATCCTATTAAAATTAAAAATAAGAAGATAGTTTTGTTGTAATAAATAATGATTTTCACCGGCTGTAAGAGTCCAATGATCATTATTTTGGTGTTATATTATTAGAGTTATCTCCAACGTACATAAAAATGGAATTGCTGAATGAGGTAAACGACATACTTAAAAACTGAGTTCCAGAAATGATTTGAAGTTTGGAAAAGTCGTTTTTCTCATAAATAAAGATTTATGAGAAAGGCTATTTTTTGTACTGTGCGATTTTTTCTTGGTCCTCCAGAAATAATATTAATAATTTATTTGTGCTGAAATGCTATGTCAGCTCTTCGACTATCCCTTGAGCAACGTTTCACAGTCAATCTCCAGAAGGCGACCCTAAAATCAGGCGAATAGAACGCATAAATAAATGGATTGATGGCAGAATTGAACCATCCCAGCCACGTCAAGAAAGACATCAGCACAGAATTAACATAATCCTTAGGAAGGAACGGTGTCAGCAGGTAGTATAAAAAGAACGGTAGCCAACATGCCACGAAGCCTCCCACTACGATGCTGAGGGTCTGCGCGGTCTTCGTCTCTCTACTCAGCGATGAGACCCTATTGTTTTGATGCTCAAGACTGTGTTCATTCACTGGCTTTGATCTTATCGATATCCTGGACAGTTTGTTGCGCTTATATGTGACGGTGGCGCTTCTCTTCAGCGGTGCGTCGCAGCTTTCGTTCTGTATTTGAAAGTTAGGCACGTTGATGTTTGCCGAGGTGCTACTGGATCTACAGTGAGATTTCTTTTTCAGGCTGTCGCAGCTCATGTAATATTGTCTTGCTGAGAGGAGCTCGTAGGATTGTTGCTGCTCTTTGGTTTTGGTTTGGGAATGGTTGTTGTGACTGTTGAGCGAGTGGCCCATGGCCTGTGTTGAATTCTGACTCTGCTGCAACGCCGATTGATGGTTCATGGATTCTGATGACTCAGATTCGGCTCTCACACAAGTGCAGCGTGAAAATGTCTGAAAATAAATTTAATAAAATTAAAAATTGACAACAAATTTCTTCATCTTTGGATGTATTTTATCTTTTTTCTATTCATTTAGCTATTAACAAATTAAACATATTTAGTTCATAAGAATGCTTTAAGTCAAGAATTTAATGAACATATTTTTCGACACA
The DNA here is from genome assembly GCA_022495035.1 of Philopotamus ludificatus. Lineage (NCBI taxonomy): Eukaryota > Metazoa > Arthropoda > Insecta > Trichoptera > Philopotamidae > Philopotamus > Philopotamus ludificatus. Next base: position 212,288 of record JAGXCT010037239.1, on the reverse strand, counting down.
GGAATTGGGTATTAAATTATGATATAGGGGATGAATGGTATTATTATTCAAGTTATTATTAAAATATGTAATGAATAAAGTATAGACATAAAAAAAATCACGTAAAAAAACTTGCGAAATTTACCGAAGCCATCTGTACGATGTATTTTTGTACTTGGATTTTTAACTCAACAAAAAAACTGTTACTGTTGGAAAAAACTGGCTTATTATTGTTGAAATATTTAGCCTAAGCTCTAATGAGCAGAGGATAAGAGAACGGATAATCCTACAATCCAAATATTTGTAGTTAATAATTAGTGTTTAGAATTTCTATTCAGAATAAAATTAAATTATGTAACCGACTTTAATATTTATAGAATGCTATTCGGAGACTGGTACTACTACAAGAAGATTCTGCTTTAATTGATCTGTCACAGCGGCTCTAAAACAACCGCGTCATCCGAAAGGGGTTATTTATAATGGAAAATAGACCCCAAGCATTTGAAGTCAAGATATTGATGAATCCTTCATCAAAGTTAATTAGATTTGAAAAACGAAACTTTTGTTAAGTAGTCAGTATTATATTAAGTAAAGAAAAAAATAGGTTTATGATAATGAGATAAAGTGATTAAGTGAAAGAAGTCGGTTATACCATCGATGTTGTAGATAAACATATTTCAGTCTTATTGGTTAATTTATTAACCTAGCCGGATCTATTTAGAACCCAAGTTTTTGATTTTTCTCGAATAACTCTTTTAACATAAATCCTACATGTCAAAAACTTTTTGCATTTATCTACAAAAGCCTAAAGCAAAAGTTAAAAATTGCGACTAAAATGGCAATATTCGCTTCTATCTGTATTCGCTTCGGCACGCGCGTGATATTTTTCTCCCACGACGGCGTGTATTCATTTACGGGTAATATTGATTAGTAAAAAATCCAAAATATCGACCAAATTATTAAGCATATCATGAATAATTCTTTTTATTCTTATAATAATCCATTTTTTAGCATTTAAAATTAAGATATTTTATGAGGAATTTATCAATATCTTGAATTGAAATGCATGGGGTTTATTTGTCATCGTGAATAGACCCCTTCGGGCGACGCCATTGGTCACGAGCCGAAAATACCTAAATACGTGTCATAACTGTCATTTTCTATCCAAAGATGACCGAACGATTTGATTTAATCAACAGATTAAAATGTTCATATTATCTATATCCACACAATTAAATAATAAAATATACATTGAATACATTTTTTTACTACGATTTGAAATAAATATATTTAATTAAAATAACTCAGCATACTTAAGCAGTTGCTGACAAACCTTGTACAATAAATAGACCACTGCTGCATTTTAAATACGACAATGGTTTGTATCTTGGCTAGTATTAAATCATATTGATAGTGACATCTATACCGAATTATAAGTAATGTTATTAAATTGTTTGGAAAACTGTATTACCGACGCCGGAAAACTTCAAGACATTATGAAGAAAAACGATGGACAATATTATTTTATATTATAAAAATGTGTAATGTAAGATACTTTTGTAATACGGAAATGTCATGTGTTAATAAATGGGGTAGTTGACTTATAATGTAGTCAATCTGCATTTATTTTTAGAATCCAAAATGTGGCCAATTATCTGACACGTGCGAAAATTTTAAAAATAATTCTTGTCTTAAGGACGCCAAGAGCAATTTATACTTGACGAAAGAAGGAAATTGAGCAAATTAATTTAATTTCACCGCCTATTCGCGTTACTCATTGTAATGTCATAAAACAAAGCCTTCTTATCGCCAAAGAAGGTAATAAATTTAAAAAAATTCTTTTCATATTCAAATTTTGTTTAATAAATGAGATTACAGAAAGTATAAAAAAAGATCGCGCCTAAGAAAAATTCTGCTTACACAGTGGCTGGAATATTTATGACTGGAATGTATGAAGAAAGGCAGTAAAAAAAAATGTAAAGCGTGCATGCGTGTGGTGAAAATAATAAATAAATGATACCTTGGGTCCTCTTATTGTGCCCGATGACAATTGCTGATGTCTTCTTGCCACAACGCAGGATATCCGGACGTAGACGTACAGCATCACGACCATCGGAATGAAGAAGGAGCCCATCGCTGAAAATATCACATAACCGGGATTCTGATTGTATCTGCATTCTTTACGTTCGATTTCATACCTAAAAATATAAATAGACGTTAAAACAAATCCGAAACTGAATTTTTAACGCCGAAATACGGATTATTAATGCAATTAAATGATGTATAATGCATAAATAAATAATTACCATCCCAGCATCGGTGGGCAAGTGATTGCCAAAGCTACTGCCCACACTACAAGAATCATCAGCAATGCCAGTCTCTTTGATCTTCTTCTTCTTGAATATTTTAATGGCTGAGTCACGGCCAAATAACGATCGACACTTATTGCACACAATGATAATATCGAAGCTGTACATAGCAGAACATCCATCGAGATCCAAATATCGCATAGTACCCAGCCCAGTGGCCACGAACCTGTAAAACATAAAACATTTCATGAATAAGTCAAATATTGAATACAATTTTATTCAATGTATGTAGATATATCCACGATCTAATGTATTCATATTTTTATTATTATTATAAGACGTAGTTTATCAGAATATGGAGTTTTGTTAATGTATGCATAGCTCCTGTGGAATAAATTTAGAGAAATATTCAAATTTTTTCTGGCGCGCGTTATAGAAACAATAAAAATATATCCACACTGGTTATTGCCGATCATAATAATAAAATCGGAAGGTTGTGTTATGTACATACGTTTTTATTGAGGAAAACCTTTCAGATATGAATTTTTCTTAAAAGAAGCGAAGAAAAACACGCAATAAAAAGGCTGTGAAAATAAAGGCCCTAGAACATTTTTACGTTTCATCTCGTCTGGCGTAGAAAAAAAAATTAAATATTAATTCATTGGAATATTCCCTGTTTTACGGTGCCTCATGTACGCTTTTGTTTATCGGCAATGCAATTTCGCGAGCCGGATGAACCGAGATGGAACCGTCGCCGAGAAAATCGGACGAGAAAAAATAATAAGGCGTGGGGGGAAATTCAAATGACAGGGCGGAATCGAGGAGCAGGGCTCGAAAATATTATTCGGAAGTTCTTTGGGCCGAGTGGCCGCTCAAGGGAAATTTTACAAAGTAATATTACTAGATATTTGCATATTTCGAATGGGATTGCCAATCTCTGGGTGAAAAAGTGAAGCCGAATGGAGATTAACATCTTTTCATCGTTTTCTCGCCAGCCAATTAACATTCATCGGCCATGCCAAAAGTGCTCTTAATGAAATTCAAATGAGGTTTTACTCTCATCAGTCGCCAGTGAATTTAGAATATTCGCACTCCTCTGCTCATAATTTTAATTAATAAAAAAAAGTTGATTAATTAAATTTACTAAATACTTTGAGATTTCATATTAAAAAATTAAACGACACTTGGTGGATGTATTATCACGTTAAAGTTTGAGACAATTCTGTGGAAAATCTCAATTAATTGTTTCATTTAATATACAGCAAACGATTATTAAATGAAAAGTTTATGTTCAGCGAAATATTCAGCGAAGCTTTTAATATAAAAAGCTTAAATATTCATATATTTATTTACAGAATGCTTAAAAAAAATTTCAGCATAACATTAATATATATGTTAATTTTATATAGTGTTTAACACATTGTCTACGGGGCGAATCGCAGTCAAACATGCGCTGGGGCGGGGCGCATTCGCCGAAATTTGGTGAAACGTCGTTATTTAATAATAAAAAAATCATAACTCTTTTAATAAACAAGATATTGAGCCGAAAATTTAACTACTTGAACTTCAACATTTACTGGATAGGTATAGCATAATAAATCATTTATATCTTATGGCAGGGGTCAAGAAACTTTCTGGAAACGGGCTGAATTGATTTTTTTATTAAACATGGATTAAATGTTTGGGTGTTTGAAATTTTAAGCTTATTAGCTGTTTAGGTCACTGGGATAGGACATATTTTTTATTATCCTCAACAGCTGCTGTTATTGCTCCGAATGTTGCGGAACGTCATAAATAAAACAGAACAATTATGATATGACATCAGGAAGAATTTATTCATCAAAAATAAAAGTATCCTACCGATAAGAAAATATTAAAAAAAAGCAAAATATAATAATATATACAGCAGATGAAAGCCCTGTCGAAAAAACAAAGATTATAGCAGTGTAATTAATAAATAAATTTATAAATCGTGTTCATTTTGCAGTAAATATAAAACATTAAACAATTGCCGACCAAATTCGCCAATTTCTAAAAACACTCCTACCTATAAAAGAGCCATAAAATATTTCGATTAAATGGTTTTATATTCACTTGCCACATTTGCACAAAATCTCCCTAAGGTCCGATATTTTTTGTATTTAACCAAAAAAAATATTTTAAAAAACAAAACGTTGTAAAAGTTACAGCTGATAAAACGCGTAGTGTCGGCTAGCGTTTAAAATGCGCGCCCCGGACATACGCAAAAACGCTTTTGACGTGGAATCCACAACCCCCGTATACAATGAGTTAAGAGATATTTCTCTTCTTTAATTGTTTATGCATATTTTTTAAATCTAACGCCGTTTTAAAAGCCATGTTACTGACAATTATTTTATTTCATAACTAAAATAACTGTCAGTATTAGTTAATATACAATATTTATTATTTATATTGGATTCTGTATATTGATCGGGTATGTTTTGGGCCGATCCT
>JAGXCT010037239.1:99712-206893 GCA_022495035.1 Philopotamus ludificatus | reverse complement strand
TGTTGATTATAAATAAAACCATGTATTCTGTATTCATACGACAAATAAATAAATATACAATATATATTCCATGATTTTATTAATTTTTCTAACATAATAATAAATTATCCACTGTTAGCAAAATAATAAACTATTAATTATTTGAGTAATTATTGCATATTTAGATGGTAATTTGTACTTAATGTATATAGGATCAATTCATTGATTAGTATTATATTTTTCCTGTCTTGTGCGGTTTTATTTTCATAGTATTTGAACAAATGTAGGCAATAATCTTTGATTTTTAGGGCTCAAAAGCGTCAAGAGCTTTTGATTAAAATCCTATTCTAATTATCTTTTTGTCCACTATTTTCTCCGAAACTCATTTCAAACTGGTACTTCTTACCATTTAAGAAATATCTTACGCAATTTTAAGTGTTTTTTAAACATAAGGATCAAAATTTTTTATCCTCGTTTATCGTGGAGCATTTTGTTTCACTATTAATATAATTTTTAAAAGAAAAATCGGTTGCAAAGGTTCATACAAATTCTTTTTTACAGGATTGTGAAATACCAAAATATTTTATATGTTTACAACTTATCTCGGTGTTTATCAACCCAAAATGATATAAATTAATGTTACAACAATCGTTGTCAGAAGTGAACAAAACAGTGAAATTGATCAATTAACAGCTGGCTTTATTCACAAGGGGTTGCAATTTGCTAAGAATATGGAACAGCAATTTATCAATTATGATCCCGACCTAGAACGAGCTTTACAATTCCAACAGAATCTACAAATTTCTATAGCTGGATATCAACAAATGTATACCACTATTGCACACTGAATGGTAATAACAGATAAAAAGCTATATTAGATTCTAACACATAATATGTATTGTTGTATTATTTTTTTCTTGATTACGATACATACGTGTGAATAATATTTTGTATAATTTATATACAACAAATGTAAGGTTTTCAGTATTAACTATTTTTACACGATTTTCCACACTACAATGTTGTACCTTATAAAATAATTAAATTTTGATGCATGCATGTATTCTAAATATATTATAAAATTTATATATAATCAATTAATAGATCATGCGTAATGATAAATTTATCAACTCAAGATAATTATAAATTAAAAAAAATGCATTTGATCAAGCCTGAAATAATTAATGTCTAGCATACTTTTAAATCTGTCTTTGGATGTTTTAATTAAAAAAATGCTTAATATGAAACGCTGATATTATATTTTTCTATTTACACGGTTTTTGTTTAAACAGTTTTTACTGAAATGTGTATATATTTATTATATCTAAGTGATTGAAAGCAATGCTGAATAAAATCAAATTCAGTGATTATAAAAACTTAATTAAACTTAATTAAATAATATTATTTGCAATAGAGTCTGGAAACACATTTCATTGATAATGATCCAATCATGGATCGATTTTATTATTTAGTTCAGTTTCTCAACGGAGTTTAGATGGACCTCCTGGGGGTCGTCGGATGTTTGATAACGGTCCAGTATTCCAGAGGTCTATTGGGAGTTGATGCTATTTTTTTCTATTTTATTTAGTTTTTAAGGAATTTAATAATTAGATTATACTATCCCTAATATGTATAAATATAATATAGATTTACATGTGACGGTGTAATCTACGTATCAAAAGCCGAATATTAATTCGCTTTTGCATTAGTTGCTAGGCAAGACTGGGGAGATCTCACTAACATTGGTTGCCTGCAGCCGTTTCGTACAGTATAAACTAGTATAGTTCGTAATTCCCACAAAAGCTTCTCAAACCATTCGTGAGTTTTATAGTCAAGTTTTCACATTTAAAAGATATCAATTTTTGTAACCAAAATTTAAAACGGGAAATAGAGTTTACAAGATCCTTCTAAATATAAAAGCTCTTCAAATTTCGATGATGATATCCTGTATTCTCTCATTAAATCAAAATTCAAGATTATCCATCGAGGAATTATCGCAGAATCTTTCAACACCTTGTTCCATGTTGCAAGAATATTTGAAAAGCATCGGGAAAGTTAATATAATGGGTATTTGGGATTTGCTTATTTTTCGTTATGACATCAGCAATAATGACTCAGGATAAAATTCAGGAGTTAACTGGGAGGTTTTACCACGCCCTCCTTATTACCTAGATATGACTCCAACAGATTGTCATCTCTTCAAGTAAATTAAGCATAGCTTCATTTATAAATAATTAAATAAACAAGACTCATTCGAACAGTTACTATTGTAGATAAGTAATGAAATTTCATTTAAGAGTATTTGTATTTGTAAACGTTATCTATTTTAATTAAATTAATAAATAATATAATAGTTTAATCTCGGTTTAATATTGAATATATACTATTTTTTGCCCAATATAAGTATTTTATCGTGTCCCAGCGATTTTCCGATCTTGATAGCATTGAAGGGGTTAAGTGTATGGGATATAAAAAGATCTTCTGCAAACAGTATCGGGAACATAATAAGAAGACCGACATAGAATATGTATAGAAATGAAAATCGTGACCCGCATATATAATATTCAATCGGCCAAACACACCTATAAAATTTTTCATGCAAATGAGATTTATTTCATATATTATTAAAATTTATATGAAAGACGTTTAAGGAAAAATATGTTTTTTTTAAACATAAATGATGATGTTCCGTTATAAAAAAAATATATTTTCGCAGAGGCCAACGTTCTCGTTGGTCGTTAATGTCATCGGGGAAAATTCTTAATTTCCGCCATCGTTACATACATTTTGGTATCCGCACTATATTAATATTTTCGCCATATTGTCGTAATCGTGATAATAATGACCGTGATAATATATTGATAATGACATGGCGTAGCCAATGTCATATCTGATTTAATGGCCCTCGATGATAAATAATATTTTCATTCGAAAGACGGTAACGATGAGATTAGTACATGTCTCTCATCTCGGCTTTTATATTTGGGGCCATAAAACATTTTACGACGTCAAATATATCAACGAGTCATAAAATACCGAAACGGTGGACATTTGTCCGATCGAGTGCAAAAATTGCTATCGTGCAAAAACATATTTGAATACATTTTAAAAAAAAAACGTATTCGAATAGATGTAATATTTATCATGTTGCTGTTTGCGAATAAATTTATACTAATTAAAAAACGGTTGCTTATTAAAAATTGCGGTCGAGATTTCCATTAGGAGGCGATTTTTTTCAATTAAAAATTCATACCAACTTCGGTTGATCCAATAATATTTTTATGGTAGCAACTGTAGACATTTTGATTGTTTTGTGGCTTGTTAAAAATTTCGGTATTGAAATTTTCGCAATTTAAAAATAAACGACAAAAAATAATGCCGGAAATGTGGAATCGTTATCGAAAAGTTGACGTGATACCGTGTCATAAAAATTCACACTTTTTTCATATATTCATATTGTGTCGCGTGGTATGCAGAATTAATACATCATAAACTTGTTTAATTAAAAGTTGTATTGTTTTGTTAGATCAGTTTTAACTGGACAATTTTATTTTAAAATTACTATATTTTAAGTAAAACCTAATTATAGAAATCAAATTATTATTAGATTTGGCTTCTAAATAACATGGATAGAGAAAATGTACCAATATTTTTTTAATATACAACAACCACCTAGCAGACGCCAAAAAACATAGTTATTGATATACAGGATGCTAATTGTATTAAAATAAGATGTCGATAATACATTTCTTTTCACTTGAGGATGCGTTTAATGTTAAATATTAAATATATTCATTAAAATCATATGTATTCTAATTAAAACGACTAAAGTCAGTTTTTGCTTACACTCTAGAAAAAATCGTAAGAAACCGCTTTCATAAAAAAATCACATTTGCTTAGTCATTTTTTATTTTTGCGCAAACAGAGAAAGATAGGACAACAAAAGAATTTTGGAATAAAAGATTTACAATATGAACAAGAAATATTTCTGTCCGACGAAACGCCTACATAAATAAGTAGCATATGGAATAAAAACTTAAAAAGTTATAATATTTATAATTTAAATATAACAATAAAGACGTAATTCAAAATTTGGCAAATAATTTAAAGGAACGCACAAATCAACATTTGATTGAGATTAAGGAAAAACAAGTTACAGAAAAAAATTAGAGGAGTTGAAAGAACTAGATGTACTCAAAATTTTATCAAAAAAGACATGGCTGCATCTTTTTCTCAGATCAGTGAACAAACAATTAAAATAAAAAAAATATGGAGTCAAATACCTCGTATACATATAGATCTTCGAAAGTACGGTACCTCATTTAGCAAGCACTTTATTATGAGATTATCACGAATAGACATGAGACTATACAAACTAACCTCAACATGTTTACGTATATAAAAAAAAACAAACCCTAAATTCTATAATCGCTAAAAAATCGTATGAATCACTAATATATATAAATAGAAGCGGCTGCTCCATACACACTGCGGAGCTGCAGCACCCCCAAGCAAATTAAGGAAAAATAAAAACTAGCAAGTAACAAGACGGTTTAAAACTAACTATATGTCATAGTAATGCTTATCCTTTGTATATATTGTATTTAATACGGTGGTATAAAATGAGTCTACTATACAGGAAGAAATTTCTGTACAAAAAAATATTATCAGACACTTTTTAAAATTGTCTACAAAGTTTTGTTCGTCTTATTAAGTTTATTTTATTTAATTGAAATTATGATAATATGTCTAATCTCTAAACTGTTGAAGAAACCATTAAAGGTATTTTTATTAAGGGTTTTATTTGCCAGGATCGGCTAGAGTTATTATCAAAATTTTATTTATTTATTATTCAAATGGCCTTCTAACCCGTAGCGGGTCTTTGCTACATGGAGGACACTACGTGATCTTCGCCGGTCTTTGGCTTCTTCTACCCACCTCCTAAGCACCAGTAGAGACATGTCCGTCTCAACCCTGATGCCAGGACTGTGATGGTTGGACTCCAGGTTAACTAAGCTCTTTGAATACGGGTCAGGTCGCCAGCCATGAACCTGGGAGCTGAGCTATCAACTCCAATTTTTGTATTAATAATAATCGGACGAGGCTAAGGTCAATTCGTATTTAATTTACGGTATCTCCTGTAGCACACACGTTACTGTATTGGCCAGGATAGCGGCCTGGGCTCCTCATAATATCGTGAAGTCTACGAAATCATGATTGTGCCTAGCCGCAATCGCCGTCACGTCCGAAACCAACACGCGACAACACTCAACTTTGGATTCGAAAATTAAATCAGGCAATATAAATTCACAGAATCAACTTAAATAAGAAAAAAAAACCTCGAAATTACATTAAACATCGAAAAAAAATAAGACAGCAGATTTTCATTTAAAGTACTTCGGAAAATAATAAAAAATAGATACCCTATAAACTCTCAGGATAATAAAGATGAGTATAGAAACATGAACGCTTATCTATTGTTAGAAAAAAAATCAAACTAGGATATTCCTTTATGTCAGGGTTGAGCAATCCGCGGTCCACGGGCCACACTTTCTATTGCGAACCTTCAAAGATTTTACATTTTGACTGAAAGCAATCTCACCGATCGAGATTAATTGATATACGGGTAGTAAGCTGCGTACGAGTTGCTGAGTCATATATATCTGCAAATAGTATACCCTGGGAAGGAAAACCCTAATCTGTTGACCAACAATCGGTATAGTCCCGATACTTTCGCTCCTCTTCCTTCTTTCTAGGGGACCCCCCTCTGAGGAGGTCTTTCCCATGATTGAAAGGATTGCTATAGCGCGTATTAGGGCTAATAATAATCACTTGCGACCGGCTACTTGAGAGACTTGTTTTGGGCAGATGTATATGCTTATGCCTGTGTATATCTATATAGAGTTTGCGTGTGGTCGCTCGTTGCTCGTCCTCGTGACTCGTTAAAAGCAGATAACGCCTTAGAGAAGAGAACAAACGAATACCGAGGCAAACCCCCCTCTACTTGCCTGGACACAGTTGAGAGGGTAAAATCCGATACCAACATGGTAGAAGATGTACGTCCAATGCCAGCAATGGCCAAGAGAGGGAAACTCTTTATAAAAAACCGCATACAAAGACGGCTCGGGTCCCCGCGGTATGTACACGAAAGGGGAGCCCTCACGTCACGTGTGAGACTCAGGTTCCTTTGGCCTCGACTACCATGCGAGAGTTTGGTTAGGTCCATGCCCTCAGCGAGTGAGAGCCTTGTGACTGGCAAATGATGATGATGATGATATATCAGTTGATGGCAAAAAAGCAATGCCAAATTTCTCATTAAATAATCTTTGTCCAAATATATCTTTGGCCGTTTTTTTAATAGTATTTCTATTGTGGTGGTTATTCCACGTGTTTGGACCAACGTTGTGTTGTGCCTTGGCAACAATACGCGGCGTCTCCGGAAATCTACCACGCTTCCCCCGCGCAAACCTCCGCCCGCAGTTGCAGCGTGAACACGCTCCTGCGTTACTTCGCCATGACGATTCTGAGCTCTCCTCTCGTCCTCCCGTGTGGCCATTTATTCCCCGGCACCGATAATATCATCATCGCAGCCAACCAGATCAGCTAACCAACAACCATTGGTTGTTCGCGAACTCCCGCCTCAGCATCACGACTTGGGACCGCAGACTGGCATGCACTGCGATCGGAAACGACTCGAAGCCCCAGCCAGCCCCTGCGTCGAGGATCATCAAGGAAGGTGCCTCTACCGACCTCTGGACTCTCGACGCCAGGGGAGTGCCGTCATTCCATCAGAGGTCGCGACATAGAGCGTACCAGGACGTCGCACGATCACGTTCTTACTTCATAACCTAATAGCTGCCTCGTAACAATTTCTTTATAATTAATAAATGTGTCGATGTGTTCAACTATACAAACTGGTTTGCATTTCGTCCACCGGTGAGAGTAAAGGCTCGCCATGGTCCGAGTCACGAATTCTTCCACATCCTTTACACTATTAATGAGTGTTCGATTTCTGTATTTTTTTGTACTAGCTTTATTTTGTTAATAAGCAGATAATTAAAGTGTATCATTCAGTGTTTACAAGGTTTTAGTTTTCGCTTCCACATGGCCAAATTGTGCGGCGCACACAGGAAGATTAGGTGCGCCGAGACGCCCCAAAAAGATTTTTTTTTTTGTATTATAACAATTATTAATAAGCTACCTAATTAAAGTTCTGCACACAGATTCGGGACCTATAGGCGTGGCACAAAGTGTTTGTATTATCGTAAGAATCTTACGTGCGGCCCGCACAACATTTTTAAATTTGTAGCTGGGCCTAATGTAGTTGTAAATTTTTTTTCTGATCCCTGCTTTATTTAATAATAATATTTGAACTTAGAGAACTAATAAAATGTCAAAAAATCAGTAATAAATAATTTTTAGATCATAATAATAATAAATTTATTGATATACAGTTGATTTATTTTCACGGAATTCACGTTTTCCCGCTATTTGCGAACAAGTTATACAACCCTGTATCATATAAGTACAATATATATGCACAATTTACGTCTGAAACACTTGAAATTTCAGTAAATTTAAATTAAAAGATTCCAAACTTTGACTAATTTGTGTTTTCAAATATTATTCACCGCAAAAACCTGGCACATTGGATGAAATTAAATAAAATAAAAATCTAAAATTGTTTTACAGAATGTTTTTAATTATTAATAAATGATTAACGTTTTTCATTCTTCAGTCAATTATAAATATTTAGAAGATCTAATGGAAAAAAATATATAAAGACAGCCTGATTTTATTGCATTTTTGATCAATGAATCGATTTAGTATTAACATAAACGATTTTAATCAATTTTTGGGGAAGAATTTACCATTGACCATTGACAATTTACCATTGAGAGGGCGATAGAATAATACCAATAAAATTATCGCTTATAAAAATCATAAATAAATTGTATAACATTTTGGCTACTGAAATCTTCATATGTAAATAAAAAAATCCTTCGAGGCTGTGCGTTATAAGGAAATATATTAAGATATTTTCCATTCAGGACTGAATACATTAGTGTCTTTAAAAATGTTTTTTTTGTTTTAATAATGTAAATATAAAATATAAATCACAATACGGAATTTATTTGTGATTCAAATATTTTCTATATATTTTGGGTTGTATTTCTGAAACTTTATAATTTAATATGGATAATATTATAGTTCAGACACAATCCATGGGCATGTTTACCATTTTTATGATTTATAGATAAATAAAAATAAAAGATCTATGGTACGTATGTATAATGCGATAGAATTTATCATATTATCTATAAAAACGAAAAGGAAAAATAGTATAAATAAAAATAAGGCCCAGACCGATAATCAAATATATCGTCCGACAAGCGTATAATAAGTTTCTTTGCCGTTATGGCCGTGGAAAAAAATTGGAAAAAATATATATATATGATCAATTCGGTACACACATCCAATTTGAACAGCACTTTTTTTCAGAGTTTGCGTCAATAGATCGCAAAGTCTAATTCTTCAGGTGGCGATTTATTCGATTTTTTTATCGCCCTGCAAATAAATAAAATGAAATAAATTAAACGCAAACACCGCCAGCATCGACGCAGAGTTAATTAAAAGGGTTGAATATATACTTTTTTTGACATAAAATTTACTGTCATTTGTCAAAAAAAAATCCTTTAAAATCCGGGGCACATACACGAGTACGAAGTTTGCTGTTTCATGTTGGCTAATATTTATTATCCCGCGGGAGTGCGGTTTATTTTATCCAACGATAGAATTTTTGGACAACTCTGCGAACGTGACCCGGGTACGTCATTAATTTAACGTCACTGGATTCGACATTTGCCTAAAATATTCCTGTACGACGCGGTCGTAACCTGAACGATTTTCAAATCAATCAATATTTTTTTTATATTTTTGAATCAATAGGGTCACGTACCGCAAGAGAATATTGGAATACTGGCTCACACAGCACGAAAAAATGTCAATGCCGTTTATTCTCTAGGCGAATCCATCGAAAATATCGGAAATCACTAAACAATAGTACACCAATATCATCCTCCAATCAATATCATCAATAATAATCCAGAAAAACGTATATATTGCTAATTTATGGGACATTGAACATGCTGAATCATTATTGTTATTATGGAGAGTTGTCATCGATTTTGATTTTGATTTAGATGTATCATTCATTGGCTAACCTTCTATATACGAACGTACTTCATGATCAATTCTTATCTGAGCACAATCAACATTACTGTCGTTTTTCAATAATAATTTATATTTACATATATTTAGTAAATATCACACAAGCCAAATAAATGGTAACTAAGCAATAAAATAAAAAAATAGAATCTGCTTTTCATTTATTTTTAAATATTTTAGTATAGTAACGGTTGTTTTCGGTGTGATACGTGACATTTGTGATTTTAGTGAAGTGCATCCGTAGTGTTGGATGGAGATGGACTTCTTGGAGTGACGAAGAATCAGCTCCTGGCGACAACATGCAGAGGTAGTTCTAACAAACACTCGAATACGTATCATAATATATGTTTTTGTACTCATGTATTAATATTTAAATTTTGTATAGAATATGGCCAGTAGAAGAGAGCTCATAACGACGCAAAGGTAGGAATAAAGCCTAGCTGGGAGAACTGGATTTGGTGAGTCTGAAAATTACAATTATTAGGTTAGGTATTTTTTTATAAAAATATAACAAAAACGGTTTTATTTTCAAATTTCTGTACTGCATAATGCAAATTTGCGACGGGACATCGCTGAGAGCGTTGGCATTTACGGGTCATATTGAATAGTTAAAAATCTAAAATATCGACCAAATATGAAGCGTATCACGAATAATTATTTTTATTCTTAGAATGGTCCATTTAAAAAAAAATGTCAAGATATTGATTAAGAATTCATCAATATCTTGACTTGATATGCCTTGGGGTCCCTGAGAGACCTATTTCGGAAGACGCGGTTGTTTTCGAGCAGCCGTGAGGATATTATTTGGATGTCACTTATCTCTTATATTATTATTCATCGGAGATATTTATTTTTGATATACATTTTTAAATAATTTGCCACAGCAATTATTTATTTATCTAGATTTAGTAATATTATTTTATTCCAATAATTCGGAAAATTGATTCGATAGAAAGCCTAAATAAAAGAAATTTGTTTTTTATTTTTCTTAATGTTTTTAGAAAAATACAAATTTTCTAAAATTAATTGAAATAGCATCAGAAAAGATTGAAGACTTGCGGAGTCAGCTAATGTTAGGATATTGTATTGTAGGTGAATCTTCGCGGATAAATATGGGACATATTCAGTGTATCATATTAAGTGGTCTGAGCTATTCATATGAAAAGGCATAAAGGATTAAGAAAGGATTATGGATGCATAGAAAATTAATCTAAGTTGTATAAAATATTATAAGTTAGCTTTTTTGTTCATGATCGCTTCAAAAATCCGTTGTTTATTTTATTAACTAATCTTTTAAAATGAATCTTATTTTAAAATAATTAGGTTTATATTTAGAGTTTTATTTCCAAATTTTAATATTTAATTCTTTTTATTATAAGACGTTATGTGGATTACTATACAGTTTTAATATACATGCTGTTTTATAAAAAAAAATAGGCAGGATTTTCGTTTTTCTCAAAAAAATATATTAATTTGGCCATTTTTACAATCTTCGAAGCATCTTTGGTACCCAATTTTCAATACGCCATTTAAATAATGTAATAATTAGGAGCAGACAGAGAATTTACTGGAAGCCTTAACCAGCGAATACAAAGACTTGGAAATTTAAATATTTTTGGACAAAAAATATTTTTATATTATCATTTTTAGTAAATTTAAGCATTTCAAAGCACGTAAAACCTTTTTGACAGTATCAATAAAGTAAACATCTAATATTACATTCTACATCTAAGGTTACATACGACAAAATACGTCATTGATAAATGTATTAACAAAATTAAAAAAAAGCGGCAATTGTTTCTATTAATATTTTTTTTACCAAACTGTTTGGAATAAAGAGAAATTAATTTAAAATTTAGAATATTGTGATTTTTCACGGATTGAGAAACAGCGATTGTACGCAATAATAAAAGAGTTTCAAAATTCTAAAATACATATTAGAAATAAAAGTAAACATCTTTTTTATTGATTACTTATATTTAATAAGACAGCAAAGACCCTTTTTCAGATTTTCACATATAAACGTGCACTATAAAGAGGCTTCTTATTTATGCATTATTATTGTTGGTTAAATATAGTATTATTTTTGACCTTTCAACCTAGTTGATGGTCTTCTATTGTAGTTAAAATCTCATTTGGCGTTGAACTCATGTTATACTCCTTTCGTAAATCTGTTAGCTTTATAAGAGTTTTCCTGCTTCCTTACCACTGAACCATAAATAGATTTTTCCGTTGCAACATTTACTTGCAATATTAATATAATTTAAATATAAATATTATTTTAATATAAATAATATAATTTAAATATAAATATTATTTTAATATAAATAATATAATTTAAATATAAATATTATTTCATCGATAAATGTTACATTATAATTATTTAAAAAAACATGTTATTTTTGTAAACTAATCGAAATAATTATGACAGTCTTTGGATTGAAATATTATATCTCTATAAAATGAAGAATTCCATGTTCACTCTTTACTTCTTTAAACAACGCCATAGGTAATTAAGGTAATTATAGTATCCACAGCATCGGATTTATATAGCTTAATATGATGACTAGAATGGATTGCATAATTAAATCCGTAATATTCTAATTGTTTTTACAATTAATCCTAAATCATTTTTCATTTTATGAAGATATTTACATATACGTATATTTTACACAACGTACTGCGTATACAGGCTTTTTACGTCAAATACACCCTTTGCAAATCAAATACACCCTTTTGCAAATCAAATACACCATGTTGCAAATCAAATTGACCCTTTTCAACATACATTTCAATAGAAAATGAGTCAATTTGATTTGCAAAATGGTGCATTTGACGTAAAAAACCTGTATCAATTAATTTAAAATAAATAAGCTTAATTAATTTGCTTAATTTTTCAAATTACATGCCAAAATGAATAACGGAAAAAATTCGCGTTTTGCCGTGTTAAAAATGTCTAGTGTAAAAATTCCATTTCTGTCTGAACACACAGGAATCCGCATTACATTCACTGTGTTTTTTTTTCAGAACATACAAATTTTCGTCGAATAAAATATTCAGATCTGAAATTAAATTGGGCCAATGTAGAATTCGAAGTGCGACGTGGAATTATTAATTCGGTAACGTTTGTTCATCGTTTCGGAAAATGAGGCATTATCGGGCCTATAAAGTATAAGGGATCGAAATAATGTCGAATTAAAATTCCACGGTTGACATTCTGGAATAATGAAAATATCTAATGGCTGCATGAACGATAGGAATTTCAATACCGAAGAAAATCCCACGAAACAATCGTGAATTTGCGTTAAAAGTTACATAATAATTTGGATTAGCGATTCGGTTGAAGTTATATGGCCAATATTGTACATTTCCATTATACAAGTTTTGATAAAATAGTAGTCTTACAGTAATTGTTCATTTCTATACAAACTTTAGTAATATATTAGTTCAATTTAAACCGGGTCCTTAATTAATTTGTATATTTGATTTATAAGGACGAACATAATATATAATAGAAATTTTGTTGACTGTTCTTATTTCTTTATTTTTTATATTCCAATCTATAGAGCTTTTCTTTATTAGTTTTTTTTTTAAATATCTGGATTTCATTTTAAATGATTGATTCCATTTATTGTTTTCCATCAATAACAATGATTTTTTTGCTTATATTAATTTTTCCGGAATACTATAAAACTCATTTTATACGATTTTTTAATAAACGTTAAATTTACCTGTATTGTGAATTATGAAGATTTGAGATTCTACGTTATTATTTAATGGTTAACCGAGGATCTGACTTATTCACATAATCTGATATATTTTGATAATTTAACTATTTATTATTACCATTATACCATACATTTCAGAGATAATTTAAATAGCCTCATCGCTCACTAAAGCTATTATTTCCAAGTGTGGGATATTCATCCCATAGTTTAATTAGCTTAGTGGTGTAATTTGGACTTAATATTAAGCTTTGAATAAACAGCAGAATACATCATTGGAGCTTAGATTTGTTCAATTTACAGAAATCTAACTTATTGGACTGTCAATGTTATATAAAATGTAGTTTGGATTATTGCCTTTTCTATAAATAAACCTATTATGTTTGATTTTACTGTTTAATTTGTTGCACATTTTTAAATGGTTTTTAAAAAAATAAATTTTCAAAGATTTCTTCTAGACTAAATTGGTTCCAGAGAGAGAGTGAGAGATATTTTTCATACAAATGAAAGAACTTTGGAAACAGGCGACCTTGTGATTGTAAATTATTTACCACCCAATTCAAGCCATTGTACAAAAGATTATTTCTTTAATGAACCGAAATTACCGTACTGGTCTTATTAAAACCCTCTGTAAAAAAATGATGATTCATGTTCGATTGTAGAGGATAATTTTACCATAGAGAAAAAGATTTTTCTTGGATTCTAATGAGCGCGAAACATGACAAACGTGAAGGTGAAAACATTTTGAGTTTAGAATACGGTTCGTGTATTTAGGATTTTCAACGTTATTATTATTTATTTTCAATCTCAACTAGGAGAAAAATATACTTGGGATGCGGTCAAGTGGTAGAAATTATCAATCATATTTGTCACAACAACTACTCTTAACGCATTGTCTACGGGGGAACGTTGATTCCATGCCAAAAGAGTTTTTGCGTATGTCCGGGGCGCGCAAATCACACGCTAGCCGACACTACGTGTTTGATCGACTGTAACTTTTACAACGTTTGGTTTTTTCAAATATTTTTTTTGGTTAGATACTTGATAATTATATCAATACAAAAAAAATATGAGATTTTGAGTGTGTTAAAAAATACCGACTTTTGTCTGCAATTGTTTAATGTTTAATATTTACTTTAAAATTTTAATAAAACACCATTTAAGAATTTATTTATTTATTACACTGTTATAATCCTTTGTTTTTTTGTCAGCCGATATAAGTGCTTTGATCTTCTGTAACTATTATAACGCGTTGTTTTTTTTTTTAATATTTTCTTATCGGTAGGATACTTAGTTTTATATTATCTTACCAATGCCATGTCGTAATTGATATATTTTATCTATGACGTTCTTCAACATTCGGAGCTATAAAAACAACTATTGGGGTTAATAAAAATTATAGCCTGTCCCAGTGATCCATTCATAGGACCATGTTCAATCTATGTTTTATAAATAAATCATTTCGACCCATTTCCATAAAGACTGGTGACCCCTGCTATAGGATATAAATATTTTTTTTTTCATTCACTATCCAATAAATGTTATAGTTTAAGTAGTTAAATTTTCAGCTCAATATATTTATTAATAAAAGAGTTATGATTTTTTTTGTCAAATACGACGTTTCACCTAATTTCGGCGATTGCGCCGCATCCCAGCGCATCTTCGCGATTCGCCCCATAGGCAATGTGTTAACGCTTTATTGGAATACAACGTAAAATGAAGATTCGAAATAAAGATAAGGATATAATAGCTCAAAGAAAAATTTGAAATGAAATTAGATTAATTGTTAAAATATTTTAGTAGGCAAATCAAAATAATGGATTTTTTAAAATAAATACTTAACATGTTAAAATTGCATCTGCTTAAGAAATGCATATGTTATTGTATTTTAAAACGAAATAAATGTACGTAATACAGTAAACCCCCCTATAACGTTTGCGGCATTTTTTTCCTATTACGTCAAACCCTATACGTACATATTTTAAAACGCTAAATAGAATTTCTATAAAAATGTTTTATAATTTTATAAAATTAGCTAATAAAATATCGTGTTGATCTTCCCTGCCCGCAAGTAGCAGGAAGATTACGTCAGCCAAATACGAAAGGATATCGCTCATCGCGCGAGTCAAGTCATTTGCGCTGGTAAACAAGTAAAAATGTAAAAAAAAAGAAAAATCAAAATGTTTGAAGCACTGATCTCCTTCAAATCAAAAAAAAAATTACCCCCCTATAAGGTCCCCCCCTATAACATGGAACCTATTTGGACGTTATAGGGGGTTTACTGTATCTGTATTTTTCGATTATCCGTTGGCCCCACTATTAGTCCTAATAATCGGGAATGTATATTACAGTATTTATATGACATGTATAAATATCTGAAATTTGTGTAGTTTGTAAAAGATATGACAATAAAATTTTCTACCGAACAACATATCCTGTATTTTACGAGTCCGTATTTACCATCGTCGGATATAAAAAGCATATTTAATGGCCCGGATTCATTTTTAATGTATAATTTAACGCATATCACAAAATTTATCTAGATTACAATGAATTGCATAAAAATTTAATATCAATTTACACGATGATAATAATCGATTTAATCGGATTTATAGACTGGTTTATTTTGAACAGCGACTTCATTGACAGTTATCGATTATGTAGACACGGTGAATCATCAACTTTCGCATAATTGGCATATCAAAAATTTAGCATCAAAACAATGCCATCCATTAGCGAGATGATGGATTATGCCCGTACAATAATGGATGAAATATGGACGGCGCTTTGTTGAACAAACAACAACGTTATGAACTTACAGTGATATTCAAATATGTATACGAGACTCACCGATTAAATGCAGAGCTACAGCAGGAGGCATCACAAATATGCCGACCAGCCAATCGGCGACTGCGAGACTGGTCACAAAACAATTGGTGACCGTCCTCAGCCTCCTCGTAGTCAACACCGCTAATATCACTAGAGTGTTGCCGATAACAGTCACAAAAATCAACAGGCATATTAGTCCTACGAGGCTGAGGTCGTGGAATGCTAAGCCGTGGACGCCGATGTCGGTTGAGTCCGTTTGAATTGCTGTAGCATTGATCCAGGTTATTGTTCTATTGTCGTCGCTGAAGATTCTTGTGTTTGGAATGTATGTGGAATAGTTGGAGTATTCCCATGTGTTGATGTCTTCGTCCGGCTTGAACTGTGTGCTAGAGTAGAGCTGTAGACGTTGGAACGATTCATATGTCGACAGCATCACGTCTAGCCTCTGATGAATATCAGATGATCACAAAATGTTTGTAGATTAACAGATACATCCTGAACTATGCACTGAAAATGAAAAAAAATATATTAGCATTTTTTTACTGTTAATTACTTTTTATTTATTGTTTCATTAAATATTTTTTCGGTAATCTTAGCTCATCTCGATGATTTATGGCAAAATGACGTAATGGCTTACATATACAGAATCTAATAACCCAATATATCGTTTTGATTTATAGCCTTGCATAGGTCTGACCCTTAACTGGACATTTATCTCGAGTTATAATAACGCTGGGGTGGAAATTATTTCACCCCTATTAATATTTCAATAACCGACGATTTATTACGGAAAATATATCTACATTTGCGATCTTTGATTTTATCTGAGCATCGTCGAAAAAGTGTATGAAAATTCGGGATCGAGCGCGATAATATTACAATTCAGGCCGAAGTTTATGCAGAGTTAAGTCGCAAAATTTAAATTCAAGGTGGTAAATTTGAAGCTTGCGAACTTGCCCAGGGATTAAAATATGGCTGATACTTGTTCGCCGTTCTTCTTGGAAATTTTGTTATAAATACACGCTGTATGATATTTTGCATACTTTATTTTTCTAAAGTATTTTATGTCTTTATTGAGCAATTTCAATTCGTATTGCGGGCGGAATGATGACTCGGTCCGCTGTTAATGGTCCAGCATTGATTTTTCATTATCGGGGTTATCTACTCGGATAACGTATTTACGATTGTGTGAAATGGGAGTTCTTTCCCAATTTTCTACAGGCTGAAGCAAAAATAAACCATAAATTTAGTATAAAAAAATGTTTTACTTAAATAATAAATAAATATAATGAATTTTGTAACGACAATTTTATATACTTGAGAAAATAAGGGTAGCCATTAGCAAAATTAACGCCTAAAAGAGTCAAGGCCCACATTAACTCATCCAATTCTTTACTTTCATTTCCGATGAAAGCGTTTCGCTGTTAATGGAGATTCAGCACGATTTGGTTTTCTCAAGCTGAAAAATGTATAAAAAAAAATACAATTGCAATCGCCGGTTCTGCAGTATTTTCCGTATTGATGTTTAGTTTGGTCCCGTGAATTAATTTTGGATTCTGAATTCTGTCTGCCACAGGTGACTTGCAATATCAAAAATTTGTGGTTTCGAACCCCTGGGATTCGTGTTCCCAATTGGGTTACCCTCACTTGGTTGATTGGTTTACACCACAAAGGGACGAATTGTGTCAGGAGGGATGACTCGCTGAAACCTTTTCCATATCCCTTAAGCAAATTTGATTCTGGTACACGCTCTTGGATTTCGACAGAACATTGCTGTGATTATCCTCTGTGTGACAGGAACAAGGGTGGGCCCCGATCTTGTCGAAGAAAATTTTGATTTGTTAACAGTGAGTCAACAGCAGGAGGACCCACAAAACTGTATTGTCAAATTCATGCTAATATCAAATTATGTTTATGTATAATACATATCATATTTGTTATATTAACCTTAAAAATAAATACTAAAAGTAACTGATATTTTTAATATAATTTTCTGGACAATTTTAGACGTAGATTTCCAAAAAATATATTCGAAACTTATTATTCATTATTTTTTATTAAATTATAAAGTATAAAAGTAGTTTTCAGGACTTGTAAGCTGGTTTTAACAAGGATTAATCTCAGGGTTATTAAATTAATTACCGAAATTATGGTCAAGTACTATCAGTGCGCATATGGCTATTTTGGTTTTAAGGAATAAATCAAGTAATAAAAATTTAAAGGATTTATATTATTATATTATTGAAATCCGCTTATATTACTCTTCGTCTAATAATTTTATATGTGTTTCTCATAACTTCTCATACATATAAAAAACATAAAATATTATATAAAAAAAATACTAAGACTAATGAACCTAGTGAATTTGTGATTACTCGTAGTGTTATATATTTTTTTTTTAATTCTATTTATATGAGTAGGATACGTCGTGCCCCAGATCTGAGAATGGTATAAAATTTGAGGACTAATGATATAGTAGCAGTATAAATGAGTTTTTTTTATTTTAGCGAAAGGTCCCTGTTTTTGCCTATAAGAGGACGAAGGAGGACGTTACTAATATTGATTTTATTATAATATAATATACGTGAGGTCTCCAGGAGGATTTTTTTTTATGGATAGCGACCTCAATGTACTTCGCTTCAGAATTCCACGGAATAACACGGCTATTTTTGATTTAAAAATTTGGCGGATTTGATATTTTTTTGAAGAAAAAAATATTTCCTGTGTCTTTGAGGGGTTGATTTGAATTACCCATTTGTCACACCACTTTTTAAGTTTGTTAAAGTATATTTTCAATGTTTTATTTATGAGGCTGGGGGTTCTCCTGCCGATGATTATGGTAGTGTTATGGGCGTAAAGCGCCAAGAGGGTATTTTTTTTATTTTTTAGAATTGGAATATTGCCACGAATCAAAGCCACGGGTGATATCTAAAAAAAATGCACCGGAAGGGTGTTAAAAATTAAGACCTTTTCCGATAAATTTAAAAACATGAAAAAGCTGGTGTTAAGTAGAGTGAGTTAGTATGAGTGAGTAGAGCTTTCTGATTGTGTGGGGATTTTATTGTAGAATTTAATTCATGTGAACAATGTGTGGGATATGTGTGGTGATAATTTCTGAATTGAATGTTGTGATAGTTGAGTCTACTAGTTTAAGGATTTATAAGTAATCAATATGACTCTCAAAATTCAATGATGTCGAATAAAATCTGTTTTGGATTTTATTTCAATTATTTTAGAATAACTTACGAATGAAAATACATCTTCATATTTTAATTCTATACCTGTAGGTTTTTTTACAGTCTATAGAGAGATTAGTAATACTTGCATTGTTTGACATTGTGTAAAAAGTAATTAAAACTATTTATCAGAACATTTGAATTTAATTTTTTTATGATTATTATCAGGAATTATCGTCAATAATATATATTTTTAATCGTTTCAATTATTTTTATTCCGCGATAGGGGTTGCAAAAATATTTCTGTACATTAGTTGGGTCAAATTGATTGATTAAATTGGTTTGGTAAAAAATCTTGGGATTAAATGTACTATTAAAATAATTTCAGTCAATCTTAATTATCCATAAAAGGGCCAAGATTAGCCATTACAAATTCTGACGATACAGACGTTTAAATAAAACGGAATTATTTGCAAATTTACTTTGTTCAACAAAAGAAGTTACATTTGCGAGTAGATTTTAAATAAAAACTGCGAGACTCGTCACATTTATTTCGCAAGGATTAAGAAAAATAAAAGCCTCTCTCGGGTGAGAATTTTTTTTCACCACGCGTTTTCCACACAATTTTCTCCCCCTCTTATACATACATATACATAAACATATATCAAAAGAATTTGTTTTCATTTATCATTACAGAGTTTCTTTTGCTGAATATAATAATATTTCATATAATTATAACGAGACTCACACAATATTTAAATTATATACAAAGCAAAAATATTCATAAACAATATATATTTTTTATTTATTATAAATCGTATTGCAAATGTTAATTTTTGAACGAGACACTAGAGAGAGATTAACGTTTTATCGTAAAACTATATGAATACATTCATTTTTCTGAGATAAAATTCAAATTTCATTTAAAAAAAAAAGATTATTTATAATTCAGTGCTAATTTATACTCGTTCGATTTAATCTGATGCTTAATAACCATAAATTAAGTAATCCTTGAAAAAAAATCTGATCCTCTGGGATTAAGACTCATACATTCATATCACGTAGTTTTCATTTAAATATTTTTGACCTTCGTATTGATGTTAATTCTGCATATACTGAATAAAACGTCTCTCAGTATTAATTTTGATCTATACTTAGCGGGGGTTGTTTAATTATTGAAATTGAAAGGCAACTTGCTCGAATTGTTGTAGAAAACATTTAAACTTAGCTTCTAGAACCTTTGAAAAGTTTTGCTCGTTTGAAATTCTAAAATAGAACTCTCATTAGGGAAACGATCATAAATGAGCGAACCAAAAATTGCGGTTAATAATACTTAGTTGAATAATAATACCGTATAAAATAATCGATGAAGATGCGCGGTTTCAGCACATAGGCACTCAGTCATCGTTTGTTACTCCGACCTCCCATATATGTTATTAGGAAATGGCCTATTGATCATCAGCTGGTAGATATGTAGCTTTAGGGCCAGGGAAGAGGAACCTTCAATTTATTTAGAGAGGTTGCTTATCTCGAAACCACTCAGCAGACTCGGCAAACTCCGCACATCAAGGTAAATGCTCCCAGTAAGAAAACTAATTTACTAAATAATGTTTAATATATGACGTCAATAATTTTCGTGTATAAAAACAGGGTTTTACAACCGCAGGAAATGGCTATTTAACTTTCTTCCTATCGGATTTTATCCCCGCGGGGTTGAATCGTTAAGCAGCAGCAATTTTTAAAACCGCAGGAAATTGCTTCTGATTACGTAAACCCTTGCCTTATACAATATTTATAAATGATCAATTAATATATATATATATACGTTGCTTATGTAATATGAAAAATATATTTAAATATAATTTAACGTAATATTCGGCTTAAGTTTTATTAAATATATAATTTTATTGTCCATTATCTAAAATCGCAGCTGAATTATTAAACTTATCTCCTGACCTCTCTCGAATACGCCATTTTTCAAATAAGGCAAGCTCTTATCCGAGCTGTTTTAAATGAAAAATAAAAACTTGAACAATGTAGGCCAAAGGATTTTAAAGCAAAAATAATCTCAACCCAACTTTATTAGAAATTAAATATTCTGTTATAATTTATGGTAATTATACGTTATATTCATACGAGATATGTAAATCTGATAATAAATATTTAAGATATTAATCAAATAACTAAATAAAAAATGTATATAAAATTTTCATTTAAAATATTTAAAAAATATTGAAAAGTATCATTGTACGAAAACTGCAACTGCAGTTTAATCTTCTTGAGCTGCAATCCGCAACTAATGAAAAGAATGCTTTTCAAATATTAAATTTAATATTATGTACTAGTTGTGGTTTTTACAAATATTATTTATATTGTGAGAGACAAATTCATTACTGAAGAGTGAACATTTAAAAATTAAGGGAGGAAATTCGTTTTTATTAAAAAATAAATTAAAATGAACAATGGTTTCTAGATTTAAGTACTTTAACAATTATATCAATGAGATTAAATAAATTAGATCAGAAAGTACAAAGTGAAATACAGAATTTTATTAAAATATGAAAAGCTTTTGTAACAAAATGTAAGCTTTGTGAAAAACAACTATTGATAAAAAAATACCATTTATTTCAAAATAATAAATAGTTTTAATAGGAAAAATACAAAATATGCAAATGAAGTCACAAAATTAGTTAAAGCATTTAATGATAGATTTTTGCATGAAAAAGCTTGATGAAAATTTTACAATTATCTTAAGTTCATTTGATGTGAAGATCAAATTTGCGCCTCAAAATTTACAAATGTAGCTGACAGATTTGCAGTCAGGCATTAAGACGAATGTCATGTTTGAAGGAATTACATAAAACGAATTTTATCAGAAATATATTCTGGAGGAATAATTCCAAAATAAAGGCAAATGGCATTTTGCATTTATTACAAAGTAATAAAATCTGTTGTTCATTTCTAATATTAAAGTGATATTATTATTATTTATATAAATAAAAATATAATAATATTTTTATTATTTAGGCACCTACACTTGTCCTTGATGTATCTTAACATTAGTAGCTTTATTAGAAAGTCACTTTATTAGTAGCTGTCGAAAAGGTTTTACATTATTTGGTTTATTCGGCGATTTTTTTACTTAAACTTACTAAAAATATAAAAAAGGAAAAACAACGCCGTTTTAATGTTTTAGCCACTGTAGTTATCACACATGAGACTTCAAACTTCTTAATATTTTTTCTTATTCCTTTTCATTTTATGAAAAAGTCCTGGTAAAATTGTTCAATATAATGAACCTCATCAATAAACCTAACGCTAAAAAAAGACATGGAGTTCATATTAAATGTAAGGATACGTAAACAACTCGCATAAAAAAAAGTTATCAGAAATTTCTTCATTATTTTTAGAATATTTTGAGGCCTAATAACGTCCCTAATGATTTACGAAAACCATTTAATGGTTACTTTTAATAGAAACTAAGAATTACTCTCTTTATATTTTTTAACAAATGTAATAACCGATCCGTCACTGCGGCTCGAAACCAACTGCGTCGTCAGAACGGCGTCTATTTATAATGGAAAATAAACCCCAAGCATTTCAAGTCAAGATATTGATCAAATCTTCATCATTATTGTTTTTTACTTTTTTAAAAAAATGAATTATTCTATGAATAAAAATTGATATTCATAATGCGCTTTATAATTTGGTCGATATTTTGGATTTTTCAACTAATTAATGACAAGTACACTCGGCGATGTCTCGCCGCAGACTGAGCTCTGGCAACACGTTTCACTCGCACTCGACACATCGTACCGGACACGTACGAAAAAAAACATCGCATATTTATAATATTTATTCTTCAGACATTAGTTATTGGCGAAATATCAAAATATCGAAAAATATATAGATCAAATTTTTGTATATAAAATATTTTAGCTAAAACTATGAAGCTACGAGAACGTTATTTTTGCAAAGGTTAATTTTTATCCGGGTAGGATTGTTTTCAAGGAATCAAACATTAAAACGGAGCAAGCTCGGGATTATAGTGAAAATACGTTAACACCTTAAGACGAAGGCTTTTTGGCTTCACTTATCGAACACTCGATTGTTAAACATTTTCTTTGATGGTGTCTCATAACATAAATAAAATATTAAAATGTATGGACCATTAATTATTTAATATTTTTTTTCAATTATGTAATTAAACTATATCCATTGTTATCGTCTGCAGCCTCAATTCCAATGGTATTTCTGAAGATATTTACTTCTTCAGTACATATAATGGCTACGCCTTGCTTGCGGCGGGCTACGCTTACTACGAACCGTACTACGTACACAGGTTGCGGTACTTATTGTGTACTGGAACACCGTATTCCTAAATTACATTTTCCCCATCCTTTGTGCACAACATAATGAGTAATGGTGATACCCATTGTTTGATATGTTGTTGATGGGAATTTCCCGATCAGACAGTGGTTATATTGTTCAAATAAATTCGCCGCAAAATTTGCCTTCAAACAATTACGCGGAAAAAAATGATAGCTGTATGCTCTATACCCTTCCGGCCATTCGGTTGATGAACGAGCAATGAGAAAATATTTACATCCCTTCGGTTTAATTAAAAAAAAAATGGCATGGGATATGTTTGATTGTGATTGTGGGCATGAGGGTCCGGTAACAACAAATACTGGTCCAAAAATACAGGTGAGACCCGTTAAATGCCATTTATTTGTTTTTATTTCGGAAATGGAATTGGCCGCTTTTTTCTCGAAAGGTGGAAAAATTACTGAAATTTGTGCCGACTGCTCTGCGGGAAAATTTTCCGGATTATCTGATGCTGTACGACCGTATTTATTATAGTCACGCGTATAAATATAAAATTATCTAGTACGCCATGCAATTAAATTAATTATTTTATAATTAATTTAAAATACGTTTTTGTTCAGCGTCTCTTTTGTTTTATGCAAAAATTAAATTATGCGATATAATAATGAAAAAAGTGGAATACAGGCTTTGTATTTAATTTATATTCCGTATATCCCCGGATGGATTACATTGAAAATAATTTCAGCCCGGAATAAGGAAGAAAAAAAATTTAAACCAACTCTCTCTCTTCAAGATAAAATGTTTACTCCGCTCGGACTTCTTGACAGAAAAATAAATTTATCACCATCACAAATATTTGCATACTTTCGCAATTCCCCGAATGAAATAGCACGCGAAACTTCCACAAGTTGATAACCACATAATTTATTAATCATTTCTATACAAAAATTTCATTGAAAAGTTCCATATGGAAATAGCGACGCCCACAAATAAATTTGAATCGCA
The DNA here is from genome assembly GCA_022495035.1 of Philopotamus ludificatus. Lineage (NCBI taxonomy): Eukaryota > Metazoa > Arthropoda > Insecta > Trichoptera > Philopotamidae > Philopotamus > Philopotamus ludificatus. The sequence goes on along the minus strand of JAGXCT010037239.1, from coordinate 182,622 downwards.
ATTATTATTAATGCGATTTTAATGTAAATTTTCAGACAACATAATAGCAGACTGTTTAATATGAAAGCATTGAAATATAATATATATTAAATTATCATAATTTCAATCGTAATGGTCTAATGGACATGTGTGCAAATTGGAAAAGTTATCGTGGCTTGTTTTAATCCATACCAATTATTTCGATCGAAACATTAATTCCAAGTTCCAATTAAAATTTATCTTGGCGAGATTTGTTAATTTTTATTATAAGTCGATCCCGTGAGAATATGTCTGCATCTTTTAATTTAAATATATATGCAAATTGCTTTTGCAAATTTCAAATGTCAATGAAATGTATGATACAATGAACTGGAGTTCAATCATTTTTTTGACCTGTGGATTTTACAACTAAAATTCGGCTAATATCCGGCAACTATGCAATATTTCCTTAGAAAAATCACTGAAATATTTTTTTCACCCTACATAAATTAATATTTTTAAAAATAAATATATTCCATTTTTTTTAACTATAGCTAGCGTATTTACTCTTACTTACTTACTCCTTACTTACTAATAATTATGATAATTATGATATATAAAATAATATATTTAGTAAATAAAACATAACCATTTGATAAATTATAAAATAGTAACCAAGACTATTTCCTAAAATTAATAAACCGTATTGACAGATCCGTCATTGCACACAGTGGGATGGATCGTAAATTCTACTGCCAAACATGCTTTTTACGAAATGAATGAATTCTATTTCAGAAGAAAAAAAGGCAAATAATAAATAAAACATTGAGGTTTAATATGTGTTTTTTTTAATATGAATTTACGATATTTGGTAATATAAGGTACTAAAGTTAACCACTATCAAAAAATGCAATTAAAATATTATCGTAGTTCAATTATGTATATCTTTTATATTATTAATTTCAATTAGGTATATCTTTACAATTTTTAATTGCATATTAATGTTATATACACCATATTAAAATGTTTAAAAATTATTTTCCGATATATTTGATGAGCATTGCATTCAAATGAGTGTAAATCTTTAGTGCGACGGCTCGAAAACAACCGAGTCGTTCGAAGGGTGTCCATCAGAGACCCCCAAGCATCTTGACATCTTTTTTAAAAACTCATAATTTTAAGAATAAAAATAGTTATTCACTCGACGCGTATCACTAGTACGTTTCACTCGCGCTTAGCACATCGTACCGGATCCAAGTGAGAAAAAACATCGGGCCCGTACCAAAAGAAGCGAATATATTTGTTTTAACTATTTTTTTCGCAATTGCAGTGAATAAAGAATAGTGATTGTTTATAATAATTATTCTTTAGATATTTTTAGACAAATACAAAAAGTTTGTGACATGTAGGATCCATATTAAAGGAGTTATTTGGGAAAAATAAAAAACTTGGGGTCCACAATATATCCCATTGGCATTGCTACGTTTAAAAAAAAGAATGTTTTGATGTATAAAATAGTGTAAAAAGTCTATAATGAAAACCTAATAAACAAATTAGATTAAAATATTATTCATGCATTTGTATTTAATTTTAAAAAATAATACTAACGACACATCTAATATGTTGTTAAATTACAGTCCTATGGTGTTAAATTTCTTATTGTTAGGAAATCTGTTATCCATGTTTTTATTTCACAAGTTGTATATACATTCTTTGATTCAGTCATACAAATCTGCGTGTCCCGTTGGAATTTTTAAGCTCGTTCTAGATAAATTGTAAGCCTTCGTAAAATAAAGCAGCTGTTGATTGAAAAATTCACCATTTTGATTACATTTTTACCCATTGGTCATTTTTCATTGTGACATAAAATTATGTCCTATTGTGTCAATGAACACTGTGACGTAACAATGCGCCAAATTAAAAATACACAAATATTTTGTGTTTGAAAGTCGTGTTCTAATTATTTGTTTTTTTTAATGGATCGCGCTTTTTCAAAAGCGTGTTCAAAAATAATTGATTGCATATTATGACCAATATCATTGCAAACCTCGCAGAATTCAACACTGCAATAATTAAATTATATAAAAAAGATTATATTAATTAAGAGTAAGATAAATGAGACGTGTCTGAAGGAAAAGTCAGAATCAGGACCAAAAACTCTTCACGCAACTCTTTAAATTGGTAGGAAGAACTTTCTCCACACAGATTCCGTATGTGCTTAGATTTGATTAATTATATTGTCATAATAATGCTTTGCGAACATTGTTACAGATTATTCTTGTATTTGGCATTTTTGTAATTAGGTTACACTTAGTGTTAAGATAATTTTAAGAACAAATGTTGCGTCCTTTATCATATATTTATAAAAAAAAATATTTATGTGGGTAGTTTGGCGCGTTGGAATTAATTAATTTTAACGTCATCTATCCGTGAGTAAATATTATAAAACAAATAATATAAATTTCAATCCATCTGAAATAATATTAAAAAATAACCTGTGTCGTGGTTTGACACTTAGGGGAATATTAGTCATTCGCATTGCATCTTTAGAGTCTTTAGAATTTGTATCAATCTTTATATGGATGAATGGCGCTTTGGAATCTTTCTGTTATGCCATTCATCCATCCTAGACAAATAAATAACATTAATATTGTATTTCGATTAAGGCTATAAGCATTTTTTATGATTATAAAATGAGCTATAGATATTATCAAAGAAAATATATTACAATGATGATATAAGCGTGGAAAAATAAATGATTCAGGTTAAACATCCAATAGTTCTATCTATATATTCAGCTGGAAAAAAATGTAAAGCTTTATAAAAAAATTTAGCCGTTTTAAAATCAATTTAAAAGAAAAAAATCTTTACCAATACGCGACTGAAAAACGAATGGAGCCTTAACTATAGATTAAAATTTTAATATGCGTTTCGATAGAATTAATAATAGTAAATTCTGAGTTTTAAATAATTTAACAATAATTAGATTTATCATTCATGTTGTTGTACTTCGTATAAAACAATTCTGCGGTCGAATTTTGATTTACTTCTACTCGCTATGGTGAAAATAGTTCATCCCAGACACGATAGGATCTTCATAAGTTTTCCCACAATATCTTCGAGAGTAAACAAAACATGCTTCAGGGCATAAACTGACTAGATACATTACACAACATAATAATTATATATCTAGTTCAGGGCGATATAATTCATGTGATTTTTTTCAGAGGCTTCTATGAAAACTCCCGTTTTTTGCATATTCAAGTTGCTACTACATGTTACTCATTCGAGTGCTCCACTTAATTCGGTTAATTAACCGCTAAACCCCAGACAAAATGCGTTAAATTGCCTGTGCCAGCGAGCGACAATGGCAATTTAGAGCGATGCACTTTCAGTTGTCTGTGCTCTATGGCAAGTCGGATACATATGCATGTGTGCACATTATCCCGCTCATTGATATTCATACAATACCTATTTCTCATTCAAATGTATGCATCTTTAGAGGCAAAGACAATCCATGAAATATGCATTTCCAAATTCGACAGTTGCTAAGGTATGTGTATCCTAGTAAGTGCTCGGTGGAGCTTATTCAAATTGTGTTTGCTCTGTGAAATAGTCTTAATGCACTTTTACTACTGTTGCTGCATCTCTTCAGAGGCAAAGTTAAATAATTTGACATTATTTAAAACTTGATTTAATATTTAAATCAGTAAAATTATGGTCTGTCAAAAACGTATTTATAGTAGAACAAAAAAAAGTTAAACTTAGCTAAAATAAAATTCAAGAAATATCGTAGATAGTTCTTTGAAATGCATTAGTTTAAGACGATTCATCAAAATTCTCTCTGTAGAAAATCAACCTTGAACTGTTTTAGTAATGTATATATTTTTTAGGAAAAAGAAATGAAATCCCTATATAAGAAGATTTGAATAAAATTTGTATGCAGAATTTTTCCCGGCCTGTATAATTCATATTTCTTTATTGTATTGGTACTTGTTTCTGACGCATCTGGATATTAGAATCCATATTGGATGATTACTTTATTATTGGCATCGTAAAAATTTCACCTGTTTGAATGCTTGGCGACTTTTAAATTATGCAAAAAATGGAAAATGTGGAAATAATTTTTAACCAAAAACATCTTTGTATGCCTCCGTATTTGCCTGATATGATCTCATGTGACTTTTTATATTCTTGAATAAGAAAGCAACATAAATGGAAACGTTTTGCTAAATTTACACTAGAAAAAAGTATTTCTGTAATCTTTAAAAGGTAAAATATAATAAAAAATTTAGAAATTGCAACTTTATTCTACCATTCAAAAACATTTTTATTTTTGTAAAATATTTTCAAAAGAAAATTTCGGATAAATCCTCATCATTATTATCTCATTGCTTGATAGACGTGCATTATTTTCAATTTTATTGATCGAACACAATATGGTGAACTTCATTTTTGTTTTTTAAGTTAAAAACTAGATGGTTATTTTTTTCAGTGATTGTTTTGCGTCCTTTTTTGTTGTAAAAAACCTGTCGAATATCCCATGGATCATGACACATGCACGAATATTATAAAAAGTAATCTGTTTCTTAAAAAAAGTTTGCGAATTATTAGATTTAAATAAAAAAAATATGAAACCACAAAATGATTAATGAAATTACTTGACTCGATATATTTTTTACAATTTTTTGCTTAATTTTCCGACTATCAAGGACGATTGCTGGAATACTAATAGATTTTCTGTGAAAACTAAATCAGTGAGCTTAAGTTCAAGTAATTATAAAAATCTAATTTATTTAATAAGCGACTAATTCGAAGAAAAAAAAACAAAGATCTACCAAAGGGTGATTTCTTGGCGAGTTTGTCAGAAAAGAATCTTAATGATAAACCATGAATCTATTTTAAAAATGAAAATTTATTTTAAAAATGAGTGTTTAATTAACAGATTTTATTATTATTATGAATAATTCAACATAAAAAAAAGTGTTCCTTTAAAATTTTTGGATTTTCGAAGTGTTCCATTCCAGAACAAGTTTGGGAAACCCTGGTCTTATTTATTTATTTATTTATTTGACTAGAATGGATAAATGGCATAACATATAGATTCCAAAGCGTCATTCGTCCATATTAAGATATAATAAAGATTCTAAAAACTAAAGATACAAGGGGAATGAGTCTCTCACACTAATATTCCCCCAAGTGTCGAACCACGATAGGTTAACGACTACCTACATTTTTTTTAAAACATCCGGAGGTAATTGGTCACTTCACTCTCAAATTCCCCTTTGGCCAGTGTTATAAATAATTCCCTAAATTCACAGTTTTCGGCGGACACCTATCCGACTATTATCTTAGTTCAGTCGCGGTTAACTTGCATTATTAAAATATATGCATGTTACCGTTAACGTTAAAATATTATAATATACCAATAACGTAGAGATATTTTAGTAATCATTTGAATAAAAATAATAAACCATCAATAGTGTACCAAAATTATGTCAGACTTATACCATAAATTTAAATTGTCCCATTTAACTGGCCAAGTTATACTCCAAATATAATAAATAAAAAATAGTGAGTTTTTAAATCAGTATAAAAAATATATATCAATGAGACGAGGAAGTTGAAGATATATTTTTGCAGAATTTGTTAAACCATATGATCAGCATGAGTTCGTAGTAATAACGTAATTTAGCTTTTGGAAAATGATGCCAAGGATCTCTAAAACTAAGAATTGATTGACATTTACGGAAAATACCATGAATATTTCATGGAATACATAGAAAACACAAAAACAAATCGTATTATTGCAGTGGCTGAAATATTCCAGTAATATAACTAGTACAGATGATAAAAAAATTCAAAATACATTGTATATTATTTATTTAGTTATAGTTAAAAAATATCAATGAGAAATAAAAACAATTAATTTGCTATAATACTCATACATCTATTATTTCTAATTCTTTTTTGTATGAAATTCGACATATAACTATTTTGACTTGTGTCCAAAGTAATAAAATAAAACCCCAGTGTCATGTAAAATAATTAAAAATAAACCAAATTATTTGAAAACAATATTTTCATAAGAAAAGAACGGCGACAATTATATTAGGTAAAATAATGCGTTAAAATTAGTACCCGATAGTTCAAAGAAAAGTTTTAATGCCATGAATTAATGGCATTCAAAGTGTTGAATAGTTATCTATATATCTAGACACAACGTATGTACTAAGTGGGCTATTATATAGAGTGCTTAAAATTTTCCAGTTTAAAATGAAAGGGTTTATCTCATATTAATTAATAGCAATTTTAGAGCTTTTCGGTAAATTAGATCCTCGCTTGATAAACTCACATTAGCGCATCAATGTGTGCAACATGCATTTATATCCAGTAATCCATTTATCCAGAACATAGTGGTTTGCTTTGTCAAATTATCCCACCAATTAATGGTTAGCGAGGGATTTTACATACTCCATGTATAAAGCCTTATAAACCCTTAAATTATTATAAGGATACATACAATCCGAATGTGTCTCTAATATATCATACTAATATTTCAATCTTCTTGGATATGTAATACCATTACTCACTAGAGAAATATTTCGAAAAAATATTACCATCTCTAACAAATTGCATACTTTTTATATATTATTTATTTAGTGGAAAATTTTTTCGATAACATATCTCAAATAAATGTATGTTTGTTGATAAAACTATATAACGGTCGTTGTGACTTTTAGCTTAATGTATTCTAAAGAATATTTTCAGTTCTTTTGAATACAAAAGATCATAATAAGAGACGAGCACTCGTCGTCAAATAAGCTCGTCTCATTTTACATACGTACATTACTTTCATATTTCATTTCACAAATATATTTTGATAAAGTTCTCAGTTATATGTATGAATTTAATGCGATTATGATTTATTTATAAAAAAAATATTGTATAACACGAAAATTCAGTCAATATCAGTCTGGAAACATTTGGACCACACTGCCGCCAATAAAATATTACGGTTTTGAATTGATGACATTTCAAATTAATTTCGAAATCCTTTCCATATTTCATTCAGCGGAACGCTGAAAGTGGCGGATTTTATTGAAATGCTTTCTAATACACTTTCGCCGTTTTGCATTTATATTCTAAAGTTTTAATTATAAACCGAAAATAATTATTTTATATGTGAATGTGTGCGCTGTGAATGTGTATGTGTGGAAATCGATAAAACGGAGGGTTCTGGAAAACATTCTTCAGTTAAAACCCGCTCCGAAAATATAGTTATATATTTATTATTTTAAGAATAATTTAATTGAAATATGTATATAATACACGTGCTTTAGGAATACGTATTTTTGAAGGACATTATTAATTAAGCGTATGTAATTTTACGTTAATTGGCGTGATCACGGAAACGGAAATAAACTAATATTATCGCAAGTCAAATTGGCAACACGTTTAATTGATGATCTGTATGAGCTTCATGTTTAAAATCAGATATAATTAATCAATGTCAATTCAAGGTAATTGTTAATTTAATTAACGTGAACTATATCATAAAAATTTGTATACAAATTGTCGAAATTATATTTATGAAAACGAGTTTATAATTTTCATTCGATGAGAAAATTTTCTAATAATTTTCCCGCAAAACTTTTCCCGTCTGCTGTCAACACGTGTTAACAACTTTTTGTCGCTTCCGCAATTCCGCAAATTGTCTGTCAAACACCTCAATATCGATTATTTCTGTTTATTTTTATAATTAATTCGGTAAATTTATGTATATTTTGAAATGAACGACTGAGAAAAAAAACCGCTAGAATTGATAAAGTGACATTAAAGAATATTAATGTGCGTGTTGAAAGTTTTGAAAGGATAAACTTTTGTTAATGCTGGAAAGAAAAATATTTTGATAAATTGTGTGATGTTAGCGGGCTTTGTAAAAAATAAAATAAACACGAACAATAAATGAACGTGACGAGATTTTAATGTATTAATAAAAAAAAACATTTCTTCAAGTTTTAATTTAATGCAAAATTTAAATAATCTCATACATAAATTTAATCAACTTACAAATATACAGATATACGTATAATATATTTTTATATATTATATATTTTTTTTAATTAATGCCCGTTATTTACTGTTCTTATTATGAAACCGTAATTTAACCCTTTATGTGTGGCAAGTTTCGCGAAAAATGACAATAATTCACTAAAAAATACTTTTTATATGTTAAAATAATTATTAAAAGGCGTAGAATAACTCCTAATCTCGTACTTTAGAGCCATACACAATGAACCCGCAGGTTCTATGAAAGTTTACTGAATGCAATTCATGGATGAAAAGCTCACCTATCCGCAATTCGTCGAAGAGATAATTCGCTAATTCTACAATTGCCTAAGGCTCTCAAGTGATCAAAAACTAATAATATTTACTACATTCATCCCTCGATTGACACCTTTTTTTCCACGGTTTTAGAAACTGCGTAATTTCAAATAAACCGCGGAGGAATAACATTTTTATCACAATTTAGGTAAATAATTTAAAAAAAATTATATACACCTGACCAAGTATTTGATGCCAATTAAACTGAATTATAGTAGAAGAAAATACTTAGTAGAATTATTTAGCCAAATTTCAAAAAAAATGCTAGTGGCTTCAAGACGGAAAAAGATCGAGTGACAATAGTTTTATGCAGTAATACATCCGATGATCGAATTATGAAACCATTGCTGATCAACTAAACTATCAAGCCCAAATCATTGAACGGTATACTTATTAAATATATTCCTGTAGATTATAGGGCTAAAAGAAAGCTTGGATAAAAACAATAACTATATTTTTAATATTAATAAATTATATTGAATATCATAGCGAGGTTTTCATTTACGAGACTTTTCATGAGACGTACCTACGGCACAAATTGAGGGATGGGTGTATATATTATTTAATTTTTTTTTTACATAATTCAGAACATTTTATTATTTTTTGTAACAAGATACATAGTTTAAAGTATGTACTGAGTTTTGATCTGACTCAGTTACATTTCAGCGCGGTTTGAAGTGATATTTTTATTGTAAACTGGTTGCATATGTGACTAGGTTAAAATAAGTTTGCTACTCGAGGGCCTTATATTGAATTATTAAAAACCGAGAAAATTTTGTTATCACATTAACTTATTTCACATCATGCATCAATATAGGTACATAGATACTTATGGTGTTACATATAATTTAACTTAACACCTTTAAAAAAACATTATCCTATATTATTTCCAAATAAAAGCATTAGGTGTAATTTGTTTTATTGTGCTTATTAGCATAATCTTATAAGTATGCTATTTTTACTGTTTTTATTTGAGTTTAAATATAATATACAGCGAGAGTATAATTTTTTTAAACTACTTGAAACAAACAGCTAAGCAATTCACAAAAAAAATTTAAATGTATGAAATGTTAAACTGATTTAACCCAGTTGGCCGATGAAGTCTATTTGGGACTCCAAGTTTTTGATTTTTCTTGAATAATTCTTTTAATATAAATCCCACGTGTCACAGACTTTTTGTATTTGTCTAAAATCTAGTCTAAAGAATAAATGTTATTGATAATAATATACCTTTATTATCCGCAATTGCAAAAAAAAAAAAAACAACGATATTCTCATTCGGTACGATGTACCGAGTGCGAGTGAAACCGTGCGATTGACACGTGCCGCGAGAATTCAGCCAGTGTTGTGTCCTCAGTCTACGGCGAGATATCGCCGAGTGTGTGTGTCATATCGATTATTTAAAATATCCGAAATATCAATTTTTAGCATTTTAATTTACATATTGATAAAGAATTATATCTTGATTTGAAATATTTTCATATATTCATTTCATACTAAATAGACCCCATCGGGCAACACCGTTGGTTTCGAACTGCCGTGACGGTCGGTTAAATACTTACATCCGAAAAAACAATCTATTTTTTTTTCCTAAACACTTTAAACCAAAAGTAATTGACTTATTTTTATATGAACAAGACCCATAATTTTACGGACACTCGACATCAGAAATCACAACCATAGAATCTTGGAACTTTCCAGCAGGTAAATTGCAGCGGGTGAACTTTCCTGGTGAACCAACCCGCATACTTCAAAAGGTTTAAATGTATATAGAAGTATGATATAGAATACCCTCATTGATTTTATTTAATATGTACACTAAATAAAAAAAAAAAAAATATATTTAATTATATAAAAAATAATAAATTAATGCATAGACATAAAAATAATTATCATTGACTATGAAAACAATGTCATTTTTCATAATGCAAGAGTTTTCTTGTTTGTTGACGGCTTTGCATACATTATAACTTTATTAAATTGTCTGCTTTACATATATTGATGTACTACTTCATAATCGTTTTCTCGTTTACCATCGACTAAATTAGAATATTAGTCAAGAATATGGTAAAAATAATTTGTCAACACAAGATTCATGTTTAAATTATGATTATATGATAAATTTAATATAAATGGGTTCACCGTACACGCAATTATATAAATATAATTATTAAAAATACAAGTATATGTATAATCGGGTCGAGAACAACCGCGAAATTTAATGACGTTGACTGCACCTACTCGTTTTATCAATAATTGAACTCATTAAATTGTATTTGTAGAAAAATTGGAACCGGTGCAGTAATTAAATTTTTCACATCTCAATATTCAATAAAAAATCATAATATTTAGTCATTAATTGGATATAAAAAATATTTTATAATATCTATATATTATTCAAAAACTCAAATCTATCCTTTTTCACGATATCACACAATAATATTTGTCCCAAAATATGAAGATATTTATGTTGCATACCAGTCGTAAAAATACGAGCAATCGATACAAGTGTAGCATGTGTATGTGGCAGCCCTGTCACAATCCAAAACGTATTCTGATATATCTCCGATGTGAATATAACATATTCACCAACATTTCCACGAAAATGCTACTGATGTCACTGAGTATTAAAATTATATCAAAATTAATATTATAGATGTACATGTAATAATTTTATGGCTACGCATGGTCTGTGGGGGAGGACCATATCTCGTGGTTACAAACGGTAATTAAATCTCGTAGAAACGGGCGGTATTGCTTTTTTTTTTAATAATCTGCACATGTTGAGATATTCCGTCTTATTGTGGTTGGTTAAATCATGCAGGACCTAAATACATTGTCTATCGATTTTTTGTTTGATGTATCGATGTTTTGTAGATATCTTTTAGTAGTAGATTAAGATGGACAAATCACCGATAGTTATTTTAGCAAGTTAGCTTTGCTTCGATTTCAGTTTTCAAGTCACTTCATTTAATTTAATACTCCGTCTTCTTTTAGTTAAAAAGTTTATTTTTTAAATAAACGTGTTTTATTTATATATTTCTACATGCATTTTTCATGTAAAACTGCAACAGTTGTTCTGAAGGATATACTTCCCCATTAACGTTCGATATGGACCCCCAGGGCTCGAATTGTGTCAGGAAGTCCATATCAAGGAGAAAAAAATGGGGGTCTACATGATCATAAACTATTAACTTAAGGTGAAGTTTAGTACGAGTTAACAGCAGTTCTGAAAAATATTCCTGCTTATCCTGCATTATAATTTATCGCAAAAAAGCTTATTCACTTTTTTAGCTCGAAAGGAGTTTTAGCGCGGTTGCAAATCTTCTTCCGAAAAAAATAAATCGGTTGCACATCATTGAAGGTACTTTGAAACCAAAATGAAATAGTTGCTATCAGAGAATCAGGTTCATCCCTCTCTTTAACAGCATTATCTGTATATTCATTTTACGTAAAAATTTACTAGGTATTAGTTTGAGTAGATCCAAAGTCAAATATTTACATTTGTTGTGACTTTATTAATAGATATTTTTCTTTTTTTACAATAGGCCACTTTATAAAAAAACCCTATCAAAGGGAACAGCATTATGCCAGCTATACGCGTACCTACAATAAGGCAAAATGATGCAAGGCACTGAGATCCTCGGCATTCAGGAGCCCTTGGGACTCATTTTTATAAAAAAAAACATATTTTTTTAATTTTTCTGAAAAAAACAAATATTTGTACCGTAGGGATGAGCTAATAATAAAGAAGAAAGAAAGAAGCAATACAAATTAAGAAGTTTACTTTGGTTTTTATTACATAAAGTGATTTACGATTGATGAAAATTGCAAAATATACATATTGAATTGAAAAAACGAAGAAATTTTCTTTACTTTTTTTTATTATTGGGTTTCAAAATTTTCTCGCTGCGCAGTTTTATGTTTTGGACTAAAATATCAGCTTATGGATAACTTAAAAATATTTTCATTTCTTGCTTTCACTTATTTTTCGTAGACAAAATTTTCCGTTTTCGGCCAAACATAAAAATTTGCTCGTATTCTAGCCGAGATTATCAACTTTGAGCCAAATATTCAAATTTTTTGACTACGTGGATTGTTTTTATTAATTAAATTATCATCAAAAATCAAATTCTTTTGTATCTGCAATTGCGAAAAAAACAAACAACAACAATATTCACCACTGTAGCCAAGGCCGCGATGTTTTTTTCGCTCGTATCCGTACGATGTTTCAAGTGAGAATGAAATGTACGAGTGACACGTGCTGCGACGAGATATTACCGAGTGCGCATGTCTTTTATGGGTCATATTGGTTAGTTAAAAAATACAAATTATGTAGCATATCATGAATAATTATTTTTATTCTTATAATAGTCAATTTTTTTTTTAAATGTCAAGATATTGTTGAAGAATTCATAAATATCATGACCTGCAATGCTAGGGGTCTTTGAGATACCCCTTTAGGATGTCGCGGTTTTTTTTGAGCCGCCGTGACGGATAGATTAATTTCGTTCAAACTTTATACATATTTTTTTACACGAATTTATCAGATTTTGAAAAAATCAATTTTGGACAGGCGAGGGGGATTCAAGGAATAAATAAGAATGTGGAGAGGTCAATGGGCATACTAGTTTGAAAACCTATGCCTTTGTTAGTTATAAAGTGAAGGTGTTAGTCAAATATGGATCCCCTCACGATTCGAAAGCTTTCAGTAAGCTATTCTCAATGTCGTGACAACTCGCTTTAAACCGAATCCACAAAACAACAGCTCATACATTTCCTCGTACTATATTAATATATACGAGATATTATTCAGGACAAAAATAGGAAATGAAATACATCCCGTAGGAAATACAACCCATACATCTAGCGGGACACGTGACACTTAATATTGGATAGTAGGGCGCGCATAAAGGGTTACGCAGCCAAGAACGGACAATACAAATTCGCCGAAATTACTCAACTCCCCGCAACAACAATTTCGATAAAACCAATATCGGCGTTATCCCCGAAATATTCAAACCGTCTCGACATTTGCGGTTGACAATGTAATTGTGCCAAAGTATTTAGAAACGATTCCAATACGACAAATAGCTAACCGTGATAAATTGCTCGGTATCCAATTAGTGACGTCATCGCTCTTAACCTCAACACTTTTGTGCGAAACGCGGTAAAATTAAACAACGTGAATATTCGTGCAGAATGGATGGATAATCGATGTTGTTATCTGAGACATGTGTTTTTATATACACGCAGCTCTGGGGCCAACGGTCGACCGTGTCTATAAGCGCGTTGACTGTGGAAAATCCAGAAGATTTATCTGCGAATGTTCGTGACCCTTATTGGGTTTATAACAATGAAATTTACTTAACTGTCTGCGAATAAATAAATCTGTTTCAAATTTATCTGTGTACAATACATTAACTGTTTTTATTACCTCGGCCAATGAATAAACTAATTATACTACCAATGGCCTTACACAGATATTAATTTCGATTTTCTTCTATTCAAATATGTTGTGATTTTAAATTAATGATAAATCAAAGTTACGTAAATAGACTCAATGAAACGTGTCTGAAAATCTGTCCCGATTTTCCAGCGTTCGCATTCAGAAGAATCAGCTAATTTTGAATTGGATTGACCCGAACCCTTCTGGGATTTTTTCGAATGATCTTTTCTAGGCAAACATTTACGTGTGAGGAATGAAAGACGTGACTAAAAATAATAATTGTATTAATATATAATTCAAGGAGGACGGATTTGACGTAAACCACGGCTCTTTACAGTAATGGCCGACAAGTACAGGGCGAAAGCTTTTAAAAGTATAGCACGTAGACACTCTGCTTAATTAGCTAACTTGAACGAAAAAAAATTGTGCCAATAAAATGGCAAAAACTTTGGGGCCAGAGCGAAATTTGCGTGCGCGATTTAGCCATCTGGCATAAATCCCAGGTATATAAAGGGATTATATTTGTATTTAATATTTGTATATAAATTTTCTGTTATGAACCCGCATTATTATGCCAAAATATATTTAATATTTTTTTCAAATATATATTCATATTATAATTACGAATACGAATGCTTGTTATATTAAAGCAAAAAATCATAATCAAGCCAATTACGAATAAAAAGAAGAATTGCGGATTTTTATAGAAATAATTAAAGGATTGCGTATTTAAAATCCGGATCTGTTTGATTAATTAAAAACCGCATTTTTATTATTATTTAATTAATATTTTATTCGTATCAATTATGTGATAAAAGTTTTGTTTTGGTGTGTAAGCGCGCTCAATCAAATGCTTTGATTAATCATACGCTATTGATACGATCAATTAATCAGAGTTCAAAGTCCTATCGTTTTAATTATTAATTTATATGTATATACGTTATATAAAAAAGATCAAATAAACTTGGCGCCATATAACTTAAGGAGTACATTTCTGAAATTATTTGGTAGGGTATAGGGAAATTTCTTGTTTGTTGATGTCTCATGCTCTCGTTGTAACTTTCTTTTATTTTTGCCGTTATATATTAGTATATTATTCCTTTATGGGTCAGTTTATTTTTTTTCTGAAAAGTGAGAACGGTCCTTGAAAAAACGTGTCGACACACATAAAAAAAGTTATTTTGCGAATATGGCGAAAATAATTTTTCGACACAAGAATTGGATATAAATTACAGTATTTGACGCGAATATAACATTAATTATTCAACTGTACAAGTTATCATATTATATAGAGCTGAAAACAGTGATAAGGAAAATCGTGTTTATCATTGGGAACATGTTTTTAAAAATATTTGAATTATCTTGTATTATTTAAAGAGAGGAAAATTAAAATTATATTTACTAAATTTGAGCATAAAGAAATAACATTAATTTTAAAATATGCTCTGTTAAATATTTTTCGTTGATTTTTTTATGATTATCTTCATAAATTAGAAGTTTTTAATACATCTTTTCCAAAATTCTGGCGGTTTTATATTAAAATATGAAATACGAAACGAATGTTCCATCGACTTAAAAATGAATGTGATAGTCAAGGATACATTTGTCTTTGATTCGACGTAAATCATTGTTTTTTTAATCCATTTACTGACATTTCTCAACACTAAGCAGGAGACGATTCTTAGATGCCCATTCGAAAGGCACCATTTGTTGATTTAATTGATTTAAAAGGTTATAAATCATCTTCAAAGAGTTGACAAGAAAGAACGTGTTGTATGTCGTTTATTAATAAAACGAATAATAATGGTCCCAAATTGGAACCCTGTGAGATTCCCTAAGTTGCATGGTGGACACATGACGTTGGGGAATCGTTTCCTCTTCTTTAAATAAGTGGGAAAAAAACTTAAGAGATTGACCGAGAATCTAAAACTATTTAATTTAGAAATATCTATTGTGGTCGATTTTTTCAAAGTTGTGATAGATAACGTCGACATGGACCTCCTTATCCAGTGACTTGGTCACATAGTTTGAGAAGCTAAGCAGACCAGTGACTGTTGAGCATTCAGGACAAAATCCATACTGTTTATCAATGAGTCTACTCTCTACGTGATAAAATATACTCTTATGTAAAACCATCTTAAACAGCGTAACTTTTGAAAATATCCAGAAGCGAGTTTAGAAGATTTTATTATTTGATCCACCTTTGAAACCACATATAGAACTTCAAGGATTAGTGGTCTGGGTAGCTTAATTTAATTTCAATCTTTTATCAAATAAAAACAGCATCAAATACGACAAATAGGTTTCTACAATCTATTAGAATTGCATTATTTACTATGGGTTAAACAATTTAATATATAGAAAATAAGAAAGAATATAAAACAGTGCGACCTTCAAAAACAACGGCAATTGGTGTGGAATTAGTTTGAAAGTAATGAAAAAAATATTATTACGCTTTTTTTTATGTATATGTAATTTAAAAGACCAAAGGCTTGCAGAATTTTATTATTACGATTAAAATAAATAAAATGCAGTACCAGCATGCAAAAATAAAAAAAATATGTAACTGAAAAGGAGTGGAAGAATGTCATATTTAACGAGAGAGTAAATTCAGCTTATGCTGACAATATAGACTATTATTTCCGGACAAAGTGCAAGATCGCGAGAGAAATAGTGAAATATATAGCGAAGAATGCGTTGTACTTTATATAAAATACTTCACTTATATATTTTTTTTATGAGAATCGTCGCTTATTAATTTTCCCTAGTAGTATAAATAGCGAAAAATATAATTAAAATATTTTGTAATTAATAATGGAAGCTGTGGAGTAGTTGATGTAATCAGGATGCATCTTCCAAGATGAATCCGTGCCATACCAATGCGCGCGAGCTGTAAGTATCAATCAAATTATATTTTCAAGAACTTATACATCCTATATAAAACATTAGCTAATCATATTATATCTAAAAATGTAAACATAAACTAATGATATATTTAATGAATTAATCTATACTTGGTGATCATTGGGAACGTATATCTTCTCATACATAAAAATTATCACTGTATATAACATAAGAATGATATTAAAATTATATATGTATTAAATGAAACACTGATATATGCAAATATAGATAAAAAAATATCTTTTATATTGTTATCTATATTTACATTTACAATTTTATTCAAAGTCATTAGATGAATAATGGACGAAACTCGCGAAATTATTTGGCGGCGATTTATTATTTTAATAATAATAAATAAAAATGTATCCGCATGTGAAAAGGTTTCCGAGTTATTCATAGTGTTCTCAGAATAGTTTATTATTTTGAAATCTGTCATGCCCATTAATGTAACAAACGAATATTTGAGAACCTGTCTTTATCAAGGAGCTCCAAACATTCAAATGGTTCGTCGGCAATATTAAATAAAATGTGTATGTGGATGGGTCAGAATCAGGGACGCGTGATTTGGATTTTATTTTGTACACGCTATAAGTATAATAGGCTCTGGCTTGCAATCTACATCTGCGTTTTCGCATTATGAAAACAGATTTTCTTGTTAATTACACAATATTACAAAATTGCGTACAAATTTTCGCCATTTCAAACAAAATTACCATAAAAAAAACAGGGCTGTGACTTAGCGCGAGAACGTGACCTGAAATATTCTGTAAATACCCCTGAATAGGACCTCGGTGAACTATAACCCTAAATCAATATAAATGGTGATAAGCCGGATGGTATCTGAAAGAAAAATCAGGTCCTCGCAAAGTGCCACGACCTTAATGTCGGCACATTTTTTTATCACAACGTCGCATTCAGTATTTATATATAATATAATAATTAATAAAAATTATCTAAATAAAAAATATTATTATTCACGAAATATTTTTCATGTGTGGCGACGACATGTGTATACGAATAGCAATACGAATATGAAAACGAAAATAAATATGTATGGAAAATATTCTAAGAAAAGCGCGTGCGACGAATATAAATTTAAAATTCGTCCGTGAATGAAATGTGAGAGCATTATAATTAAACATGGGACTTAGAGCTAATTTTTTTAATATTCCTGCATAACTTCAAGGCACCATACTTTCTTTAATATGAAAAATTAAAATGTGCAACGTTGCGAAACGGAATCGTGACAATTCCTCGAGGAAAAACTTTATTTACTAGTGAAATTTTAATTTAATTCTTTATTTAAGTACAGGATATTTTGTTTAAATACTATTTGTTATATAATAATATGCACAGTGACTTTATAAAAAGGTGGGGCATGATGATATTGAAGTGCCCCCCCCCATTTTTTTTTAAAAAATAAAATAACTGTATATATTTTTAGCACAGTGAGGTCGAACAAAGAAAATAATAAAAATGATCAAATATTTTATCGCGAAATTAAACAAAAATATTTACATATAAACATACTGTAAACTATAACTACAGTAATACCCCGATAACGCATGGGGGGACGGGTTGACTATCGGATAATGAAAACACCTTAAGGTAGTTGAATTATTTCTCCGAAAATTACAATCCGCGCTGTAAAAACAATGTAAAAAAAATAAAATCTTAGATGAATAAAATATTCGGTTGCCATGCATGCGATCGCCGACATACACATAGATAACCGTGCTCATTGTCTATATCAGGTGTGAATGGAGTGAAATGTGCCGAGCACTCGCACACATGAGAACATATATATTGCGAGCGAGATCAACACACAGGCGCATCCAGCCAAACGGCATAGAGTTTACGGTCGAGCTATGAACAAATAGAATGCGCTCGCGTTATTAGAGGGACGCCGCAATATTTTTTGAAATTCGCGTTGTCGGAACACACGCTATTGGGGGTATTACTGTACATGCATGTCTCACGAAATAAATGGAAATCGTTTTTATTAATATTTATTTATATTAACACTCGCCCGAGTGTTCGAAAATTTTGAATCGGCAATCGATCGAATTATGGAAGCAACAAAAGGTTTACAACAATATGTTGATGATATTCAAATTCCAGAAAAAAGAAATGCAAAATATACACGAAAAACGTTGACGGTGTCGTTTATTTTTCGAATCAAGTAGAAAATATAAGACCAGCAGGGCATATACAGGTCTGTCCCAAACAGAGCTTTACGCAGCAAACGAAAAGCCACCTTCTATGTATGATAATACGGAACTTTTCCCTTTACATCGACTGGCAAACAACAACACTCGTTCGCGTCGGACCGACAGCTATACTGAGGATAGCGACCACTTGTCCAGGGCATATAGAAACCTGCCCCCAACATACTTGCACAGCAAACAAAAAGCAACCTTCTGTACATGGTAATACGGAACTTTTTTCTTTATCTCCACTATCTAGCCAAACAAAAACACTCGTTCGCGCCAAAGCTAGCGATCACGTGTTCAAGACGGATACAAAAATATCTAAACACACACGATTACGGTTCTGTTTGCATATTTCAGCTAATTATTATTTTTATTAGTAGAAATATGTGTGGGGCAGTGCCCCGGTTGCCTCTAAGGACGAGCCGCCCCTGAATGTTTTCATATGTAATATGCAATACATGATTATAATATTGAAATTTGTATAAAGGAGTTTGAAGAGATGGAGGTATTTCGACATATTTTTAAATGTATTTATTTATACAGGTATTATAGCTATGTTAGGTATAAATAAATAATAACATTTTAAAGTCAATAAATATCATATTATTTTTGTTAAATTTGTTATAAAAGCCATGGAATGCAGACTGAAAATTCCTTTCCACTCCGTAACAAATAATATTTTTACAATGAATAGTAGGGTTGAAATTTTAGGCATTTCATAACTTTATCTTGACCTAATTTTTGGTACTCAAATAACCTGATGCCAGATAAGCGTTAATAATTATTATTCTTAAAATTCGAGTTTTTAAACCGCCATTATTTAACAAAACAAAAACCATTCAAGAAAATTTTACAAGAATGGGACCGCATACTTTTATTTTAATTAAAAAAAGGAAAACACAAAATATATTCACTTAGACTTCCGGTTTTTACGGTAGATATACTTTGCTCATCTGTCTAAAAGCTTTTATTCACATTAAAAATATATGTTATGTTAAATGCAAGCAATAAATGCAACCTTTATACAGTCCTGAATCTGCTTTAACGTATTAGCACATGTTTAATTCCATTAAAGCAACCTTGCGAGGACGACGATTTCTTCCCGGTGAATAAATTAATAGAAAAAGCATTAATCAACCTTATTCAAAATAATTTTATTAAAGGATACAGAATATTCATTACAAAATTGATTGAAATTAAAATTAAGCCCGAGTTTATAGTTCTGTATAGTTTTGTTATTAGTTGTAAAATTTTCGAGCACTGTCAAAATGAGGGCACACATTCATAAAATAGATTTTCGCGTTGAATTGTGGCTTCATTGTTTTATTTGAAAAAGTATATTAAATAAACTTCATATTCATTCACTGATATTTTTAGATTTAAGGATCCTCATAAAATTACGCTGGTGATAAAAAAAATGATATTTTTTTTATACGTCTGCAATGTTATCCTGTGTTTCATACATTAACTTTATTTGCCAAACACAAAATGAACAATCCGACATAATGAAGTATAATTCAAACAGAATGTAAAATAAAAAAAAATCCACGGAGCATCTAATTTATTCGAATCCACGTTTTCAGCAATTCCATCGGTGCCGCGGAAGTGCGGAAGGCTTTTATCCAATTTCAAGTGGTGCATAAGGAGCTTACAAAATTTTCAAACAATGGAAGGGCGTTCGATCAATTTAATTATCCCCCAATCCGTGTCCACCGGACCAGAGTCCACGGGATTAGGGCTCGGCTGATTGATCGATGGTGGTAAATGACAACGGTATTCCTGTCCATCGCAAGTATTGTGACGGTGGAAAAGTGGCGTCGCGAACCTCATGCCGCGACGCCTATGGGGGGAATCAATCATCATGCTAAACGCCACGAGGACATATGACGGCAATCGATTATACCCCTTTGCTGAATGAACAGATTTATTTTCTATGGAGACACGGGTGATGGATGCTCGAAAAGTGTCGGGAGTGGCTCGAGTGTCAACACCACATATTTAGAACCACAATTTATTTAAATCAATTTCTATTGGTGGCGTCGCCGCTCCAGACAACTTATTCTACGAACATATTTTTTTATGAAAAATTATTTAGCAATAAAATTAATAATGTATATAATATTGCAGTACATTAATGCTCTTAAAAATAGTGACTCTATGGAGCTTCGGGATTTACGCTAGTAAAATATTCAGACTTGCGACTAAAATTATCATAAAACTCTCATCTTAATTTAAATTAATGTCACATATCATTAATGTAATCAAACAAATATTTTATTTAATAATGATTATATGTATTAATATATTTTTTGAAACTGAATAAAATAAATAATATGAATATAAATACCTTTGAATATAAAATAGATTTTGAGATTTTTTAATTTTGCTTTAAATTTTTTTTTTTATTAAATAATATTACATTTTTGCACATTCAACTCGATTTTTATACGGTTTTTAAATAATCCACTAATAAAAACAAATACTATATTTTTACACGAGTTAGTTAATATTAATTAAGTTATTTTTTAAAACAAAATCGGTTTTGTGGTGATTAACATAGCCTTGCCGATGACATATACACTATATCATAGACAATAGACAAGAGTTGACCATAGAGTCTGGGAGGATTCTCTTTAGTCATTCTTCAAGAAAATCGATATATGGAAAATTTCGCATCTATTCGCAATTATATCGCATTTATCGCTTCTATCGCTTCTATGTCGCATTTATCGCAAAATGCGATAATCACGTATCTCTATGTATGTCTAAGGTGCTATGTATGTGATGAGAATTTCTCAAGACGAAGCCCAACATTCTTGATGATACACACGTCCGATACATGTAAACTAATTTTTTACTTAGAATCAATCAAAATACCCAAATCTTTAACAGACGATTGCTTAGGAAAAGTTACGTATATATTTTTATATTACTATGCAGGCGTAGTAAAGAATTCCCAGAGTTCATGGATTTCTTCGGAAGGTTGATCTATCTGAGTACTAACTTAGCTTAGTCGCGGCTGTGTCAAAATCTTCTAGTCAAAGAAATAAATCCCAAATGTTAATACTAGTATTTTAAACCCTTTAACCGGTGTTGTCATGCCGGTGTGACAACTGATTATTCACCGCTAGCGAAACGCGCTGGAAACTTTTCTTAAAAGTTATTTATGCACGAATATATTCATTCCATTCATGGGAACATTAAGAACCTATAAGTTTTCTTAGTAAACATAAAATAAAAATATAAATATCTGGGTGCTTACATCAGCTAGAACGTAAGTTCAGAGGTGGAAATCAATGTCAGGATTCAGATGGCGAGGAATATTTTTATCAAAAAGGAAAACCTCTTATGTTTTTTGCCGATTCTCCTGGCAGATATATCTTCAAACTCTGCGATGCTACGTGTGGTCTGTACTTCTGTACAGTTGCGAATCATAGACGTTGCTGAGAGAGAGAGCTTCTAGAACAGTAATACATCTTTTTATTTAGTATTTTGGACACATCATTCGTGGGCCAAAGTATCGCCTTCTGCAGACCATCATGGAGGGTAAAATGGAAAGAAAACAGTGGCTAGGAACTAAGAAGCCTTCGTGGCTCCACAATGCTCGTAATTGGACGCCAACGTCCAAAAACGGACAAGGCATCAGCAGATGAGGACATAATTATGTTCAACTCTAGCGGTTTAAAGGAACGTTGTCATTTAATCGGAATATAAGTATGGGAATATAAGTATAACTATTGGGAACCTCAAGTTTTTTTTATTTTTCTCGAATAATTATTTTAATAAAAATTCCACTATCACGGCTAGTTTAATAAATGATCTTTATTTTAATGATTGAAATTCCTATATGGGCTTGGGACAATTTACTCTGAGACAAATATGAATCACTAGTATTTTCTTCTTCAAGTAGTTTTTTTAATATCTGTTGCACTCAATCAACAGTCTTACTCTTTTAAAAAACCGTATTTTTTTAAGTTTTATTATTATTTAGTGTTGAACTGACTTTGTTGATTAAACTTTCTGACGAGCAATTAATGTTGACTTATTTCTTTAATTGTAACATTATATTCTTGTAAATAAATATTTGAAACGGTATAATTCGAGGAATTAATTCAGTGAAAAAGCTTTTGTTTATGAATAAATTCATTGTAAACTTTATTCTATTAAAAATTGCATTGCATTTATTCTCATATGAAATAAAACTCTATTTGACAAAACATTTTATGACATTGTTCTACTTTGAAAGGATTTTTCCCAATAACCATCGTAACTTTAAAATGATAATATTTGTAAAGCGAAAATATTGACAATCACATGACTGAATAAAACGCGAAAACCGAATTTCTATTCATTTGCTTAATAATAAAATTTTCAAATGCGATAAAAATATGATTTTATTATAAAATTATGTTTTACGTACATATGCTGTGGGTACATTAAGCGTTACTGAAAATATTTAATAAAGGCATATTTAATATTCGTCGCCGTAATAAAAAAAATGTTTTTATTAACTTTTATGGCCGAGGCCCAAGATGTAGGAATTTATTTTTTATTTATAATAAAGTTACCCTCTTCGCAATCATAAAACTTTTTTTTTATCTTTATGGTACAAAACAATTAACATGGCCAGATTTCTTGTACTTATTATTCAATTTTGTACATAAAATCGCATTATATAAATATATTTGTCAATTATATGACAAAGTAATTCGCAAATAATTAAAATAGATTGTTCAATGTTCCAGAGAGTTTTAGTATAGAGACACAAATTGGCACGCAGATTGAATTAAAGGCCAACAGACACCGACCCAGACTGACATATCAAATACTACGAACAAAGTGAAATATCAGAAGAAAACGGCCAAAAAATTTTAATGAAATTAACGTATTGACGTCACGTGCCCTATAGGGCATCATCCCGTGACGTCGGCAAATTGCCAAAACGCCCTTTCTACCTCGCCCGGAACTTTCTCAAGAATAAATTTTTACAAGTGCCGGAATAAATATCAGGTGTATCAAAGTTTTTCGCCTTGCAGATATTTCTTACATCTATGTTGGAAGGGAAGGGTTAGGGTTGGCAAAGCCCTGGAATTTATTACAGTCTGCAGTTGCTTCTGCGTCAAAGAAATAAACGCTCCTCACTTTATCTACACTCCAATATCTAGACCTAGATTTTTTTTATAGGTTTACATGTCTTGTACGAAATTGAATCCACAAAAAAGTGTATACGAGCACCTTATATTTGGAATGGTGACGCAATTTTACTATATATACATAGAAATTCTATTCAATCTCCAATAATAGGGCAGTATATAAATAACATATACGTACACATTTGTAAATGCCTATATATAATACGAATTTTATTTCCGTTATGAAACTGCATTTCATGATTTAGAAAACAGCAGCAGATGGTACCAATAAAACGGATATTATAACAGAAGAAAACCCATTATAGAATGTAGAAAAATCTGGATTGTATCAAATCGAAGCAGAACCATTGTTATATACATTATTTTCTAATTCCATTTTGATTGATTTCACATTTTGATTATATGGACCAGCTGCGACACTTAAGCTGCAGCATATCGAGCTTTTATGTGCGCCCGGAACAAAAAAATAAAATCTCGATATACGTCGAGATAATCTGACGAACAGCGAGCGGTCTTTTCTGTACGGCGACAAGAAAATGAATAATATCAATTTAGAGAGTGAAAATATATTATTTTTGTAGATGGTGATTTTTTAATGAATAAAATATTGCGTAGTTTTTTTATGACAGTGAGTACTAAAAATATTTGATAAAAAGCTATGATTTTATGTCCCAAAGCCCGAAAAAATGCTCTAACAATTCGAGCCATGTGTTAAACAACACTTTACTGATCCATCACGGCGGCTCGAAAACAACCGAGTTGTCCGAATGGGGTCTATCAGAGACCCGAAGCATTTCAAGACAAGATATTGATAAATTCTTTATCAAGTCGTATTATTCTTTTATTCTTTCATCTTCCCCTATTATATTAAAATTGAATTCGTCGTAAAAGGCCAACGTTTCTAATAATTTATTCTTTGTGCCTTTTTTTCTTTATAGGTTAACCTAGCCCCCAAGTTTTTGGTTTTTCTCGAATAACTCTTTTAATATAATCTTACATCTCATTCTCAAACTTTTTGTATTTGTCTTAAAAGTCTATAAAATAAATATTATAAATAATCAATATCCTTTATTGTCTGCAATTGCGAAAAAAAATAAAAACAACAATATTCCCTGCAGTTGCCTACGATGTGCTGAGTGCGAGTGAAAAGTACTAATGATATGTGCTGCGAGAGCTCAGTCTGCGGCGAGAAATGTCTCGCCGCAGACTGAGCTCGGAAATATCCGAAAGCGTTGTCATTTATGCGTCATTGATTAGTTAAAAAATCCGAAATATCAATAAAATTATAAAGCATATCAGAAATAATGATTTCTATTCTTAGAATAATCCACTTTTTAAAAAAAATTTAAGATATTGATGAAGAATTCATATCAGATTTTACGATAGACAAATCCTTCAATTATCTCGATACTATTTGATTAAATGTTTATTAGAAAACCACATTTTTATGTATACATACATTGAGTTGACGGATTATTGGTATATAATATTTACACGTTGATAATAAAAGCATTGTTATATTAAAATTATTTATGTAATTTAATTTGTATTATATATTTTAGTAACTATAGTACTAGCTTATCTAGCAGGCATATAATAATAAGTTTCATTAAGTTTATGTTCGACCAAAAATATGAATAGAATAATGTCACAAGTATTTTTATTTCCATCTTTGACGAGGACATTTTTCCGCTGAAAAAAATATAAATTAATGACTTAAACGTGTCTGGATACAAATTGAAGCATTAAAAAAATACTCAATTTTGGTGTAAAGAAAATAGTTTTTTTCGCCTTCACAATAGAAATGGCGATGTTAAAAAAAAATCAATTGATTTATTCGGGAGTTGCAACATCTGAATATTAATGGTATTATTTTATTGACTCAAATTCACCATTTGTTATTTCAAAATTTGAATTTGTATAACGAACAAGGCTGTTGCGAAATTTACATAAAACACGGAACAAAACAGCGCTACAGCCATCAGAGCTTTGCGTGCAGAAAAAGTGTAAATAAAACTTTGGCTTGAAACACCGCCGTATCTCCAAATTAAATTCGCAACGGCTGAAAAATAATTTAATAACTATACATAGCTATTTCGGCGCATATTAAGTTCGTCTCTTTAATTTAATATGAAAATTGTGTATCAAATTTCAAAGCGATCGCATCCCCTAATGAAGTTTCCGTGCATTCTTCGCGAAACTATCTTTTAAATATTCTCGTAGAGATTCTGCAAATTCGCTGAAACTTTGCACGCGAAAATCTCTTTAATATTAATTATTGTCATTGAATGGCGAAACTAATTAAATTTTCCAATGACAAGGCGCTCTTTAATGTTTAATCGAGTTAAATTACAATTGTATAATTTTTGCGTCCGCAAGCAAGGTCGCCATTTTATTTTCAGATAAGCTTTTAAGAATTCAATTATTGTTGAAAGTTTGGTCGTACTTGAATTTTCGCATTCGAATTTAAGTCCCAAATGTCTGGTCATCCATCACCATTGAAGTAATCGCCGTTTATTTCTTAGATTTAATAAAAATATATTGCAGTCAATAAAGGATTTTAATCTAAAAGCTTTGTGTATTTAAACATAAATGGCTTAAATTCATAATGTGATCATTTAATTGAGTTATATTAGTATTTCATGAATTATTATGTAGTCGTTTTCGTTTATAAAAAAACACGACAAATCATGTTTTGATTAATATATATTTATTTTTTGGTAAAAGTACTACACTTACGCATATCAGTGTTACGGATGTTGATAATAAATCGTCTCTTTTTCTAAAAGTAAATAGGTCGACCCTAGTTTCTGGTATCTTGAGACGGCCACAAAAAATACACTTCATCAGTTTTGCCCTATTTACATTTCAGGAATATATATTTCTGGGACAAAAGTCTAATTTAACCCCTTAAGAAATAGACCTCCGCGTATACTTTTCAATGCATTCTACGGCCGGTTTAAAGGTTTCTCTCGAAAATATATTTCTCCTTAATTAGGCAAAGGCTAAATAAAGGTTTTTGTGGGATGAAGGGACGTAGTATTACATCGCCCCCCTATTCTTTAGAATTTTATTCTTGACCTGTTTACGAAAGGAAAACGGGGATGGCGATAATTATGATTGGATATTTGGAGAGTTAGCTTTTATACATTTTTTCACGTCTTACATTATAAAAGATTTTTTCCCAGAAATACACCAACGTCGTAATCTATAAAAATAACATTTGTCGTTTATACAATCAATTATTTTTTTATACACTCTCCTATTTAAATATTGAACCTTTAATTTTATAAAAAAATGTTATGTAGCATTAGAAAATTATAATAGCTATCTATAGATGTTAATAATTGTCATAAAATAGAATTTTCCGAAAATTATCTAGTATAATGTAAAGCAACTAAGGTTATTTCTGTATATATTAATACTGTATCAGTTTCCCGGAAGAGCCAAACATTAAAATTGTATCCTAGGAGTAATCCTTGATAGGAATCTAGGGATGCTAACGCAAATCAATTATGTAGTAGACAGAGCCAAGCATGGATAAGGGTGCTTCCCAAAAATAGCAGTCTCAAGTTGAGGCCTGGGTTATAAATCGTTAAGAATCTTTTACTGAGCGATTTTCATGATAATTAGTACCTAAAGAGCGAGCTTCTAGGCCTCTTCTCATAGAGCTGAAAACACGGCCATTCGGGGACGATTATTGTCTGGTCAGAGATTTGCTCTCCTGCTGCTTATGCATATCACACATTATCCACGGCGGTCCTTCTAGTTCTAGCAAGCGAGCTTCCGCTAGATCTGGAGGCGCAGGTGAGAGACATTATCTGGCTAGGTTCCCGAAGCAAAGCCTTGGTAGGCTCGTCAGTTTTTCCTCCTCCAAGATGTGATGAAGACTCGGGTAAAATTTTCTTATAGAAAAGAGGCATGGTTGCAGCCCTTGAGACATGGCGGCGGAGATGAGACAATGAAGCAGCCGGCCGTATTGGGTATAAATTCTTCCCCAACATGTTTCGACTATTTCACTTCACAATTTATCACTAAACACATTCAATGCCAAACTGGCCAAACTTGGCCTACGCGAAGACATCACTTGTAACTTATGTGAAGGGTCAATATAAACACTGGAGCCCAAATTAAGATAGGTAAGAGACTTGGTCAGTCGCCCAGTCGCTCTGCCTACAAGGCGTTCTGTGTTTACTCAGCACGTGTAGGGAGCAAGATCAAACCTGGATTATCCACCATTGCCTACTTTGATGGATGTCGCTTCAACTCAAGAGTTTAAGTACTAATTGCCGTAGTTATGCCTGGGGTGCATGTCAAGGTAGAGGAGCTTAACCACTATAGGACGAGCATAAAAGGGAAACCTTTAAACTTACCAGTGGGTTTCAGTGTCGCGGTTGGAACAATGTACTACGTGGATTGGAAATATACGCTTTTATTTAAACAATTTTATATTCTAATCTATGCTAATAAAGTAATTTTCAACTATTTATTAATTTGTTAGAAGAGGACTGCAATAAAACAATATATGATGGACACATAGCGCAAGGTGTTACTGAAATGGAATATAAAAGAAGGAGATAGCAACAAAACAAACGCTTGTATTGTGGAATATTATCGATTTTAACTTAGCCACGCCGATGGGGTCTATTGGGGTCCTCAAGCTATTGATTTTTCACAAATAGCTGTAACTTTTAATATTAGGTGTAGTAAAAAGTACTATCGTATTTTTTCAATAAAATTCAAATTCATTTTTGAAACATTTATTGATTTATTTGACCTTATGCCGTCTATTTTCCAAATCTAAAATACCTTTTTTGAAAAATTCTGATGATTTAGAATTTAAAAAATCAGAAATGGCTGATTTCACTTCACTTTGTGTTTGCAAGGATTTATTTTTAATAAAGTGTTCCATACCCAAGTCATTAATTTTTTTCAGGCAAAAATTTGCGCCATAGGGACGCGCATAATCTTTGAGGAGGAAGATTTTCTCTTCTCTCGCCAGGCCCGGCCTTTTTCTTTGTTTTTTTTCCTCAGCTTCGCTCCAATTGGTACACTTGCGCTGTTACAATTAGATCGTATTTTAAAAATTTGTGGTAAATGATTCCTTTAGAATCCCACCGAACAGGGTTCTCCACTTCGAGGCTCATCTTTTAAGTCAAAATTTCCGGATTTGAATTTTCTGTCCCAGCGTTGACATTTTCTAACATCTAATACGTCTCCATTAATGTCGCAAATATTTCCTGTAGCGATAGTTGCGTTTTTCTTAGAGTGAAACTGGAAAAGTATGACGTTTGGTCTTCTGAAGGAACAAATTCGTCCATTGCGACTAGGTCGAATAATTTTTTTTTTGTATTGAACACAGGCGCAGACGTGTCTCGACAAGCACACGATAAAATAACACGCCTTCACTCGTCAAAAGACTAAAAACAACTGATTCTAAAACTGCCCTTTAAAAATACGACATGACTTTTTACTACATCTAATATAAATCATACATGTCAAAAAACTCTTTGTATTTGTCTATAAAAGTTTAAATATTATACATATTTATTTGCCGCAATTAAGAATTTGTCCGCAATTGCGAAAAAAATAAAAACAACAATATTCGCATCCGTTGCCACAGGCGCAATGTTTTTTCTCTCTCGCACCCGGTACGATGTGTCAAGTGCAAGGCAAACTGTGCGATTGGTACGTACGGCGAGAGCTTAATCGATGTTGATGAAGATATTGATGAAGAATTCATCAATATCTTGATATGAAATGCTTGGGTTTTATTTTCCATTATAAATAGACCCCTTCGGACGACGCGGTTGTTTTCGAGCCGTCGCCGATTTTCATACATCCAAAACATGAACAAAATTTTACAATTTTCTTAACCCCATTTGATGCGAAGGTCGAATCTGCATCTCGTATTTACTTGTAATCAAGAATTGTCAACCTGATATATGTTAGAATTTATTGATTCATGTTTGTTATTACTGTCCTGGGTTGTTGAATTTATTTTTATGTGGAAATCTGTTATCCACTCGAAATGTATTTTTTTATTTCACAAGATCAGCCATACAAATCTCAGTCCAGTTAAACTTTTAAGGCTCTTTTTAGATTGGGAAAACGAGAAAATGCCGCTTTTCTTAGAAAATTTAAGCTCCCGGGGATTAAATCAGCTGTTTGTTGATAATTTCCACTATTTTGTTTATCTTTTTACCCATTGGTTATTGACATAAATATTTTAAACATAAATCTTGAAATTCTGAGCGTTATTATTAAAGGTATAAGATGCATTAGAACCACCAGGCACAGTAGTTTAAAAGCTCACACAAAGGTAAGACGTTAAACATCTTACTTAAATGCCAAGGAAATAAAAAAGCTTCAGAAATATGTGCCGAACGAAAAGAAAAAAAACGCCATTAAGAAGTTATGCTTCTTTAACGTGCGACGAAAAGTGGATCCTTTACGGAAAAGCTCTCTACAGTGACTACATAAAAAACGTGCTGAAACATTTCGTGGACCAAATTTATAGCAAAAGAAAATAATAGTGATTTGCACTCGGTGCAATAGATATTTTTATTATTTTTTTTTAAAAATCCTCTCAGCTAAAGTTATTATTAAGTATCCTACAAAATGCAAGATGAACTTTGACGCCTGATCCTGTTTCATGTTAATCGGCAGTGCACAACTACGCGCCAACAAACTACGTTCGTTATATAATATGTTGAATGAGTTTGGCTATGAAGCATAGCCTCATCCATCTTACTCACCAGACATCTTCCTAATATTTTGTCGATACTCCTCCAAGGCGATTAATAAAATCCGTCATTATTTTCCTACCAATATATTATTATTACATATAACATATGTAAATGCATATGAATAAAATAAATGTCAGTCAATATTCGCGAGCGCCTTTAATAATTTATATATTTGACGCAAAAAATGTATTCGATCGGATCGGTAATTCTGAAGGGCAGACGACGCCGCTCGCGATCCGCGCTTTAAAACCCCTGCGAACAATTCCAATTTCATTTAACAAATCATTTCTGTGTGATGGATGTCGTCGAGTGTGCAAAAAAATGGTATTGAAATTTCGACAGCACACATTTAACGCTTTTCGTCGTTCGACACAGCTGTCGCCCATGACAGTCGTCCGCACCTGGCGCTGCCTGCGAGGCACACGCCCCGTGAGAATGTATTCCGGCCGGATAATCTTCCGGGAGGCGCCCGACCGGAAGTGTTTAG
Organism: Philopotamus ludificatus; assembly: GCA_022495035.1. Classification (NCBI taxonomy): domain Eukaryota; kingdom Metazoa; phylum Arthropoda; class Insecta; order Trichoptera; family Philopotamidae; genus Philopotamus; species Philopotamus ludificatus. The sequence continues at coordinate 151,321 of JAGXCT010037239.1, read as the reverse complement.
CCTTACGTGTCGACACTTTATTTTATTCGGCTTTAAAACGTGTCAACGCTCCGCCATTACGATACACCGAAGTTTTGTGTTCGCGGTTGCGACTCGATCAATTCGAACGGGGCGCCGGATATAATAATGCTGTGATTTTTTTGGCGAAAATCGTTCCCAAAAATGTTGTCAAATTTTATCACTCACATTATACAATGGATGATGATGGCGTATTTATTAAAATAAAGTGTTAGATAAAACCTTGGTTCTTTGTTTAATGTATAGAATTTTCTGTAACCCATCAACATTAAACGCTAAATAATAATAAAAGTTACTGTTTTCTAAAAGAGAAAGACTGTTGATTGAGTTCCACAGGAATTAAAGAACTACTAGAAGGAGAAATTACTAGTGATTCATATTTGTTTCTGAATGAATCGTCCCTGGTCTATGGAATTATAATTATTTAAAATAATGATCATTAATCTAGCCGTGCCGATTTACCTATTTGGGACTACTAGTTTATGATTTTTCTCGAATAACTCTTTTAATATAAATCTTACATATTAAAAAACTTTTTTTATTTGTCTAAAAAGTCGAAAGAATAAATATTATAAATAATCATTGCGATAAGTTGAGTGAAGTGCGAGTGAAACGTCTATACGCCGTCTATCGGCGGCGTGTCCTCAGTCTGCGACGGAACATCGCCGTCTGTGCCTGTTATTTACGCGTCATATTGATTAGTAAAAAAATAATCCAAAATATCGACCAAATTTTAAAGCATTTTATGAATAACTATTTTTATTCTTAGAATAATCCATTTTTTAGCATTATAAGTCAAAATATTGGCGAAGAATTCGTCAATAAAGCGTAAAACTTTTAATGCTGCTGACTTGAATTCAAATAGTTAAGTATTTCTTTTGAAAATGATTTTTAACTTTTTAAACTTTGCTACCTTTTTTATCTAAAAAATATGAGCTCGTATAATACATTTATTCAAAATGTATCCGTCACGGTGGCTCGAAAATAACCTCGTCGTCCGAAGGGGGTATCTCAGATACCCCAAGTCAGGGTATTGATGAATTCTTCGTCGAAGAATAAAAATAGTTATTCATGATATACTTCATATTTAGGGTTTTAACTAATTAAAATGACGCTTAAATAACAACGCTCTCGACGATGTATCGCCACAGACTGAGCTCTCACAGTACGTGTCACTTGCACGTTTCACTCGCATTCGACAGATCGTATTGTATGCGAGCGAGAAAAAACATCGCGTGCATGGCAACAGCAGCAAATATTGTTATTTTTATTTTATTCCGCTATTCCAGACAATCAAGTTCAATAATTATTTTTAATATTTATTCTTTAGACTCTGTTAGACAAATACAAAGAGTTTGTGACATGTAGGGTTTTTTTTTTTAAATTATTCGAGAAAAATCAAAAACTTGGGGTATCCAAGTGTATACATTTTTTAGGGAAACCCTACAGGGTAAAGCGAAAAGAAATGACATTTTTTTGATGCGTTACTTTGAAACCATCATCACAGTACATCACAGTTTTTAAAAGTTCATAATTGGTGAATATGGGCGAAAGGACGAGCCAAAATCATGGATAACTTTTAAAATTGATGATATTACAAGACCTTTTCATAATCGATATCCAAGTATAATTTCATACATAACGCACAAATAAAGTAGAAAAAAATATTTTTGCCGCGCGAAATTTCTTAAACGCTCTTTAAAAAATCGAATAATTATCGTTTATTATAAGGTTTTCTGCTGGGAATATGAATCAGGTATCTGTAACTACCTCTGGGCCATTAATGGTTGATAAAGATTTTATTTGGTGGGATGTTCTAGAAATAATTCAATATGACACTATGAATTACCAAAATCTGGTCAAACTGTTACAGCATAGATGTATTCTGTCTGATGTAGTAAGATTAAGGGATGTACTGCTTAAAAAACGATCAGTTTTAGGAAACAACCAACTATGAATTTAACTGAATGATAATAAAATACCACACATTTAGCCAGAATTACGTAGGAAAAATAAGAGAGCTACATTTAGAAGTTCTGTAACATTCACCATACACCTGATATTGTACTTTCGGAATTTCACCTTTTTAAACCGATGGAACATTCGCTATGAGATAAAAAATTACAAATCTTGATAGAGTCTAATATCACTCGGAGTCCAAAGGAATTTAAAGTATGAGATATTAAAAAACTGCCTATGCTGTGGAGAAAGATTATTATTATTATTCATTTTATTTTAAAGACAATCCGTGATTGGCATTACAGAATAACCCAGGTCGCCAATCACGCATAAAAACATAAATAGAATAGTCAGAAAAAAAACAAAATACATAATTTAAGATATAAAATACAACAAAATAAAAAAAGTAAAAAATATTGAAATAAAGAAAATAATGTAAATAAAGATAAAAATAATGTAAATAAAGCATAAAAGGAAAACAAAACCGTCATTAATTTATCCGTTATATGAAATTATAAAATCTCATAAAAGATCAACGAAATGTCGATATCTGACTTCAAATAAATCCACATATTCGGCCAAGTGGTTAAGTAGAGTGATAGCTCTGGTTACCGGAGAGTCCTTGAGAGCACCTGTCCTCGCATTTGGCGGAAGAAAAAGCACACGCGAACGAGCTCGATGGTAGTGAGGTGGCACTCATAAGGGCAACTCGCACAGTACAAGGGGGTCATGTACAACGCCAACCAACATCTTGAAGAAGTGCTTTGCTAAGCTCAGGCAGCCCTGTACCCATGCACTGGGGTATAAACTTGGGTAGAAACCAAAATCCCTCATGTAGAGATACCTAAGAAATTTCTTTTGTATTTTCTCCAATCTGAGGGAATTCGAGGCGTCATAAGGCGCCCATATGCCCAAAGATGATAGAAAACAACAGAATAATGTTGTACAGTTTTTGTCTATATAAACTTTTTGTTGCAATTTATTTTCACATGCATTTTTTTTCCTTTACCTGATATATTCACATAAAAATCATAAACCACAAACAAGAATTGAAGATTTTTTTTAGAATAAAATAACAATCATTCAGTGTAGGAATATACATTTTAAAACGAGTACATCCAGTCCCTGTCCATAACCATTTTATATTTAATCCTTAAATTCTCCCTGAAAATAAATCATTACAATTTTATTTAATGCAATTATTTTATATAACCATACTTTTTATAAAATACTCGAGGTATGGATATCTAATAATATGTAACGGAAATTCTTCGAATCTATCCTTATTTGATGATACCTAAGTAAATTAATACAGCCTTTCAATACGAAGTGATAGGAAACCATTTAAATATTTGCCAGGCGATTTGCTTAAGCCATGTGCTGATAAGCAATATTCAATCTTACGTTATTTATTAGTCAATATAACTTCGCCCGCGCACCTTAGGTTCTACGTCCCTGATCTAAGTATCGTCGAGCATCCCGTTTGATGGGCGGAAGTGGCCGTAACGTGGTATCTTAGTGTACATAGTGTATCCATTACACGTGTTGCCAAAAGATTTATTATTTAGGAGCCTTACCATAAATTAAATATAAAAAACGAATAGCTTTTTTTAGAATTAATACTCATTAATCAACTCTGTAATAATATACATATTTATTCTTCATTCATGTTATGACGTCATATTAAGGTGGGAGTTTTTGCGAATTTGATAATAGCATATACGTCATTCATTAGTCGTTAAAATTTTCAACATTTCAGCAGAATTGTTTTTATACGTTTTCTTGCCAAAATCAATTGGTGAAAATTTCAGATCGTATCGAGCTGGTAAAATATTGTGTGTGCGGATTTACGATCTCTAATAAAATTGCATTGTTATTGGGTTTGGGTATGTGATCCAAGTTTCAGGCCTCTCTATACAACATTAACATAAATTTCAGAGAAAGCGTTACGTAAGGAAAATAAATATATATATATTTATATCCAGAATGATTGATTGATTGATTTTGAATATTTTCTTTTGCAAAAATATGTAATACAATGATTTTATTACTCATTAGAAGAGCAATTTTCAAAATGGGCTCCTGAAAATGGCAGTTCTTTGCTACACCGATCAGATTGTGATACGAGCGTTGCTTTCCCATTGTATGCAGAATTTCAGACGTCTGTCGCGCTTTGTTCAGAGCACAAAAGCGCACATCCAATTTTACATTCGGATGTGTCAGGGGTTCGCAACACTTTCAAACGTAAAAATAAATTAGTTACAGTGACGGGCCAATATATAATTTATCTTTCGGCTTTAATTTTTGACGCCGGCCACATTTTGGCGTGTCGAAAATGTTTCGAAAATCAACATCGAAAGTAACAAACGTTGTGAAATTTTCCACTTACAAATACCGAAACTTACTTGCTCGCAGTCAGACAATTTTCGCGGAAAAGCGCCAAATTTTAAAATTCGGGCGCTGTTAATTCCGACTAATTAATTGAATTTGAGCTAGCAGCTCCGGTCTGGCACACTCCTTTATCAAAATGACAGAAGACGGCGATATTGCAAAGGCAAAATGTCGCAAAATGTAATTTAGCACGAGTTATTAACCGCACCTCATTTATACACGCTCAAAATGGACGTTCAACGAAGACTATAACTGTCCATGCTCTGATTTAGACATCATATTTTATGACTAACCAAAGCGATTGAATGTCTGCAATAAATATGATGTAAAAATGACTGAGGATGTATTGAAAAGTTAAATGAAAAATTTAATAATATAAAAAAATAGTATTATTATGGTAAACTTTCATCATCATCATCATAGACGCAACAATTAATTGTAGAGTTCTGGCCTCATCGAATACCTTTCTTCATTTTATCCGGTTTCAATGTTATAGTATCCTTCTGAACACAGTCCAACCACCTCAACCAGCCATGATCTTCCTTTCTTCCGGGGGCAGGAAGGATTGGCCCCCATCCTTGACAAATGACCGGCTCACCGGAGTCTGGCCACTCTGACGACAGTTTTGACCAGTATATCCTTATATAGTCGGTAGAGCTCCTCGTTACTTCGGATATGCCATTCTCCGTCGTCGAATACGGCTCCAAATATTCATCTCAGAATTCTTCTGATGATCCAGGTGTCCAGTTGTCTCTCATCTTGTTGTGTCAAAACCCAATTATTCGATCCGTATATTAGGACGGACCTGATGAGGGTGTTGTAAACTTTACTTTGGTCAACTTTAAGAGGAATCTCGACCGTAGTTGATTTTCAAGTCAAGCCAATTTTTTGAAGTCCAAAGTGGCACCAGTTTCCCAGTATGGATCTTGTTCGTACTTTAAAATTTGTAATAAGTGAGGTATCTGATTTTCTGGACGCTCCCGAAACAGTACTCTTCGACTCTCGGGGGTTCAACGATTCGTCCATGGCATATGAGCATGTATTTTCTCTTGGTCTCGTTGATCCTTAGCCCCATGCTAATTGCCACCCGAGATCTAGCAAGAAGCTACACCGATATATGGTTAACTTTAACAACATTTCATTTCACGCTATGATATATTACCATTTTTTTTATTTTTGTTAGATAGCATATATACATATTTCCTCTTTCTAAATCATTTTATCCTTCTAAAAATATGTTTTTTTTTTCTGTTTAAAGGTGGAATATTCGTAAATTCGCACACTTATGAAATATGAGTTTTAAGTAGAAATACAGCATCGCAAATAGCTTGTAACATTATTGATACATTTTGCTCTAATTTTATTATTCAGCAGATATATCAAATTGGTTTGCGGAACTTTGATCTTACGAATAAGCCATGTGGTCGGCCAGAATCAAGGGTAGATATGTAATGGCGAACTGATAGACACAGTTGAGTCAGATCCAACTCTAAGAATTAAATGAACTAAGTGCACATGAATTATTGATTATGTTTAATGTTGCCATAAAAATAATATTGACTCATAATATCTGAAATCGGAATAAGTTTAATATGTGCAATCCAAATGCGCAATGAGTAAGAAGCTCAAACAACAGCGTTTGAAAGCTTCCATGATATTTATTTCTTATTACAATAATAATATTTTATTAATTGATCGGATCACTGCATCAGCCATTTACAGCCCACTTAGGCATAACATCGAAACAAAACAATACGTACAATTATTCGATCAGTGTTTTTCAGCAGATTTTAGAGACTTTTACTCGAAAAACACACACTGGGGTTAAAAAAACCTTACAATATAAGGAAGTTAGCTTTTAAAGGATAACGATCCTAATCTAACCATCCACCATCAAGTCTTCCCACATACTGGCCGTCAGATCTCTGGGCATCATTGATTTTTTGTCACAAAAAGTAGTTCTGAAAATTAAACAATAATAAAATCGTCACTAGCTCTGTTGTCCGATCATTTGTCGATAATTATACAACTAAATACAGATACGCCAAAAAAAATAATATCACCAACACACCACTACCTAAATATTAAATTATTTCTCAATTTTTCCCTGAAAACAGAAAAAAGATATTGAATATCCAATAAAAACTTTTAATGGAAATATACAAAATGCAACATGGGATGTCACTCCAACCTAGAACCCGAGTAAAAACAAAACAATGACTGTCCAATACATATAAATATTTATTGCATGAAAGAGGATCCTTCGAAAGTGTTGATAAACAATAAAATCTCCAATGAACAAACACAAGCTAAACCGAGCGATCGATGAATTATAAATATACTTCAATGAACAAAAAAACTCTTCCATACATAATTATCTAGAAAACTTGAACGCTACCGAATCTACAAGCTAATCACTTTAAAATGCTACGAAAAAATCATAACAAACACCATTAAGAGATTGTAATGAAGGTTGGGCAAGAAACGACAAAGAAAAAATCAGAGTCTTTACTGAACATCTGAAAATAGCTATTAAAACACTCGATGTAACCACGAACTTATCAGATAAGTCAGGGATATTATAGTTTATTAACGTACTTTATCAGATGAGCCCTAATATAAATTATTTTAACTTGAATTAGACACAAATATAATTGAAAAAAAATGAATTTAACCAAAACAAGACTTCAGATGCTACTTAATTGCTGAAAAACTGTTAAAAAAGTTTCAGTAAAATGCATACAGCTTATAACTTGGATATTAAATGCTGTAGTCAGACTAGGATATTATCTGGATCAGTGTATAGTAACTGATATCATCATGATTTCCAAAATTGGGAAAGATCTCGGAAAGGCAGAATCCTTCAGATTAATAAGCTTCTGGTTTTCAAGAAATCTACTCAACTGTGGAATAAGCTTACAGAATTGTTAAAAAATTACACAACAACCCGGAATAAAATAAATATAGTTAAAAACTAAAAAATAACTTGGAAGACTAACGAGGAATAGAACTTTCAATTGCAGGATAGTTTCTTGATCAATAAAAACAATTAATTATACTCGTGACAAGTTGTAATACGTTAATAATTCAAAAAAATATATTCAAATTGTAACGTGTGTTTAGAAATGATTCCAATACGATAACCGTAAACATTCAGTAAAATTATTGGAAAAGGACAAGCCGCCAAAACACTAAACCTCAATATTCGTTAGCCCATTCGTTACGGCGGCTCGAAAACAACCGAATCATTCGAAGGGGGTCTAACGGACGCGAATATGCTTGTTTTTATTTTTATTTCGCAATTTCGGACAATAAATGTCAATGATTATTTATAATATTTAATCTTTAGATTTTTTTAGACTAATACAAAGAGTTTGTCATATTTAGGATTTATATTAACCCTTTGTACTCTAATGCCGCCATAAAAGCGGCATCGAAGTTTTCTGCATCACTCGAATGCTGTCGCTATGGTGGCATGAAACAAATCAATTAAGTTTCATTTATAAAATTATTATTTTAGGTTTTTAATATTCACTATATTTATAACCAATGATAATATTGCACAAATCCAAAATATTAATTTATTAAATAACACGTGTTTTCATTTTAATTCATGGTCATTGAATTTTAGAATATGTAGGGTTCGTGTGGTCATAAATTTGGTTGATGCTTGAATACACTGGATGCAGATTGATATTAATGATAATAGCGTTCCCGAACTCTTGTATATAATGCAAAGGCGTCCCATTAATTATGGCTTTATTTTTGAACCAGCTCCCTATATTTCAAAAACATTTTTTTTTGGGAAGGAAGTGTGCGTAATAAACTCATGCATGCTCTATAAAATCACGAAGGAAGAAAAAATGAAAAGCCTTTGACTCACTTAAAATTTGTTGAATTATTAGTTGACCAGCTTGTGGGTGATTTTCGGCAAGGTGCCAAATCCTGAGAACGCACTTCCAATCTTCCTGCGGAAGGTCGTCTTATTTATAAGTTACACATATTGCGTTCTGGGACTAAGAAAGACTTTTTAGTTTGTGCAAATATAAATATTCCGGGTGGAAGGTGTGAAATAAGGCTGTTTTGCGATACCTGTGCTTGCAAACCGGGACCTAATATTAAATATCACGCTAAGAAAAACTTTAAATAATATTTTTCCTTCTTAATTTAATTTATATAATATCTAAATAACGATAAAAAATAAATTTTTAATCAACAAATGACTTTTTAATGCCTATACCTATTACATTGAGTCTATTGCAAAATTGATTAATGCTAAAAAATGCTTTGAGTTGGCGGTATTGAGGACTTTGCGAGTGCAAAGGGTTAAAATGGTAAATTTGACCAATAGGATTAATTTGATGTACAAAAGGGTTAGTTTGAAATGCAAAAGGGTGAATTTGAAGTGAAAATCATGTATATACATTGATTGTGGTATATTTTTTAATCATATATTTCATTTTTGGGGTATTTTTTTTAAAAATATTGTGGGTAGACATATGTCTAGTTTCATTGTGCCTGAGGTATTACTTTATTTGTATTTTTCAAAGCTCTGCTCGGGTAGCTATTGGTGATAAACGTCGTGACATTGAACAAACTTGAAGATTTAAATATATTTTTAAGTTTAAAAATGATTTGATTGTCATATTAATTTTTATTATGCTTAAATTTATTTTTATTATCATTATACAGGCTCAAAGTGTCGCTATATGCTTGTTCGCGTTAATTTCTAACGTCCTAAAGTGGAGTTGCTCTCGTGTCGAATCTTCAATTTGTGTTACGCAAACATAAAATTCAATTAGCAAAATCTAACGCATTGTGGAATAAACAGAAAACTTAAATTAACACGTGACGTAGCTCGTAAAGATTGGCAATTCTTGGTATTCGTATCAAGCAAGATCCCGGTCTATTCTTATGTCTATTACTGCAATTTTTTTCCCGACAAAAATCCCTTCCTTGTTCTGAATAATCTGGCACTATATCACTGCGCGTCAACCTGATGTATTAAGTAAGCCTGATGGATTCAGGGACCTATCCTCGAAGAATTGTAAAAAAAATGTTGTAATGAAATTTGTCTTTCAGCTTTTTATGGCACTAAAAGTATATATTATCTAATACGTGCCAGGTAGATTTCCCGACGCTGAAGTTTATTTTCCGAGCTGGATAACCCACTGTATGAGCCAAGTCAGTATTTTCGAGTGCTTTGTCCTCCAGGTGGATGCATTGAATCCAATTTCTGCACCACTATAAATGTATATTGTGGTTAGGGGCGAGCTGAAAGTATTCACTTTGAACACATGTCCACGTACAAATAAATGGATTATTATTTTTATATATTTCAGCTTTTCAATTATTAATAATTTATTTGTTATTTGAAACGAAATGTATGGTAATATATTTTATTATTCATTTTTGTATCTCCCATAAGAGGCTGTACAGCATAGACAACGTTCATTATCGGCAGCGGATAACAAGCAACGCTTAAATATTCTCACAAACCAGATAAGAACGGTTTCATCGGGGAGGTGTAAATAGGGGTGGGGTGAGGCAGTGGAGCTTTCGATCGAAGCCTCACAATGCCAGAAAAACACTAGTGAAGTACGACAGAGCAAAAAAATATATATATGGGAGGGTGAAAAATAAGAAAAGTCTATGGACTAGTTGCAGCGGACAGTCGAGGCTTTTAACTAAATTGACTTCGGATTCGGCCCAGCACAGTAGGCGATTCGTGGCTTTGGAAAAGAGATTTAGAAGTTAAATTTAGCGGAAAGACACTTGGCAAGTAGGTGCGGGCCGATCCCAGAACGATTGTAAACGATAGAGCTTCGGCACAGTGGACAGATCCACAAACTAGACAAATTTCGGCTTATCCGTTTAATTTTTTTTGTAATGCAACATTAAACGTTTTTAAACTGCACAGCTAAAGTTAATGAAATGATTTAACATCCTAATATAGATAATAAACGTATTAAATAACGAAATATTCCATTTCCAATTTTTATTTTGAATATTATTTGTTAAGTTGTTGCAGCATAAAGCTGTAATTAGAACAATTAAAAAAAAACAGGTAATTAAATTCTCATGCTTAAATTTTAGATTTGTTTTAAATGCACAAACTCGATTTTAGAGTTTAATCATGAGAAGTAACATTATTTATTAAAATAATGAAAAAAAAGGCAGTCTTTTTTTAAATTGATTCATATTCATAAAGAAAATCTCTCTCTTTGATTTATATTTTGATAACTAGAATGCTAGAATCATTTCTGACTTTCTTATTTTATTTCAAATTTTACTTAAATTATATATTATATTTGAATTCCCATTGGTCGATGTACTCTAATAAAGTTCTAACATCAGATAATGCTGTGTTGTGTACTAGCACGATTAATAATTTCTACTTCTTTACTTGTATTCCCATGCTCTTTCTCTTAATGTATCGTCGTTTTAAAACTTTTATAATTTGCCATTAGCTCAAATTGAACTGTTAAAAATTTTACAATTTTTCTCCACCATCGAACCAATGCTACTAACTTTATATTGTAGTAAATCACTCTCTATATCGCATTAATTCTAGTTATTACAAAGGGTTTCAAAAGGTCATTGTGTTAATATCTGTTCATTAAACAAATAAACATATGCTTTCATTTTTATTGATAAGAATCATTTAATAACAGCATTGTTTTTAGTGCCAACCTCTTACTTATAGATACTCAAATAGTTTTAAAACACTAAAAAATTATAATAATGGTAGTAGTGATGATACAGAAATATTATTGTACGATAAATGTGTTTTAAAAAAAGTTCATGACACTTTTCAGCTATACTGTCCAATGTGCATTGTCGCCCCGTGAACATCGTTCTCAACCCCATACATACTATGTAAATATATTTATTTTTTACCCTCTAATCCGAAGAAAGAAATAAATTGCTATTGATACTCCACTCCAGTCGAATAGAACTTTGCCAAATTAAACCCCCGGTATTTATTCGGCCGGAAAATACTTAATGCGGTCGAACCATGTAAAAAATATTTTATTTTTATTAATTTTATTAACCCGCATAATATTTTAAACCATCGAAATATTATTCCAGTGTAAATAATTGGATTGGACCAAACGCTCGAAGAGCACTTGTCGAGGAAGTTGCCCCCAGCCTCCGCTTCCCCCCTGACGCCCGTTCCGCCCCGGTTCTTGTTAGAGGGTAATCTCAGATGCTCCGCAAATTCAATAAAGATCAGAAACTGTATTTGCAAAACCATTTATCAACTTATCACTTGAAAAAGTTTGCCACCCACTTTTGCTGCCGAACGGATTTCTTAAAATTAAGAAAACACGTGTATTCATCCCATATATTATATTTATTCAAATACAATTTTATTTATATTCCAAAATAAATAATAATATACGAAAATATTTCATATAATGCCACATTATTATACATTCTGCTTAATTCTATTAAAACTGCAATTCTTAAAGAAATGAAACATCTACGGAAGTAGACTAACTGTATAATTAAATTAACATATTTAAAAATATAAGTAATAAAACATTATACATATATAAATACACATATAAACACATATAAATTTTACACATTTAAATTTTTAGTACACATATAAATTTTACTATGATTTTTTTTTAAAGAAATTAATTGATGTTATTATATTATATAATAACGTATATTTTACCGGCATAATATTTTTTTCTAAGAATTTAATTAGTTTGGACATTGGAGGAATGAGAAGATAATTTAATTAGATTATATTAAATGTAATTAGATGTTTAATTAGATCAAAGAAAGAAAATTAATTTAATAAAAATATATATATATGTGTATATGATATTATATTACCCTAAAAACCTGTGAAATCGATAAATAGCGGCTTATCTTTAATTTTAGAAAATCTTTGAGATGTAAACATTATACGACACAGAGAAATAGAAAAAATACATAATTAGTTATTTTATAATAATATTGCAATCTTAGTATTATGTTTGCTTTTTATTTAACAAAAACATATTTTATTTCATTGTGTGAGGCTAATCTTCGCTATTTATATACATATGGATCTTAAGTTTTATGTACTTTTTTCCAAAAGAAAGTATTAATTTCATCGTGTTTATACAAATGTAAGTGATTGTGGTATTCTTTCTTTATTTTAAATTTTCTCCTTTAATAATAAAATTCTGTACATTGATCTAACAAATAATTGGATCCAGAATTAATGTCGTATTTTATTCATGAAACACAATCTCAAGTTTTTAACTGTTTGTTTAGATATTACGAAATTGGGAAATAACTTTGTATGTAATATAACTTGTATTATTATATTATGATTTGGCTTTTTACCATATAAATCATAAATCCCTTTTTATAACATTCCCGTGGCTTTGTATCAAAATATCCAAAAGGGGATATTATATCGATCGCCGTTTTATATTTTTAGCATTCAAAAAATGTTTTGTTGACAGGAACTGGCATCGAGAGGTTTTATCGAACTGCAGGATTATTTTAGGATTTTTCACTAGATCTGGCCTCTTTTAAAACCATATTTCTATAATTCAAATTAAATTGTTCCTTTTGCAACGCATCAGAAAGTGTTTTTTTATGCAGTTCAGCATTGTTTTTTTTGCAACGTTCGGATAGACGACCTATTTCTCATCTCCAGTAATTAAATCACGAAGAAATTTGAGGTATTCCTCATTTTCTTGCAATTATCTATATATATCGAGACAGTCGGTTTTCTTGCAGTCAGAAAAATCATGACGGAATGCAACACCTTTTATTTTTTTAACATCTTTAAGTGGTTGACTTGAATACGCTGATCTTATTGGATAATTCGCTGATGCCTTATCGTTGGCTTTGCTTCGATTTGAGTTTTCATTCATTTAACTCATTGCCTACGGGGGTCGTGGATTCCACGTCAAAAGCGTTTTTGTGTATGTCCGGGGCGCGCATATCACATGCTAGCCGACACTATGCAATTCATCAGCTGTAAATTTTTATTTAAGTTTGAGGAAATACATATAAAACCATTTGTTCAAAATATTTTATAACTCGTATACAAGAAGGTGTGTATTTAGAAATTGCCGAATATTTACTTCATAATGAACACCATTTGAGTATTAATTCATTTATTACACTGCTATAATCTTTTTTTTTCTCGTCAGCCGATACTATGCGCTTTGATCTGCTGTATCTATAATAACCGTTTTTTTAAATATTTTCTTAGCGGTGGGATACTTTGATTTATTTTTGATTAAAAAATGCTTGTCATATCGTAGTTGTTATTTTATTTATAACGTTTCTTAACATCCTAAGCTATAAAAACAGCTGTTGTGGATAATACAAATGATGGCCTATCCCAGTGACTCTTCAAGTAACTATCAAGTTATTAAACTTTCGGCTCAATATCTTGATTATTAAAAGACGTTTCACCAAATTTTGACGAATAGGATCCCCTTCTCAGCGCATGTTTGGCCGCAATTCGCCTTGTAGGCAATGTGTTAACTACACCGTCCTCCTCCAGGTCTATTTTCTAAATCAATATTTCCAGAACTATTTTTTAAACCAATTTTGGCATTTCCTGACATTCAATATCTCATTATAAAAAGCACAAATATTCTTCTTGACTTCTCTAGCATTTTTTTCATGTGAAACTGCATTAGCATGCAACTCCTCAAACATTGTTCTGACGTAACTTGGGAAAAGGAATATTTTTTATCTCAAAACAGTGTTATGCTTTGTAGGTAAAATGCATATATAATATTTCGATAATGCAAGTTAACCGAGACTGAAAAGGTAATAGTCAGATAGGTAGGTGGGTAGTTGTAGGTGTGACGAAAACTATGAATTCAGGGAATTCTTTAAAACACTGGCTAGAGGATACATAAGAGGAAGACAACCATTACCTTCTAATATTTTATAAAAAAAAATATGTAGGTAGTTTGGCGTGTTGTAATTAATTAATTTAATGCCATCTATCCAGTGTTGCTGATTTTTTTCTTAACTGTTACAAATTATTTATACGTTTTTGATATCCACCTATACATATCTGCAGGTCCTGAAATTTTAAAGCCTTAGATCGGGATTATTTAAGAAATTGATGTTTCATACTCCTCACAAATTGGCAAGCCTTCGTGAATTAAAGCAGCTGTTGGTTAATAAATTTTAGCATATTGTTAATTTTGTTTCGGAAAATTGGGTTATATCAGATAATTCTTCCAAAAATATAGTATTTTTTATTTTTTGTCCACCGTGCTATTTTAAACCCCTGTTAAAAAGTATTAGGTGTGCATTTTAAAAGAGTCTATTACGTGTTTCTTTATTTTTAATTTAAAAAAAATGCTATTTAAATCTGAGGTGTAATGAAATATTCTACATGCTATTCTATTCTTATTCAATTTAAAAAAATAAACAATGACATTATAAAAATGTTGGCATCAGAACACCAAAAGATAGACAAAAGTAAAACACCAAAAACAGTCTAGGAGTAAAATTTTTGTTTAAAAAAACAATGCATACACACGCATATTTTGATTTACGCGCGGATTACGCCACGCTATGGCGGAGTATGGAAAACTATATTTCACATTTTCGCAAAAATAAAGATTCGCCGGCAAGATTTATAACACTGTGACACGTGTGAAAATGTGTGAAATTTTCATCGCCCCACACCATCCCTCCGCCCCATGTCCTCAGTATTGAATATTTTATGCCAAGTTTTTTTCCCGCGAAAATGCGAAACTTTTCCCGCGAAACTTGAGTCGTTTAATTTTTGGCGTAAGCCTCGGCGATAGCATACGCGCTTTACGACTCGGTTACACTCTCATACCCCGCGTGTAAACTCGTCGTTTTCCGCAATAAAAATAATATTTTCGTTATTCACGGTTTAAAAGGGTCAAAGTGTGTACGGAAGAGTGGGGGGAGGTTGAACGAACGTATCAACGTTTTGTAATGGCGATGTAAAGCGTAAACGTGCATGTAAATTGCTATATTAACAATTTAGTGTCGAGTTTTAACCTCGTCGTGTTAAGCACCGGCTGATGAACCCTGGTTGTTTTGGGTTTTTAATCCATTTTTTTTAAGCGCTGCCTTTAAATGCAGCGTTGTGCATTATAATGGAAATAACTTGCGGTAGTGAAAAATATGCATTGTTATGATATTTAATTTGAAACAATATATAATACAATATCACAATCGATATACAATTTCATGATGAGTTTCCAGGAAGGATACAACAGGGGAAATAACATTCCATTGAATATTTAGAAATTAGAACAACTACGTGTTATAACCGAGTTTTGGAATTTGCATTGTTTTACAATTATACAACCTATTTCTATGAATTATGATAATTAAATTTAATAAATATGCTCCTCAATCATTTATACTATAATCCAATATATTTTATTAAGGCCTTATACCTTGCTTATTTTCGGGGATATAAAAATAATATTCTCTAGCCCAAGGACTTTGCTACTTAGCCCTAAATAATTGATAGATAACAAAGCCGTAATTTACACATATTTGTCAATAGATATATTATTATATGTATACATACAATGACTTTAATTCTAAATGATTTTTGATTAAAAGTATTGCACACTCTATTTTAAAAAATGACAAATTTATTTGATTACACATTAATAATAAAAATTTCAATATTGTTGATATTAGTGTGAAGAAATAAATTCTTTTAAAATCAAATATTAAAAATAACAGTAGAAATAAAACGTAAAATTATTAAACAGCAAGAATAAACCCCACTCTAAGATAATTATATACACTATTTCTTGTAAAAGAGACATACAATATTTCGAATAAATAGTTTTATATGCAATTGCTGCATTTTTACAAAATCTCCTCAAAATTTTTTTTTGTATTTCTACAACTATCAAGTATCTACTAAACTAAAACATAATTGAAAAATCAAAACGTTGTAAAAGTTACAGCCGATTAAAGCGTAGTGTCGGTTAGCGTGTGATATGCGCGCCCCGGACATACACAAAAACACTTTTGACGTAGAAACCGCGACCCCCGTAGGCAGTGAGTTAATAAAATGTATGAAACCAACGAACGAAAACGGCTTTACAAAGTTACGAATAATTGCTTTTTGTAATGATAGTAACTTTACACTTACACTCAACTCTTTTGTCCAAAGAAAATAATGATTACATATTTTTATTATATTTTTACACGAATATTTGTTATAACACGATTATCAGAAACAAGTTTATTTCATATTTTCAATTTGGCGTGCTATTTGCGTCCCGATGTTGGAATAAACGGCATCACATTGCATACGGTGGGCATCACTTTTTTTTACACGGTTTTTTATGGAACATATACACTGTGAAAAAAAATATTGGGTGTATTTAAAAATCATTACATAATATTATAATATAATTGAATAAATTTGATTTTCTAAATATAATGGGTGGTAGACAATAACTTTATTTTATCATTTAATCCTGGTTTTTGACATTTTTTGTTGCAGTATCATTAAATTTTTATAGCATGTTATTCAGTGTATTTTTTAAACGATTTTTATTTGCGACATCATTGTGTTAATAATGCTGGTAATAAAAGCATCGTCGCTTAATGGTAGTTACCATAATTTATTATTTAATGCGAGTGAATATCTATAACACTGTGTGAAAATAAGACATCGTATATTATAATAATGAGATGATCGCAAATTTTGCGTTCAAAAACAATTCAGAAACTCGAAACGATGGCGACAAAAAACTTTGTCTTCGTCATCCGCCTCATCTCCATCACAGATTCCAACATACCAGCCACTAAAATTAGAATGTATCCCGGTTCAAATTTAGTCGCTGTTTACACGCTGAGTTTTTAGTCGGTAGTAAACTTTTTATTGGACTTTGTCGGGGATGAAATCTACTCGAGCGTATACATAGTTTTCAGCAATAAAGGGGCATCACCGGCACGAACACTTACATAGAAATATTCAAATCCATTTTCATATTAAATTATCTACCTTGTAAAACGATGGGCGTTAAAAGAGAAGCTCTGCAATCTCGTCTGAAAATTATTTTTTTTACACCCAGGTACTTAACTTTTTCCGTATTACCGACCCGGAGATGAAACACTAACCTATAAATCAACGCCTAAATATCAAGCTCCTTAACAGCATGACAAGCTAAACAGCTAGCTATATACAATTCTGACTTGATATATAGGTGATACTTTTTTCCTTGTAATTCTTTGCATTTTTTTTACATACGTACATATATTTTTGGCATAGCTAGATTGAACTCTCCTCGGAAAAAAATTAATATATCTTTCCTTGCTTGTCGCCATTATCTGGTTGAATTTTTTCCTCATTGTCGACGGGCGAAAAAAGCTGACGAAATCCTTAATTTATCTCACAATTTTCTGAGCTATTGCGAAATATCTGTCTCGAAAAACGAAATGGACCAAAATAAATATCACTTCAATACTTTTACGATTTATATTTTACTCTGCTTTACTTTTACACGCGTTTATAAATATCTATTTGTATAAATGAGCTTTAATAATAAATATTTTCACTATGATTAAAATGAGCTTTCTTTATAAATTTACTATATAAATAGTGAGCTTTTAAATGACAAATAATAAATCAAGATAAATTAGCACATATGTATAACTATAAAATTTTGACGTAAAGCTCATAATTTATTTTTATATGTATTTAGTAGTATTTTTTAAGTTAAAGAGTTTTTTGCATATTTCGAGTACGAAATATGCAA
Organism: Philopotamus ludificatus; assembly: GCA_022495035.1. Taxonomy (NCBI): domain Eukaryota; kingdom Metazoa; phylum Arthropoda; class Insecta; order Trichoptera; family Philopotamidae; genus Philopotamus; species Philopotamus ludificatus. The sequence continues at coordinate 133,196 of JAGXCT010037239.1, read as the reverse complement.
AAAAGTAACAAACTATATTAAAAGATTAATTTTAATGATTGAAAATATATTGAGCAACTTTAAATTTATTTAATGTATTAAAAGCAAAGTGTTCGAATGAATCTCTGCATTTGAATAATTAAGTTTCGTCTTCACTTTCGAATTGCTCATCTTTGTGTTTATGAAAATTTAAATCAATTACGTTAGCAATAATTCCAAATTAACACAACAATGGCAGTTATTAAATTTCTTATTCAACTATTGCTCATTCATAATTCAATGAAACGAATTGCGTAATTATATTTGATACTGTAATAAGCCCTAGACACAAATCGTTGGCGAAAAAATAAATTTAAAGTCCCACTCTGCCATAATTTGGATGTTAAATATTTTAATGTCTCCCCTAAATAGGACTTTGTCTTCCAGAGCACACATTATAAAACCACCAAAAACACCGACGAGAAATAATTTAATAAATAAACTTGCCGAGAGTAAACTACGCACTGCACCATTGTCCCACATAATTTTCAGCAACGCAGTATTAAATTTCAGCTATATTTCATGTGAACACCATACACTATTTGCGATGCTTTTGGAGAGACGAAAGACTACTAAAATATTAATCGGTCTAGACCTCGTGATAATTTCATTGTTTTTATTTATTTAACAATTATGTTAAGCTTTTTAACACTTTCAATTAATAATAATAAGTTTATACTTAAATTCTAAATTATGTTATTTATAGAATATACCGTATTACATAATTCATTAAAAAATATTCGCTCAATAAATTTCAGAGCTTAGTCCGTTGAGTAGAATATGTAAATTATACTTTAATGAAACTACCGATAACCCTTGAAAACTACTGATATTAAAATGTGCGCTTATCATGAAATAATACAATTTTTTATTTTATTATTATATGAATATGATGACGTATCTAATTAAACTATCACGCTGAATGATTTTACATATATCATATTAAATGTTATAATAATTGTGTGTCGACTGGTTGCCATTTTGCGAAAACAATTTTGCATTGCTAGTTAGTCGGTTCTAATTTCAATTTGAAATACGGTACACCGTCGCCCCAGAAACCGGATGTTCATCAGCAATTTTCAGCAATATTTTATTTTTTTATATGAAGTCATAGTGACAAATTTTCGATTTCTAAAGCGTACGATTCGAACGATCATAAATAATATCACGACCCATCGATAAATCACACTAACGCTGAAAACTATGAAAATTATTGATTCTTGTTTGAAGGGAGGACGTTAACTTGTTTTCAGATTTTTGCAAATATACATTATTCATAGGATTGCATGCCTATTGAAGTTTGTTATTTATGATGGTATACAGTGAGCATTATCAAAGATTTGAGTCACATATCAAACGATAATAATAAATTTTAATTTGATGTTCAGTTAATACATACCCCATGTAAATTGATATTTTCATGTGAAACCTTTTTTTTCAGATATATACAGTCAGAGTTATTTTGTGCCGATTTGTAATATTACTCTTTTTAAGACAATTATGTACAATATGTTATTTTTATAAAGCGATGAAAGGCTGATTTTCTTAGTAAAATAGTTTTTATTCAATGGTAAACTCCGGAAATGTAATGCTTTTACCTATATTAGATGAATCAAAAATAAAGAACAAAACAAATAATGCTAAAAAGTTTTCGGCGATGTCTTTTAGAAAATTGTTTTTAGTATTTCTAGTTAAATAAATTTCTTTCAAGTGTTGGTTTATGAGTTCCTTGGCGTAATTTTCTTAAAGATGATGACATCTTTATTCTCGTCATGTTTTTTTTATAAAAAATCCAATTCTTATGACTATTTCTTCTACTGTGTCTCTATTAAAATGTGAATTGTTAATAAAACGTTTTAAGAGTTTTGAGCCATATGATATTCATAGATGAAGTCGTTGTATTTTTTTACAAAATTCCTTCAATGTATGATTCATTTCTGTACTTGAAACTGCTGGGACAAAAGTAATTCTTTAATATTGCACTTTGATGTTATCTATATTTAAAAATTACTGTGCTGCAAATGTTGCAATGGTACAAGATCTGATGAATATACAGTAAGTCCTCGACTTACACGATTTCGACATACGCGATTTCGGACTTACGCGATTTTAAAAAATTCTGCATTTTTTTGTTTTATATTTTGCTGCGGTGTTTATTTACATAAATTAGTATACGGAAGTAAGAAAGAGAGAAAAAACAATACTAGCACGCATGTGCAAATACAGTGGAACCCCCCATTAAACTACTCTACGAATAGAAATCCGCAAAGAAAATAACCTATCATTCAATATTTTTTATCAGTTGATAATGCACCAGGTCATCTGTCTTGTGACTATGAAGAAAACGTAAAAATTATGTTCCTTCCTCCAAATACAACCTCCATTATACAGCCAATGGATCAAGGTGTAATTCATACATTTAAAAAGTATTACCTACGGAATACATTTAGGCAAGCAATTAGAGCTACTGATGGAGAGAACGGAAAAACATTAACTCAATTTTGGAAAGAGTACAACATTTATAAAACCGTTAAAATATTGGTAAAGCCGGGAATAAAATTTCAACATCTACAATGTGTAACGTATGGAATAAACTCATTCTCAAATTGGCCGAAGATAGTATGCAAACTGAGGAAGATGAGAATGTTCTTAGTGAACTTGTAGAAATGACCAAAGAATTGAATCTAGATCTGAATGTAGAGGATTTCGACAATATAATCGACAGTTATTCAACAGCAATGAGTAACGAAGTTTTAATGGAACTAGAGGATTTGACAATAAAAGACATCTTTTAAGAAGAAAATGAAGAATCAAAGCTATTTGAAACCAAGAAAATGGCTGAAAATTTAATATGATCGGAAATGATTTAGCTCGTTTTGAGGCTCAAAACCCTGATTCAGAACGATTTGGAAGAGTTCCAAAAGCAGTGCATGATGCTATTTCATGCTACACTATCATTTATGAAGAAAAGAAAAGAGCTACAAGGCAAACAAAACTGGACCAGTATTTTAAAGGTAAACTATATAAACCTGAATTAACCGATTATATACATATTATATTTATACGATTATATTTATCTATAAATAATTATGTTTTATTGATTATATATATATGTACTTCTATTATGTTTTTAACTATCATTTGAAACTGACACGTATCATATAAAATTTCTCAAATTTAAAGTTAGTCCGACTTACGTGATTTTTCGACTTACGCGAAAATCTCCGGAACGACTTAATCGCGTAAGTCGAGGACTTACTGTATACATTCTAAGATCAAACCTTTTTTATTTTTTGAGTCACTTCTACACCGTGTATTTTTTTGAGTTTAGAGAAATTTATCATCGCGTTATTAATTAATAGATTTTTTTTAACTACTCGAGTTATTTACCGTACTTTATCACTCGTTCTGATATACAAAAAAGGCCCTTATATAGTAATTGTTTAATGGTAATTAAAACAAATACTTCATTTAAATTATTAGACAGTACCTACTTCAAGTATTTTTTTGAAATTATTTCCAAGAATAGATCAGCTTCATACTAAAAATAAATAAATATAATTAAAAAACCTAAATTACCATTTTTTAAAACGATTTTATATTGAGATGTTTTCTATACAATGAAAAATCAATTTACCATCGTAACATTTTTAATTATTTTCGAATCGTATCAAATAATATCTTTTGTTCCAGCTTAAGTGAGCAACAATCCAATTTCCCCGTAGAAAATGGCGCGAGTACCATCTAGTATCGTCTCCTGGTAAATCCCCGCTGCTAATAACTAGAGACAAGCTTCAGGAACATTCCCACATCTGGTGTACACGGAGCCTGTTTGCATTTCAGACATTCGTTAATTGCCATCCCGGATTAATTACTGTATCGGAATTTGGGCGACATTGGACACATGTGACATCCAGGATGACATGCCGTTTTACTCTCCCCCTGCTTCACACTTAAGGCGCAAATTGGCTTGTTATGCAAAGCAGCCTTGTGGCTTTCAGGCCTATTGTCGCTGAAAGGGGAATAGCTTTGTTTCTTACGGGTCGAGATATTGTTAACAAGTTTGGAACCGATCCAAAATGTGTAAATATGCATTTCAAACATGTTTTTCAAACCTATTAACAAGAAATTTATATTTCCATAAAGTTGACCAATTTAAAGTCAACTGAATCAAATTAACAAAAAAATAATTATTAATTGAATACATAAATTCTAGCTAATTTATTTAAAAATTAATAAACGTATTTAACATTAACTGTAATCATTGTAAGATATTAATATCAAATTTATATGAAAAATAAATACATTTTTATCCAAATATAAATCTTAAAAAAATACGAATCCACTCATTATCATAAAAAAATATTTAACATCATTATTATCTTAAAAAATCGTTAACGCTGCAAAGGGGACACGGCAATTTGTCTTATGGCCTGAAAAAAAAGCATCACACGTTTTGAAATAATTACATTTTGATGATATCGCATAAAATAAACCGCGTGATTAAAATAACAGTGATGTCCTGTTTTTTTTTTTAATTATTTAATGCTTCCATATTTGCACATGGGACTATCCATTAATCATAAAGAACAAAAGCCTCGCCGAAGTGAGGTAAAGTCAATGCGTACGGAAAAATATACATCGTCAAAACAATTGCAATATGAAAGCGCTATTATAAAAATTATGCAATTTTCTTTTTAAAAACGCTACTGAGTGCAGAAAAGTTGGTTAATAATAGTTAAAAAATTCATAACTCGGAAATGTGAATATTCTTCATTTAAATTACGAAAAACTATATCAAGCTGCATTCACTTGGATCAAAATAATAAACTTTTGTTATAAATATATATGAAAGAGTTTTATGATATTTAGATATTCTTTGCTGAAATATAGTCTTAGTAGTGCAAAAATAAAATGCAACGCTGTAATTTGTTTTCTTTGTACCTTTACGGGACAGCTTATTAAAAATGATACATGGATTTGCAGTATCTGAAAATAAGTGAAAAATATAAACGGCACAAAACTTGGAGATAATCCAATACTGAATTTTTTAATTGAATATATGTTTGTTCATATTATTTATTAAAACTATTTAAATAATAATTCTGACTTTATCGTATTTCAATCTTTAATTTATATCTATATCAACTCATTGGTCACAAACATCAATGAAACTAGTCAAGAAGATCAATGAAGTAGGATGTTTGCAAACGGGTTCAACCTTTTACCTGAAAGCATTTACAGTCAAGATTCCTATAGACAAAACAATAAGATACATAATATATTCTTATATAAGATATTAATCCACTTTCCCTCATTTCTAAGGATCGTGACCATGTGCATGATTCCTCTTATGGAGGACCATAGACATGGTTTTCATGGGAATATATATTGAATATATACTCTGACTTTGACTTTGTGGGTATATTGGATACCTATATACATATTTAAGCGAGGTTTTTTTCTTTAAATCTGACTCAAGAAATTGAGTCGAGCAACGGAAACAGTTTAATGTTTAACTAACATCTACAATTTCTCTAAGAAAACAAACCATTTCATTTAAAAATATATACGAATAAATAAAAAAAATTGTCCTAATTTTAACAGGGATATATAATATTTTTATATAAAAGTAAAGCCTAAATATTATATTATAAAATTAAATAAATATATCTTCGTTGAAGAATTCTACTTTATTCCCTACTTTTTTAATCATTCAATCTTAAAGTTCAGTCTTCCATTGTTGGAGTAATTTTTCAAAAATCATTAAACAGCATCGGATCAATAGAAACATATTTATTTATTTATTTATTGGCCAATTATTCATTAACTGACCCGTAGTTTAAGGAAATAGAATTAAAGCTGAAATTTTCATGTAACAAATGGAGCCACCATGTGAAAATATTTTGATGTTAGATTGAAAGCTGACAATTTGTACAAGAGAAAAAAACCGCACAGGGAGAAAATTCTGTAGCTTTAACTAAAATTTATTATTTTCATCTAACCAAAGACAGCCGTGTAGCGAGAAAATGTCATTTTATGAAAATAGAAAACTCTGTAGAAATTATAACAATAGAAACAAAAAAATGGTAAAATCTACTCTGGGTAAAATATCTATATTTAATCAAAAACTGAAGAAAACTTTGGTACAATTTTCAATAAATATACAAGCGCAGGCCGCATTTGGCCTGCGGGCCGTGATTGTGCATACCTGTGTTACCTGTTGGAAAAGCGAATCGGAAGCAGACTCGCAGAAATAGCGTGGGTGGTGGTGGGAAAGTGTCTGCTTAACAATGAGTTCAAACGAAATCAAGAACACTCGCAGATTTTCATCAACGCGTTTTGGAGGAATTTCCATAATATTCATATTTATAACATCATTGTCGTCATCCTAATCGTAAAAGTCCAAAATCTCATAAACATTTATAATATGACCGATTTCCTTCATAGAATAATCGATGTTGTACTACATTCTGTCAAGGACAAATACAAAAAATCGATTACGATGTGGATATTAAAATTATAAACTAATAAATTAAAAAATTAAAAGTATTAAAAAAAATATCAACAATTTTAATCTCCTCACTTTAACGGTGATTAAAAATACACAATAATAAAATTCATAAACACACCGGTAATTGCAATAAACGTTTAATGAAGTCAATGTTAATGTTGCATGTCCGAAATATTAAATTGCCCGAGACATCCTGAAATCAGTGCCGTACAATTGTAAACATCAATTTAAAAAATCTTCATTAAAAATGTTGATTTAATATAAGCATATATAATATGTATGGAGTTGTTCAAATTTTTTTTTGGTATAATCAATATACAGTAAACCCCCCTATAACGTCCTCTCATATAACGTTCCCCCCTATAACCGTTTGCGGCGTTTTTTTCATATAACGTCGAACCCCTCTATAACGTTCGCGCAATGACATAATGTAGCTCCGGATCGCTTATCGACATCCGGCCGACTAAATAAAATATTTGGTGATTCATCCCGGAACGGGCTATCGGCTTTGAGGGCCTATCAGCTTTCAGGGATATTCACACATACAGTAAGAAATATTTTCTAGCATATCCATGGATGAATTATAATCGAATGAAATCGATGCTCCGTTTTTTTAACTATTTGATTATGTGTATTATGCGTGCATACCTCTTAATCTTATTAATGATATGATCTAATTTCACAATAAAGGTCTCTACAATAATTATTTCCATGTCGTCGATTTCTTTGATGTTTAATTCTATACTTAGTGGATTTGGAATAAAACATATTCCCGGAATGGATTTTTTATTACATTTTATTCATCATATGCTAAAGCGCATTTTATAAAATTTAACTAATAAAATATCGCGTTGATCTACTCTACCCTGACAGAGTTGCGAGGTAAGATCACGTCAGCCAAATACGAGAGGATATCGCTCGTAGTCGGTGCGCTGGTAAACGCTACATCAAAAATGTGAAAAAAAGGAATGTGTTGATTTTTCTGATTTCACGCTCCGTCAAAATAAAATTGAAAAACCTTAACCCCCTATAACGTTCCCCCTATTACGTGGAACCTATCCCGACGTTATAGGGGGGTTTACTGTATATAGATTTCCTCCGCCAATGTGCATAGAATAAAAAGTTTATTGGCAATTATAAATCGCTATCGTATAAATACTACGACTATAGTCTTTGATAATTTGTTCAGTGTTCAGTGTATCAAGATGGAGTTGTATAAAGCCATTCTGTTACTCTCTCTTGTCTGCTGTTCTGCTGCTGCGTCTGATAATTTATATTTCCAAGCAAGATATAATCCGAGACAAACTGGTCTTATGCCTAGTGGCAAAAGTTCAGATGATTTAGTTGAAAACAATTTTAAATCTTTGGACGTTGTAACAGAAGGCCGGGCACCTATTGATCTAAACCTTGCCGTTACGTCAGTTATGTTTGTGAGGAACTTCGTTTCTGGGATAAAGGATGTGATTCAAGCACACTATGGACCTTCAAATATAACTGATTTTTTGAAGAGAGTACGCGACAATGTATTAGGTTTGGCAATGGCTGTAGGCGGAATACTTTTGCCGTCCGAAGACAGTCGCAAACTTGCAAGAAGCAGTCCTGACCAAGAAGATTTGGATGATGATGTACTATCCAGAACGGTTTATTTTTTTGAACACGTGTTAGCATATATTATGGACCAAGCGTCAAATAATGAATAATGAGTATAATGATTTTGAAGACATTTTTTTTGCAATAAACATATTTTTAAAAAATTGTAAAATACTATTTATTATACAGTTAGTAATTAAATACATTAAATTTTCCTAGCTTTGCTTCGGTCACATTACACTTGTTTTATTTTTATCTAAGAAACATTATAAATAATAAGTAATCAAATGTTATATTTTAAAATTTATGGACCATGTTTATTAACATCAAATGGATTATATTTTAAAGCAAATGTTGAATTGTTGACTTATAAATAAATCACATATTATTTTATAATAATGGAATGGTTTGAAAAATATATATTGGATGACGTTATTTTAATACGCGATTGGAATACTTTAAAACTTACAACGACTAAACTATGAATTTATATTCAGCATAATAGAATTTTAATGTATGTCTAAGCCGACCATACGTTCCGTTTTGTACGGGACTGTCTCGTTATTCCCAGGCACAGCTTCGGACCGCCGAAATGTCCCGTTTTCAGAAAGTGACTAAGCCACAAAAACAATTTTAAAATAAGCTGCAAAAATCTGAAAATCATCCGACGGTAGCACCTAGTAACACTTACCAAAAAAAGTTTTTAGAAATCGTGTCAAGATTTTCATTCGTTTTTAAAATCAACGCCAAATTTACTAAAGCAAATTTGGTCTTCAAAAAAAATATAAGAACACATAAAGTTTTTATTTTCACGTATTAATTCCAGTTTATTCATTAATAAATATAAACTACAAAGAAATATGCCGTTTTATTATTGAACATACCTAGAGATACGTAATTATCGGAATTGTATGAGTCCGATACAATTATATTAAAAGTTCAATGTAAATATGTCAGTGAAATCTGTGATAAATTTATGACTTAATAACTGACAAATTACAATAGAAGGATGTTCATATCTCTTTTCGCCATTGTTGTGTAGGAAAGTTATGAGGGAAAAAATGCTCTCAACTACAATATAATTGACATTACGACTATCGAAACTCAAAGGTATTTTTTTTAAATCGATGAAGAAAAAGAATCTAATAAATTTCTAGAGGTTGACAATTATTATTTATTAATGATTAGAGGTTAACAAAATTTGAAACTTAACAAGAATCTTTACAATTTTTTTACAAAACATTAAACAAACTCGTAGCTGCAAGGAAATGCAATTTCCAAATCAATGAAATATTAATTTAAATGTACGACTATTTTCACCAATAAGAACGACTCAATGCTTACAGGTTTATTCATTTTTTTTCAAAATTTAGTATCGAGTATTGGAGTGGAGTATTGGTAAATACTCTGCAGCTTTTACTTGCCCCAAAATTGAAACATGTAGAATTTGGTAATGCTGCTATACAATCAATTTGGTGTTCTGCAAACAGTGTAGATGCAGAACACTTCTTTAGTACTCATAATTTAGTTGTCACCGATCGTCGTAATAAATTAAAACCATCATCCATTGAAACGTGTTCTATGTTTTAATAAATTTTAAATGAATTATTATATATTTTTGTTATTTTAAATGTTCTCCACTAAAAAATTGTATGCTTAGTAAATTATGTATATATTCAACCTTTAACTTAAATATATGACTAAATAATAAATGTAAAATTAGTCAAAAAGTCCCAATATAAATCCATCTTTTAAATTTATATTACTTGATTTAACTCTTTGTTATACTTACTAAACATAAGATTTCTAGATAAAAGATAAAAATCCAGAGATGCATACTCCGTCATAGTTTGATCACAAACTGACCTCAAACATCGATTAAAAAATGCGCAATCACTTTTTGATCCACTTAATTTTATTATCGTTCAGTTTTCGCAATTTTGCGCATATGAACCCATAAATTGCTGAACACTTTTAATTAATTGATAATTGAACGTCACGTGACACCGGTTGGCATATGTGACCCCATGGTCAAATTTATGGACGCCAGGAGGTACGTGTCCGCGAATAACTGATAATACTTAAATTAACACTCTTAATATCGAATCTGCGAACCGTAATTTTTATCAAAATTGAATTTTTGACCCCTATTTCGATTTCACTCACGGTGATAATTCGTTATTGATTATCAATTGTTATCGCGTTAAATATTTTGCAAATAAATTCGCGCATTTGTCTGCAAATGGTGTTGTATTGCGTTGTGTTGGTGGCAGGGGTAGAAAGGGGTTAATATAATGTTGTCTAAATTCAGTCCCCCACGGTACAATTCTTCACACATAGTTGCGAAATACATTCGAATAAATTATATTACATTTCAAAATTATGTTTTTTTTTATATCTCGTGTTATATTATGCTGTATCCCACATAATTTATTTTTACTGCCATTCTCACAGCTATAACAGATGGCAATACCATTGTGACTGTAAAGAACAAAGTATTAATATTTATTTTTACTTGTAATTACTTGTAACGGCATCAATAAAACTACATTATCATCCGAAATTTAATGAATTAATAATCAGCCTTCTCTGTTTTATTTATTTTGTAAAATCTCAGTTATTATATTTTAATTAATATTAATTTTGAATATCCGTAGTAGCATCCCATTATCCGATTAATTCGAATCAACGACTGCCATGACCCGCAATATTAATAGTACGGGATCGTGTCCCACAGCGTCGTCCCATGGCCCGTGTTGTCTCAATTTAGCAAAAGCAGCTTTGCTGGCTTTACGAGACATTATGAAGTTAATAATGTCCCGTAAATCTACGTGGTGAATATCGCGTTACAGGATGAACCGCGATAATCTCTGTGTGTTAAACTCGAACCCCCGAAACGGGTCCCATCGATTTACCAGAAAACCCTTGCAAACTCTAAGCCTAGTTACCTGCTAAAATTTGATAACGTTTGATATAATATATATAAAGTCATATTAACGCTGGCGCTCTTAATTTATGGCGGTGATTATTAGGCGAACGAATTTGGGGCAGGGATGCCGGATGATGCACTCCTTTTTAATATAAATCCTACAAATTTTAAAAATATGTAAAGGAATAATTAATATTAAAAAAATCAAACCTAAGGTTTTAAGCAAAAAATTGTTATATCCAAGGCCTTTGATATTAAGCGGCGAAGAAATTCGGCAAGGAGAAAAATACTTGGGTGCCTACATCAGTTCGAAGGTAAGTTAAGAGGTAAAAATCAACGTCCGGATTGAGATAGAAAGAAATGCTTTCATCAAAAAGAAAATCGTCTTTTCAGCGCAATCATTCTAGACAAGAATCCTTTAACGCTTCCCATCACTGACCTTTTTTTAATGGATCCGTCTCGTCCTGAATATTATTATTTTTATAATTTTATGCCTCTGTATTCCTGTTAAATTTAAGAATGCTAACTGTATAGGAATTAATATTTGAAAGAGCGACGAGTACATAGAAAATAAGTTGCCGGAATGCAGCAAATAATAGGTACATCATCTTGGGAGTCTGCAGATCTACCAGACAGTAAATAAAAATATATTCCGGTCTACACAGAAGCCTAATCTTAAATAATAAATAAGTCATAATACAAAATACAGGTTCTTTCCAATCGTTAGACATGGCTTTCCTATCATAGCCTCTGAAAAAACAAAAACTCATATTGACTAATTGAAAACATCTCGACTATGCTAAAATTCTACAAATTAGAATTTTGGAAAAGCTACGAATGAAAACATAGTCCCTTTTTGATTTATCATCATCTCTTAAGTTAACTGCGTCGTTCGCTTGTAGTTATCCTTCATTCGTTTGATGCTTTGCTTATCTATCAATACTGCTAAGTTATCCATTCAGTCATTAAGTACCCAGAAAAGACAGGAATATTTTATATAAAAATTAAAGAAGTACATAATTAAAGAAACATGTTTAAAAACATTGCTCTTACTAATAAATATTAAAGTGGGTTTTCTTGCTTCTTTTAAGCTAAATGTCATAATCGTACGTAAAAAAATATTTTTAATTTACAAAAGGAGATAAAACCTCTAAACATCTCTAAACCAAGCAATCTAAAACTTTTAAAAACAGCATTGAAATAGAATCAACGTCGTTGAAAGATTCAGTCTCTTAAAATTAATATATTGCATATGTTTTTAAAAAGCTAATTTCTTACAGAATAAATTTGGCTAATTAAATATTTTATCATTATTCTTTAAAATATTGTTTTTATTAATTAATCTCATTTTTATTATTTGAAAATCATTTTTAAAAACTGAAAATAACATATTATTTCATTGCATGTTAGAAATATTCTAAAACCATAATATGTACGATATTTTTATTGAACTTCAAAATGAATTCCTAATAATAACAAATTAAACTATCTTATTTTTGAGATTCAAACAATTGTTAAAAAATAGAGTTTTTAAATCACGAGAATCGAAAATATGAGAATTAACAATCTGTAGATTTTTAATGTTTGGGTGATTAAAATACACTTTTTGCAAATCACTGTGGTGTTTTTTACAATATTTTGACTAATGTTCTATATTGACAATATAATCTACCTGAGCATACTTACATCAATATTATATTTTTTATTTATATAATTTTATACTTCTGATAAAAAGAGTTATCCTTATTTATCTAGATTTATTAAAAATTTTCTGCTCTATCGTACGATATAAATAAAGTTTCGAAACCCTATATCTTGCGTGTTATTTTATTAAACATAATCACAATTTTTATGTAAAAATCATTAGATGACTTTAGAAGATATTTTTTTATAACATTACATATTAGATACATTTAAAATAATGTATTTTCAAAACAAAACAAAATTGTATTCTTCCGTATGTATTCTTTGATTTTTCTTAAATTATATTCAATTATTACAAATAGTAAGCTTGACGTTAATATATTCTAAGATATATTTAAAATATGTAGCATTCAATATATTTAAATGAATTCAATAAATTAGAATATACCGCATGTTCAGCTGAAACGAATAGTGATCCAGTATAAGTAGGTCGTATACATTTCACTCTGTTCTCCGCTTGGAGAAAAATTGAAACTGCTTTCGCGTAAATATCTAAATTGTAAAACTTATTCACATATTTTAAGTTATTATAACTTGAAACGTTTCCTGTTTTGTACTGTCTAAGCGCAAACGTGGAAACTTTCAGAAATACACTGGCACCGTTAATATTGCCGACATGTTACAAATCGCCGAAAAAAAACTTTATTCATAAATCCAACGTAACACAGCCGAATAAATTGGAATTTGGCACTGGTTAGGGTGAAATCAAGAAAAAAAAATTTGCAAAACAAAATTAGCAGTCTATTTCTGTAAAATCTTTGTTGCGTGCTGAAATTGTCTCATTTAGATAATGTGATTAATGGGTAATGTGGAGATTAATTCCACGAAATTAAGCTTATTTGAATCGAGCCACGTACTGCGAGACAAGCCGAATGTCAAGAACTTCTTATCTCTTCGAACGGATAAGGACTCAAATTATAATATTCAAATAACGGCGTTTTCAGTATATAACTATTCGAATAAAAAAAAAAGATTTATTTAGATTATTTAAAATAAATTAATTCTGTATGCATCTCGATTTTTCAAATATAATAATTCAATTTCACAGGAAAATTAATTTTAATTTTCAGGCATACTATTGAGTTTAATAATAAACGATAATATGGCGTCCGAGTCGCTTTGTGTTATAATTCAATATCATAATGTAAAAGTTTATTTGAGAAACTTGTAAAAAGATCCGAACACGTTTATTACTCAGATATTACTTTCTTAATTACTCATTGTATTAAAATTTAATAATACTTTTTCATCTCTTACACTAATGTTATATTATTATTAAATTAAAGCATGAAGCAATAGTATTCCATTATTTCTTATATTTACTTTTAACTTATATATATATATAAAATATAACATAAATTACATATAATTATTTTTACAATCCCTCTACTCACGAAAAAAACAGCATATATAGCCACGATTATCCATCCAGTGATATAATCATGTTAATCCTTTGCACTTACGATTGATTCTAGTCTACTTAGGGTCAATACAACGACACTGAAAAATTCCTAATGATTTGTCATATGTCTAAATAATATGTGCAATTCTGAAGAATATAAAGTTAGTCGATGTTACGCATGGATTTAATTAATCTTAGTACAGAATAAACTCAGAAACAATTGTTCAGTGGTAAAAAAATCTCTAAAAGGTTAAAACTAAAGGTTAAAAAAAGCTATTTAACCTTTTCCACTGTGTGGGCCAGAGGTAGTGGCCCAAAAGATTTTTTAGCAAAAAAATTGAACGACTTTTAATGAATGGATTATCAGATCAAACCCTGAAGATGTTTTCTATTCATTTAACAATGAAAATCTTTTTTAATATATTCGTAAAATAAAATTAATGAGAGTAAAACGTAGATTTACCCAAAAATGAAAAATAAATTATAATGTGCTAACGGTTTATTAAAATGACTTTGAAAACATCGTTAAAAAAATATTGAGGAATGGTTAGAATAAAACTGAAGTTATCTGGGATTTCAACAGCAAGGGATGGCCAACCTATGGCGCATATGCCAAACATGGTGCATTGTAACATTACAAGTGGCTTGTTTCAACTTTCCAGTCTGTCATTGCATAGTAAAACAAGAGATCGGAAATATATGGAAAAATTATGCATAGAAAATCTAAAATAAGATTATTTCATAGTAAACTTAGCCCTGTGAACAACCATCCAACATTATTCTGAAAAATCAGCAAGAAATGTTGATATTTTTCCTAAAATAATTAATTAAAAAGAAATATAAAGTTTTTTTTAAATACATTTTTCATTTCCATTTTCTTCTTAATGATATAAAACCGTAATATTTCTGAAGACGTCGTCCTTAATAATAGTAACATTATTTTATAGATGAGTGGAAATGGTGTGTCATTTATGCATTTTTTTTTGTTATTATATTTTTTGAGTAATAGTTTTGTTTTTGTCCGCGTGGCGCTGTGTGTACATGTTTCGGGAGCGCGAGATCCGCCCGGAAGTGGCGGCGGCACCGGAAGCGCTAATGTCTTGTGACATCCGTTTTCTTTCACTGCAGCATGGGGGGAAACTCCTAAATTAACTCTAAAACTTTTGAATATTTCACATGACTTATGTTCCGCGGGTGACGCTAACTTTTTTCGCAGATTAATTCCGGTGGACTAGAGAAGTTTCCACTCTTCCCCCCATAATGATATATACGCCTATTATTATCTCGCACCATTTCCAGCCAAAACCACAATTTAGACATTTGAGAAATACTCCAAACAAAATAAATTAATCACTTTTAGATATCGTTTAAAATAAATTCGACTCGTTATGACTCACATGATTTTATGAAGTACATTTTCATAAAAATGATTTACTTTATCTATTCGATAATATTTTTAATTGTGAGTATTAATGTCATGATTTCATTAAAAAAATATTAGTTATTGGTACTTTTTCTCAATCGTTTCATTATAAATTGTATCTAATTATACATAGCATTGGACTACAGCATATTACATCTATTTTATGAATTGCCTCTGAATTCTGGTGCACTGAAGTTTTTTTCCGTGCTAAACATAAAAAAGTTAGTCATAAAAGTTATTGGCATACAGTGACAACTATGTTCTTTGTCGGTTTCGACCTCTAAATTTTACCCTTAATAATATTTATAAAATTATGCGAGAGCATATGGAAAAATGGCTGATCCGACGTTAGCGCGCGGGACTTTAGCGCGCCGATCTTAGCGCGAAAATTATTATTCTTATTTAAACATATATTAATTTATTATATTCGTGAAATGTGTTATAATTTCTTATATATAATTGAAATAACATTATAAGTTGGCATTAAAAGTGTTATAAAAAAATAGATTATAAAATATTGTATATAGATATTTTTCCATATTTTGGATAAAATTATTTGGACATTCATAATGCATTACAAAGAGAAAGTATAAAAAAACCAATTACAATTTCGACTGGATCTTAGTCAATTTAACTTAATTCCCCATCAAAAAAAATCCAAATCTATGCAGACAATGCATGATTTGTTGCAATCGAAAAATAAACGGTAAAAGAATAAGAAAAAAATCGAGGTATTATTGCTATAAATGCGATGTTGCTTTGCATACTATGCTTCGAAATTTACCAAACTCAACTCTTAAAAAATACATTTTTTTTTTTATTTTTATTTAACCATAATAACATTTAAAACAAAATTAGTGAATAAAAAAAATCAACATTTTAGGTATAATAAATATTATTTTTATTAAACAGTCAAAGGGTTATATAAGATGTAATTTTGGATCAAAAGTTTCTTAGGTAGGTTATTTTTTTTTAAATGAGCCCTCAACAATACAAAATAATATTACTTTGCGCGCTACTATTGGCGCGCTAAGGTCCCACGCACTAAAGTTGGGGTTGTACTGCGCGCTAACGTCGGCGCGCTAAATTCGGGGTGCCGGAAAAATGATCTCTTTCCCGATTACCTAATACCTAAATCTTATTCTCGTTTTTATTATAAAATCTTTATTTATTCATCAATAATAATTGTCTCCTATTATGTAATAATCGTCAACTTTTCATTCATCATTTATCAGTGCTTTTTTTAATATTAGAAGTGCTAAAAACGTGCTCGGTTTATTTATTTTTATTTTTGTATATTAATAAATTGATTCCCGGAATTATAACGTTGTGAATTTTGACATTTTCGATTACATTACATATAATATGCTAGGTCTACCTAATAAATTAATAAATCTAGTTAAATTTAGCTAAGAATCCTTGCGTTTTTAGATTAACTGTCTACCTTTTATAATCAATAATGTTATTTAAACTTTAACAGTAATTTCATGCTTTTTTTGTAAATAAAGTAAAAAATATTTTTTTGAGTGATCGGATTTGGCTGAGAGATTTTTATAAAACTATTTTTTGAAACATTTGTTACTTATAAATAATAATATTCTTATAGTCGATTTTTTAAAATATATAATAAAACCTTCATTGTATAACAATATAATTTTAATCTTGGCCATTCTGATTCTGTGCATTAGAATTAATTATATTTTAGCCAAATTTATAGCATGTTCTTTTTTTCAAGGCCTCTCTATATTGAGTGTAGTAAATCTTCTGATGATGATGATGATTTCGTATGGCTTTTACTTTGCTATTCTTCGCATGCTCGTTCGTTGTTGGAGTTTCCTCCTCCATTTCGGAGCACGTCAAGAACAACATTAGTGGCTACGTAATCCAGGTGCAGGTTGACCCACTAGCTTTCCGGAGGGGCAGGCCCTTAATTATATTCATTGAATACAGAATAACTAAGCTGATAGACATAAAAGCAAAAGTGACAATCTCAAAAAGATTATATGAGGATATTGATAGATAAATTTAAAAATGCCATGATAGAAAAATCATATACATATACAATCCCAGAATTAAATCACACAGCCCCTTGAATTATGAGAATAAAATTATAATTTATCATGCAATTATTTCCACAATTTTAGTCCACTTATTAACTATTCATATTTTTTCATGTGTTTAATTAGCTGTGCTAAAAATCTATCAAAATAAACGGTGTTTATGTTATAAATAACATTAATATTTTTTGGAAATGATTCTGTTTAAGTCGTCACATAAAATGATACAGATTTTATATAAAAATTTAATAAAACATTGCAAAGACAATACTCGTTTCGTGTACAGGGTGTCCGATGAATTATCGATCGGCCAGTTTGCAGCCGGGTGCTTGCTCGTTACACATTTACAAGTTGGTCCACTGTGCAAACAGTTCGCTGATGAGAGAATCATTGTTTGTTTGCTTGCCGACAGCTGACCAGTGGCCGCTGCCGCTACCAACTTGTCCGCCGTAGGACAATACGTGTTCAAAATTCATTACTCCTTTGTAGGATCCATACACGATTATCTCCGTAAATGGCGAGATGGGAAAACTAAACAAATTCAAATACGAAAAATATTTTTTGACGACATGCAATTACACGGAATACTGTCGTATTCAATACTAATATTTTAATCATGAATTTTATAACATTCTATATCAGAATATTATAATAATACCTCCTCCGTAGTCGTAGATAAACTTTTCTTGAGAGAAAAAGTTTTCAACAAGCAATACTTTCATCTTGAACATTGAATTAAACAGTATTTCTGGTTGAATCGCCATTATTAAATTTTATAGTTTCTTGAATTAATTTAATTGCAATATTAATCTTTTTTAGATTTTATTATGTTCTTATACTAGAGTATACTGTAATATAAAAAAAATATTTGCACTTTTCTTAGATACACCACGCTTTCAAAATATTAGAGACCGTGCCCACATCCTACCTCATCTTTAACATTTTGAAATGAAACTGGGTATTCGACACGGTGCATACTAGACTGCGTTTGAATTTGCACTTTACGATTCACGCAAAACTTTGCGAAACTGTATTCATATTAAAAAGTTTAAATAATTTCAGCAGCCGTTCGTCTGAGTACGCCGCGCCGCTTTTCCGACTTGGCATTCCTTAACTTTGTTGCGAAAAATTTTTAAACCGGGAAATAGAAAACATAACACTTGAAGATTGCCAACGCGGAATGCCGCGCTTTAAAACTTTGATTAAATGCCAAAAACATTTTCCATCGTTTATTCGTGTACTCTATATGTCTGTCTCGATTGTGTCGCAAGCTATTGAAGTATATATTGAAGTATAGCAAAAATAATCGAGATGTGCACCGTTAAAGTTTTTCGCAGGAGTTGCAATTACGTATTCGTAACATTTTTAGAATTTCCGCATGCGGGTGTCTCCTCTAATATCAAGGTAAACGTTTTCCTGAAACTCTCTGAGCTTTGTGGACTTTGCATCGCACTTCAGCAGAGTGGAGTGCTTTCAGAATACACTGCGACTTGTTTGCTCTATGACTAAAATAATATATTTTCCTGGATTCCGGATTTTTAAAATACATAAACAAGTTAAAAGATTTTTATATTATAAAATGTGAGATTTTACAGATCATCAGAACTGTAAAGATTTTTAAAAATTCTATCTACGGAAATGTTATTTTCTCATATTGATACTCGCATAGTCTATTTTTATTTACCTTACGTATACTTTATCAATTAAAGAACTAAAAATACATTATGTATTAATTTTGAAATCTAGTTTTTTCAGCGATTTTAGAATTTAATACGAAATCCTTTTTAAAAGTACTTTAGCACATCATTGATATCATCATCATCATTTGCCAGCCACAAGGCTATCACTCGCTCAGGGCATGTGCCTTGCTAAACTCTCGAATGACAGTCGAGATCAAGGAAACCTGAGTCTTTCCTTTGATGTGAAATTTTGTAAAATCCTAAAACGTTATTGTGATTTGAAAAAATAACACACATGATATTTTACTGTTATAGTACTTCAAGCTAGTTTATCAAATTATCATAAATAAGCATTTACATTTCGGTTGAAGTTTTACCACTACTCTGCACTCGTCATGAATTCTGCTAATGGACCGTGCCAATATTTTCGTCGCATACTCCAACCACTCATTAAAAAAATTTAAGATCGTGGCTGCCATAGCATTATTCTGGCAAGAAGTAATTGATAAATCTACGAACTTTGTAGATGTAGCTATATCCAAGGATTCTCAATGAAAAAAGCGTTGGCCAAATTATCTGTTTCATCGAAACAGCAGAGCTAGGAGATGTAAATGAGCATTATAATGAGGGGTTACTAAAGATTTCTGATTAGCTTCACTAAAACGTGCATCAATAAGTGAATAGCGTAAGAACTTGAATAGCGATTCTGAAACGATGAACCTAAAAGTTTGCTACTAGTTTCCTTAATAAAAGTTTGACAACATAAAATGTTTATCGTCATAAAATAAATCAATAATTTCAGAAGAGCCAGGATTTTCATCACAAAAATGAAAACTGTGTGCATGTGTTTATGTAATACATATTTTTAAAATAAAAGTAAAAATAAATTTATTTTTTGACGTGTGTTGTCCCTTTTTCTATTTATTTTGTGTTAGAATGATCTCGTCTGTATTATTTGAGCCGTCGTCTAAAAA
This sequence comes from Philopotamus ludificatus, assembly GCA_022495035.1. Lineage (NCBI taxonomy): Eukaryota > Metazoa > Arthropoda > Insecta > Trichoptera > Philopotamidae > Philopotamus > Philopotamus ludificatus. The sequence goes on along the minus strand of JAGXCT010037239.1, from coordinate 112,906 downwards.
CGCATCCTCCGTGCTGAACGAAGCCTTCCTTTACAAATATTATTTTAAGAATATACGGAAAATAAATTTTAGATTCATTTCTCTTAAACTTTTTCTAATCGGATCGCTGATAAAAAAATATTCCATGGAGGATATTTTTCCTTTGAATTATTTTGTGAATCTTCCTTTAAAAATATTTTTAAGGGTTACATTATTTTTATTTTTTTGCTTAAATTAATTAGTTGTTTGAAGCCAATATGAAACATAAAAATTATTTTATATATATTAAGATTTATGTAATTGTAAATTGGATTAGGAGAAAAATCTAGATTTGAGAAATCTATCGTAGTGATTGAATTTTAGATTTTTCTATTTTTACCGGAGGAAAGATTGCTTAGGATTAAAGTCGATATTTATATTTTTATGGTAAAAAATAGCTAAATGCATTTTTTTATTACGTACAGTTGTACGTAATTTATATTAATAAAAATAATATACTTTGATGACAAGTGGTGAATATCTTGAATAAAAATAAGTCGGTTTTATATCGCAGGGTTTCATAAAATTCAAACTACAAATTGCAAATACAAATAATTTGTTTTCGGATATTATTCTAACAATACATACAGAATATGATATAAAAATGTATCTAGATTATATTCATTAAAAAGTATATATATATATTTATTATATTTTATTTTTAGAAAAGTGAGCACCTTACCAGCTTTTAAGATGTGAGTGAATTGTTATGCGAAACCCGGTATATCAAAGCCAAATGATTTTCTTATATTATTTTTCTAAGAGAATTTCTCTCTTGTCCTACATAGAAACTTCATTATTTTGAAGTATTCGTGCGTAAATATAGAAATAAACGTACAACAATCTTCACACCTTGTGTAGGATATTACCGCAAACAAAATCACATGAGCAAAAATATATGATAAATATATTTAAAATTATTTTAATTTATGTGAAATCAAATTAAATTAGGAAAGTATATGTAGAATAAATACACACAGCATTTAAATCAGACACAAAACACATATGACAAGTTTATAGTAATATTCAATCATAAATTATTTTTATTCTTATTATTTATTTGTTTAATTTATTAAAGATTATCATTGAATAAATGGCATCGGATTTATTTCTCCAAAATGTTACAACTATGATCCAATAGATAAATATAATAATTGATTCAAAACATCCGAAAATTAAAGCCAAACTACTGAATGATTGAATTGAATCCTAGTAAATCCAAGTCTCAGTAAGAAAATGATGATCATTACTTAATATTGATATTGTTATAACTAAAGGAAGTCTTTGCGGTTTATCAAGTGTTGAAAGAGTTGCTAAATGACATTTTGTACACGATTTCGAAATTTATTTTAATGACAAAAATAAAAACAATATTGATTATGTATAATTATAATAAAACATGTAATTGCTAAAATGAAATTTATTATACCATTAGCTTTAAACATTATATGACAGATGTTTTCATATGACCTTTATTTAAAAAAGATAATTTACACATATTTTCTTCAATTCGATCGATTTTAAAATTTTATAACAATAAATTGAATATAATAAATTTCTAGACAAAGTTATTGTTAAAGACTAAGATTTATTAATATTATAATATATACAGTAACGGTCTTTGAAATCCACTCAGACATTTTTTTTAAATAAATTCTTAGAATATCTCAAAGGTTTGCAACTGTGTCGATTTTGGGATTTTTTTCTAATAATACTATCTGCATTTGTAAACAAAAAACAAATTTATTTTGTGCAGTAGATACATAAATATATTTAGATAACATGTTTTTATTAAAATTTTTAAAATATAACACAATTTGAAGATTAAATTTAAATTAACACACAAAACTTATACACATTCATAACAATCATCACAACAAAAATAATTTTAAAAGACAAAGAATATTTTTTGGTCCCTCCATTATTTTTTTATAACAGTTTGAATCCAGGCTGATATTGAATCTACCAAGTTACTGATGTTATCTCTTCATACTTAGCCGCTAGTATGCGTTTTACTCGCACTTGGCACATTGTACCGGATGCAAGCGAGAAAAATATCGCGCCCTTGGCTATAGAAGCGAATATTGTTGTTTTTATTTTTTTTCGCAATTGCGGACAATAAAGACCAATGATTTACATTAAAAAGTTATCCAAGAAAAATATGGGGTCCCAAATAGAAATTCAAACACAAGTTGATAAACTCTATGCTACCAATCTCTACATTCCATTAAAAAATATGGTAAATTCACGTTAAATACTAATTAAGAAAGTATTTGTAAAATAAACACACTGGAATTAAATCAGACACAAAACAAATGTTACAAGTATTAATTAATAAGTGTTCCAAAAATACACATATATACTCAAAACTGATTTTGTGCGGTCTTTAATCGTGCATTTTTGCAGTCCCTCACCGCATAAAAAAAATATTTATTCTCTCTCCTCCATAATATATAAATATTCCAAAACTCCTGAAGTTTTGGAATATTTTTTTATGCGCTTTCTTATATATATTAATATATATATATGCAGCCCTTATCCACCGCACAAAAACAGGTTTGAGTGTATACATATTACAAAGCCAGATGAATTTATTATATTTTTTTCTATATTGACTTTTACACCATCATTATCAAAATCAATCGTGTTTAGGTTAGGTTAGATTAATCTATTAGAATCTTCACACCAATTGTCCAAGAATATATTTAAAATTACTTTAGTCGATCAATTCAAACTGTATCAATACAATAAAAAATGTCGCAACTGCCGAAGCCATCTAAAACATTATCTAGAGTAATAATTAAATTAAATAGAAACGTAATTCACCACGATTTACATACACTGTATATCAAAGAATAATCTAATGGAAACATTCCACATACTGTGATATTTACATTATGATGCAACAACTGCAGAGAAAATTGTAAAATCTGAAACATCAATAAATAATTAAATACATTTCCAATTAATAAAGAAACTTAGACCCCCTTGTTTTTCATTTTAAAATAATTAAATCGTGTCTGGTTTGTTAATGTCACCTGTTAAGTTAGCTTTATGTATTTTTTAAATCTTATCTGCTCTTTCCTTATTTGCTTTTCTTGTGCTTTTACTTGTTTATCTTTACATTAATTTTTCTATATATTAATATCTATTATCTCTTTACGTTTCTTATTATTTTATTAGCTTTTTCAATTGTTAAAAAAATTATGTGACTGTTATTCACAGCGATACAAAAAATGTATATACAAAGCCATTTACTATTTTTATTTAATTGTATTAGTACTATTAAAAACTCAGACAAAGAGTAAAAGGATCGGAGCCCAAATATACTCTCACACTTTTGCCCATGATGATGATAATAAAAATATATTTAATTAAAGAATTTTATTATAACCTCATTTTTTATTTCGTCGTTTGATGACAGCATCGATATTTTGTGAATGATTAAAGCCGTTTTTTTAGCCTGTAACAAATAATAATTAAATATAATTTTCATGGTTTAATGCATTATAATAAATAGATGCCATTAAGTATAATTAATTAATTTTTGAACTATAAAATACAATGGATTTTAATTAATTGAGTATAAAATACCTCAAAAATTAAAGAAATATTTTATAAATTATTTCAAAATCAGTATAAAAATTAATACATTGTTGTAATTAATACATTATTGCTTTTACGAAACATACCTCTTTTCTTACATCTGAACTAAATTTTGTCAATGCGATAATTTTGCCAACTTTCAACGTAATTTCTAATGCACTTAAAGTTGAAATTACCGTCATCGAGTAAAAATTGTCGGAGAATGTCTTCCATAATAAGACAACTATGATCCAATACATATATAAAATAATCGATATGAAGCATTCGAAAATTATAACTAAACTACTGGATGATTGAATAGAACCTATTTCAACACAAATCTCGGTAAGAAAGTGATGAAGTTTTCTTAATTTAGAAATTTTTGAAATGAACGGGTGTGTTTGGGGTTTACCAAGTGTTCTTTTAATAAAACTAGTATGCGTGAGATGTGCATCAAATAAAGCTAGATTAATCTCTTTGAATCTGTATGTTATGCTACGCAAAATGGTAATTTGATCCAACACTGTTATCATCATCAAATTGTTAACATGAGCTGTTATAAAAGCCCTTTTTAAATATCTTATAAAAGTTTGATTGGGATTGTTGGAGTATATGCGCAGACTACAATCTAAAAAAAACATTAATAATAATGCAATTATGCCTCGGGTTAAGAATATTTTTGTTTTGTCGTTATTGATTCTATTAAACTTTAAATCAAATTCGTCAATTTTTTTCATCATTTTACACATGGGGTTGTATGTTTTAAAATTTAATATAATAATTGATGTTTGGCAAATTAGTCTGCACCATAAATAAAGATTAAAAATGAAAATGAAAATGGATCCCATTTCGATGTTTCCCGATACAATATTATAGTGAACGACTGTGAAAAAGGACATCGCGTATAATATTACAGCGTTTATAAACCAGAAAAAACTTATTTTCTGGTTTTTATTCTTGTCTCTGAAATACAATCCAAAAATATTTTTTAAAAATAATAGCGTAGGGAGAGAATCGCTAAACGACATTTTGCACACGACTGCAAAAACAAAATATGATTTGAGAAATTAGAAACACTAACTTATATATGCATATATATAATTAAAGAAATAATCGCTTAAATGAGTTATATTATTCCATTAGCTTTTAACATTTAATGGCAGATGTTTTCAGATAATCCTGGTTTAGAAAATGTAATTATCCTAACTTATTTTCCTGCAATATGTCAATTACGATCCTAAATAATCTTGTACGACTATAAAATATTATATTTTTATTATTTTACTGATATACTAACACAGATAAGTTGTACTAATGGAATTTCATCGGTCAATGTTTTTATTGCGTCAATAACCAAACAATATTTGCAATATAACGCTATATTTCTTTTGCATAATTACTTGATCCATTTTTAGGGGATTTTCTAATTTTTATTTTTTCCATTTATGCTGAAAAACTCTAAATTAATGAATAACTATGGAAAATATCGCATATTATTCAATTTTTAACGAATAACTCTTTTATATATGTAAATCCCACATGTCACAAACTTTTTGTGTTTTCTTCAAAAAAACACAAAAGAATAAATATTATAAATAATGATTGCTCTTAATTATTTTATAATATATCAATATAATAAATCAAAATATGAAGCATGTCATGAATAACTTGAGTCAACAGACAAAAAGTCAAGATATTAATGAATATTTCCATAGTAAATAGACCCCCTTCAGATGACGCGGTTGGTTTCGAGCTGCTATGACGGATCGGTTAATATAACCCAGAAATGTTTTTAAAAAACATATCGTTATAAGAGAACTGCTGATCATCATTTTCCATATGACTTTGAAGATGAGAACAATATACAAATTGATTATTTTGTAATCTTTATTGCATTAGCTTTTTTTTAAAAAAATAGACTTGCTCTAATTAATTAAAAGATTTTTAAGTTCAATAAACTAAGAAATTTCATATATGTCGTATTTCATATATGTCTTATTTAAATTGCAACATGTTATTTACTTTATGTATCTCGATCGCCTTCAAAATGATCGAAGACAGGGCGACGGTTTGCCAACAAATAGTGAGGTGTCATCAACCTTTTTTCTACGGCGAAACTCCATACAAGAATCTCGAACTAACCAATATTAATCGCCAGCGGCCACTCTCTTGGCCACCCTCTATAATTATGCTACAAATGACACAGAGATTCAGAATATCTATTTATCACCTCACAACCCTTATCGGTGGGGGGTAGTCACCGGGTTGAACTTTAAAAAAAAATACCTATCTATCATACCATTACAATTGATGGTCAGCTTCTCTTATAAACATTTTTTTTATACAACATAACATTACAACTTGGTGTATGACAAGGTTGCATCTTATCCTCGCAACTCAGGCGTTCTATGACATTGTTTATAGAGTGTTTGATTCGTGTCTCCCCGCTTAAACGCGACTTTAACTGTAAAAAGTTTTTTCCCAAATGGTTCTCTAAGGAGGCAATTACCCTATTAGCAAATAAGCACTCCATCCACAACAGAGCATTAGAGCAGTCCGCCAACCCAAATTACCGTAGAGAATTCGTGTACCTCGGAGAGAGTACAAGGCGACGGTTCACCGGGACCATCGCGACTACGTGTTATGTGAGCAGCGTCTGATGGAATCTCAAAATTTTTTGGAATTACATTAAAGGCAAAGCAATTTAACCTTCCGTATCAAAGTTTATGGTATTTCATGGTGTTATTTTACATAGTTGCCGATTCCTTTACTCGCTACTCTGTCAGTATTCGACAACCCCGGGACTCATACTGACTTCGATATTAGTTTGTCATTCCATTATTCAAATGCACCGCAGTCAATCATCGATACCATAGACAAAGCTCAAATGACATTTGCTTTTTGAAAATTAAATTCGAAATGATCGGCTAGATCCGATCTTATACCTTCTTTCGTTCACAAAAGCATGTCCGAGATGAACTAACTTCAGGCCTCTTCGTCATATTTTCAACCTATCCCGATAAAAGTCGTCCAGTTTCAGACTTGTGGAAACTTTCCAAAATCCTCCCATATTTAAAAAAAGGAGATAAATCGAATGTTGCCAATTACAGACCAGTGGCTGTTCTATCCGGACCTGCCAAGTTGTTTGAGATGATTCATAAAATACATATTTAACCATATTGGATGTAGAATTTTCGACGAGCAACATGGATTTCGGCCTGGACGCTCAACAGTCACGGGCCTTCTTGGTTTTTCAAACTTTGTGTCTAAGTCATTGGACAAGGGGGTTCAAGTCGACGTTATCTACAACGACTTTGAAAAAGCGTTTGATAAAGTCGATCGTGAATCATTCTGAAACTAGACAGTTTCGGGTTATCGAGGATAATCTCGTAGCCTTCTCGAGTTACCTTTCAGAGAGAGGAAACAATATGTGAAATACGACTCCCCAAACGTCGTATACATACAATACACCTTCCGGTATTCCGCAGGGGATCAAATTTAGGACCTTTATTATTTATTTTTTTGTTATAAGTAGTATTCATAGTGTCCTTCAATGTAAATTCTCACTTTTCATGAACTGACTTAAAATATGTGACTATTACTTCAGTGGAAGATGCCCTTGCCTTGGAGCTGGACATTGATTCTTTGCACGATTGGTCAATATTAAATTGTCTTCCATTAAGTATTGAAAAATGTCAAACAATGAGATTTTCTAGATCAAAAGAACCCATCATATTTAATTACAGTCTTGGGAGCGTAACTCTCTCTAAGCAATCGTCTGTTAAAGATCTGGGTATTTTGTTTGATTCTAAGTTAAAATTTAGTTTACATGTATCGGACGTGTGTATGAGATCGTCAAGAATGTTGGGCTTCGTCTTGAGAAATTCTCACCACATACGTAGCACCTTAGTCATACGAGTGCTATACGATGCATTGGTCGGAGCTTGCTCGAATCAAGTTCCATTATATGGGCGCCTTATGACGCCTCGAATTCCCTCAGATTAGAGAAGATGCAGAATTTCTTAGGTATCTCTACGCCCGAGAGTTTGGATTCTACAAGTTTATACCCCAGCGCATGGAGTTGCAGGGTTGCCTGGGGTATATAACCCTTGAAAAGAAGATCGATTTGCTTAGCCGAAAGCACTTCTTCAAAGCTATTGGTTGGCGCAATACATAACCCCCTTGTACTGTGCGAGAGGTTGTCCTTATGGGCACCACCTCACTACCATCGAACCCGTTCACGTGTGCTTTTTCTTCCGCCAAAGGCGAGGACAGGCTCACTCAAGAACTCTCCGGTAGCCAAGGCTATTACTTTGCTCAACCATTTTGGCCGAATATGTGGATATATTCGATGTCAAATATAGCCGTTTTGTTGATATCCTATATGAAATATTATAATTCTTTTCTTCAATTTATTGTAATATAGGTTTGTAATATATATTTTCGTTATGTAATATATAATATTTGTTATGTAATATATATTTTCTCATGTATTATTATGTGTTATGCGTGATTGGCGAACTGGGTCATTCTGTAATGCCAATCACGCATTGTCTTTAAATAAATAAAAAAAAATAAATAAATAAAAAAAATAATAAAGCACTGCAAGATACAAAAGAGAGGATAAAATTGATAGATTGATCTTAATCAATAGCAGACAGTCGAAAGTGATTACAATCACTTATTGAGCAAATAGCAAAAACCTCAATAAAATACGCGGTTTAAAAACCACCACCTCACCCAATGATTTAAACTATGAAAAAGCTCTGATTATCTAAACATAAAATTATACACCAAAATATCCTATCGATATTAATTCAATAAAAAACTATTAAATTATTATATATATTCATCTTAAGGAGCGACCTCATCAACTTATTGTTAAATAGGAGGGTTAAAGAAGGCAACCTCTTAATAATTTCAAAATAAAGGGCGTACTTGCGCCATTTATTTTGACCAGGAAACTGGATTATACTGAAAAAAATGCCTAGCAGGACTTATTTATTGTAATCTAAAAATACTACTAGTGGCTTCAGGGTAGCAAGAAATCGTGTGACGATATTGTTATGCCGTATTGCATCCAATGATGAAAATATGAGACTATCGTAGACCGACCAAGATCTTTCGCCAAGATCATTGGTAGATAAAAACATTGGCTTCTTTGGAAGACTAACAAAAAGGCGAAATGACAAAATCAAATTTTAAAGAATTATTTATAACTGTTATGATTATAATAAAATCTCCATTTAAATAACTAACAAACTTAGTAAACTTACTTAAATAACTTATAAACCAAGGTACGTATCCTATGATTTTGTATGCGCTCCTTGTCATTTTGCGCGGTTTACATTTACACGGCACTTTGGTGGAACTTACGCGTAATCGAGGGACGGGTATATTAAAAATACAACGTATTAAAATTTTTGTTAAATTTTATTACATATTTAATGAATTTAAAAGTGATTACAATTAAAGTGATAAAAAGTCACACAAGACAACTCGTGTTTGAAACAACGAGTTCATAGAAATAATCATTTATTTATATTATTTTTCTTTCCATATAAATTTATTTAATACTAACGTTCAAGGTATTCGTGCGTATATGTGGAAATAAACGTATTACAACCATCACATCTCGTGCATTGCATTACTAAACGTTTCCAAAAATATTTTCAAAATTATTTTAATGTCAATTCAAACTGAATCAGTATTATAAAAAATGTCGCAACTCCCGAAATCACCTAAAACATTATGTAAAATATTATTTAAATCATGTCAAGATTTGTTAAAGGAATACGTACGGTGTGTATCACTGAATAATCCAATGGAAACATTCCACAGGCTGTAAAGTTTACATTTTGATGCAACAACTGCAGAGAAAATTGCAGAATCTGAAATATTTTTAACATATGTAATATAATTTTTGTTAAATATAATAAATCATGCGCGTTAATGGAATATATTTCAGCACCTCATTTTTAACATCGTTGTTTGTTGGTATCATAGATATTTTGTGAACGATTGCACCAGTTTTTTTAGCCTGTAACAAATTCAAATTAAACATGAAGTTTTAATTAAATAAGTTTAAATATATCAAAATATTGTGAAGAAGAAAATTTTTGTGTATAAAATACACAAATTAAATACCTCTCTTTTTACATCCACATTGAATTTCGTGATTGTGATTAATTGACAAATCTTAACAACTACAGCTAATATACTTAAAATTGAAATTATTACGAACGATTCAATATTGCCGGAATATTTTGTCCAATATACAATTATGAGCAAATACTTCATTAAAATAATTGATATAAAACAATCAACAACTATTGCCATATTACTGAATGACTGAATAGAACTCAATTCGTTGCAAATCTCAGTTAGAAACAAATGAAGATTCCTTAATTTTGATATTTTAAAAATATTAAGATGTATCTGTTTATTGAAAGTTTTTGTAAATAAAATATTATTCTCAATTTGTGGATCGTATAAAGCGAGATTAATCTCATTGAATCTTTTTGATATGTTATACAACATGGTAACATGTTCGAGCAATGATGCCATTATCAAATTATTGACATAAATTGTTATACATGTCTTTAAGGTGTAATTTGTTAACGAATGAATTTTGTTTGTCGAATAGATGCGCAAAATTACATCCAAAGGAATGAGTAGCACGCTTATGATTATCCCTCGTCTTACAAATATTTGCGTTACATCGTCGTTTCTTCTATTAAACTTTAAATCAAATTCTTCAATTTTCTTTATCACTTTACGATATGGATTGTATTTTTTATAGTTTAACAAAATAATCGTCGTTTGACAAAACCATCTGCAGAATAAATAACTATTGTAAGCAATATAGAAAACTGTTCCCATTTCGATTTGGCCCAACTGCATATAAACAAATATGCAAAATGAACAAAAGTATAATGTCAAAGTGTATATTAGCCAACAAATACTGTTGCTCCTAACATATAATCCAGAAATATTCTTAAACAAAAATAGCGTGTTAAGACTGTTCCTAAACGACATTTTGCACACAACTTCGACAATGAACCTAATGCAGACAATAAATAAATAAGACAACATATATTATAACAGTGAAATAAATGTTTATCTATATAATAAAATTAATGCTTAAATAAACTTTATTATTCCATTAGCTTTTAACATTAAGCGACGGGTGTTTTCAAATGATCTTTTTTAAAAAAATATAATATAATAATATTATTATACCATAAATTAATATTAACCAGCTTTAAAGTAATAGAACGCAAAAAAATTTTTACATAGACAATCCATACTTTTGTTTTTTTTACGCATAATTTATTTAAACAATTAACAACTTTTACATAAAAAGATACATTAGTTATAATAAATTAAAAATATCTGCAGAATTTTTAAAATTTTCCGACATCTACTTGTTATATTTTTGTCATACACTAGTCCCCAACTTATCTCGAGATTGGTCATATTGGACATATTAGTCTTTTAGATACTTTTAGAGACGAAAAATGTGGATAGAAAATTTAGCCGAAAACAACACTGTCATATTGTTTCAGCTTCCATGTTCACTAGAAATGGTCTCCTGCAATTTACTCATATTTCCGGAGAAAAAAAACATAAAAGGGAACTTTTTATAAACATTAAGGATATAAATATATAATTGCTGTAAAAGTTAAACTGAACATTGCATTTCAAATGTCTCGATGAATAAAAAATACACTGGTACAAGTGTGCCTCGTGGGAGATTTCTTTTATTACATTAATGTGACATTTTTTTGAGCTGTTCAAGGAAAAAAAATAAAAACCTATCTTGTCGTTTATTTTAAGACTTAGAAATCCGCTTAATAATATTATTATAATGTTATGCTGTAACCTAGAACATCGATTAAGGTTTACAACGAAATAGTACACAAAAATAATAAAGTATTAGATTGGTGAAGTTTGCAATGTCAAAGGTCAGATTCCAGATTGGGTAATTTCCTAGAATGATACTTATTAGACACTTGTAATAAACCATGTTAGAACCAGTGTAAAAATATTGATATTTAATCGCTTGCCGAATTTTAAAAAAATATAAAAACCCCTTACATAAACAACCACTGCAATTATTAGGATATTCTGTACATAAGAATTACGCGAGATAATATTGAGGATATTTTACTTCCTCAAAAGACGATGGATGATGAAAATTTGATTGATGAAATTACTGAAAAACAATTACGTTGAAATAAATAAATTATGAATAAAATTCATTAATAAATCAAAACTATAAATAAATATGCCTTTTTTGATTGCCCATACTAATACCTATAGATACATACATATCTGAATTGTATGAGTATTAGTAATTGTATTAACTTGTCGTTTCGTCGAAAAATCATACTGTATATAATATATATTATAAATACTAAAATTCTTCATACACACCTGATTTTCAATCTCCACGCAGTATTTTATGAGAAAAAACGTAATTAAACATAGCAAAATAATGACAAAAACGTGTATCATTAAAGAAATCAATAAATCGTATCCCACTTGATAGATTTTATCAAAATCCATATAAATCAAAAATCCAATAAAAATAGTACCCAGAACACAATCCATCAAACCCAAAATATTTATTAACGTATACGTGGCATTTATTTTCATAGAAATTTCGCACAACGTATAATGCAGCTTCATGTAATTACACATTTTTGAAATTGATGAGCGTGTCCTTGATTTGACATTCAATATATCATTAGGATAATTCAATGATTTATATTTATTAACAGAATATTTTATATTGTTGATATTTAAAATGGAATTGTTGAGTAGTTCAAATCTAAGATTTGTGCTATATAAAATGGCTACTTCTTCCAATATTATTATTTTAAACACGTATCCGCAATGAATAAAAGATAGCGATCCCGATAATCTATCAAATGAGACTAATTGAAAGACAAGTATAATTGAAATAATAAAAAATATTATAAATAATAAATTTTCGACTATTACAATTTATTTTGTTTTTTCATTATCGACGTAATCGCCGTTGATTTTAAATTTTGAATCTATTTTTTCAATGTCTTTCGCTAAGTTATGCAGGTTGCTGTCATGGTTGTAGCTAAATGCAAATAAAACTGTTATAGAAACCAAAGCGCAAATAACATTAATTTTCAAAATTAATTCGTGTACTATCGATTGATCGGACGTATAAAAGAATAAAACCATTAACAGCCTGTATATATTTTGTATGTTAATTACAACACTGTATATTAACCAAAAAATACTAAATTTCAGAGGCTTATCCCCGGATGCATTAGTATTTCCTGACATTATACTTAAACCGCATATTTTTTTCATAAAATCGACCCAATAGAGACTGTCACTGTACGACATGTTGAAGTGAGAACGAATGCGGGAATGATAGAAAAAATCATCTACATATACAGTTTTATGGTGGTCAGGATATAGACATATAATCTATGTAATTTTTTAATCATATAATATAATTAAATAATCATATAATGCTGCCATATGTAACAAGCGGCCAGCAGTATTCAATTCTTTATTGCTCGATTTACATATTATTACATT
>JAGXCT010037239.1:58430-91579 GCA_022495035.1 Philopotamus ludificatus | reverse complement strand
TCAAAGTTCAATTGAGCCCCTAGTCAACTCTATGCAGGGTTATGTTGACTGTAATGTAAAAACTGTAATGAGAAGCTAACCATCAATTTTAATGGTATGGTAGATATATTATTTATAATATATGAAAATATATATCAAGTGTCATGCAACGCGGAGTAGAGCAAGAACGCTGTCTGCTCTTCAGCGCTACCAGCGTCGTATATTGGATAGATGCGGGAGAGCAGAAGGGTGGAGGGGGGCTCGTCGCTAAATGCTATGTTATGCTGCGACTCGAAACAGCCTCACGCCGTCCATAGTTAATCACTATAGCACAGCGGAGTTTCCTTAGCCACGTGCCACTTATCACATTGATTTATTTTAAAACGATTATTATTATGATTGGTAATACTATTGAGCATTTTTATCTTATTTATGAAATTTAAAAATTATGAGCGAAATATACATTTTTATTTATAATCATCCGCAGCGCCCCAGAATATTTAGCCCACAAACAACCACTGTAATTAAGTACTAGTTTCAATTCTGACACTAAAATTGTATAATGAATATAAACTTTATATTAGTAAAAACTGAACATTCTGCATTTATCGTCGGAAAAATACTGATTTTTATCACTTTTATGAATAGGATAAAGTCGCATCTAATTCAAATGGGATGAAAATAAAACTAAAATATCATACTGGGTTATATTTGATCAAAAAATCACCGACACACCCAGTGGCAGATTGAGGATTTGATAGGCCCCGGGCCAAGAGGTCCCCTTTCCAGCCCAGATAGTCCACTTCCTTTAAATTAGTTTCAATACACTGACATACATTGATGTGCATTATATGAAACAGTTTTTCAAGACAGTGGCATGCCGACAGTCACAATTTCGCTAAAATTTCAATGCAGTTCGACTCTAGAATAGATTTACAAAAACGCTTTTCGACATTTTGCGTCGAACTGGCGCAACTTGGCGCTTTTTCGACATTGGCGTAGTTTGTTAAGGGAATTCCCGATTTTCGACAATGTGGTAAAATATCTAAACTAATTTACAAATTATGCGTCGAACTGCATTCACAGTTTTGCGAATTTTCGAAAATTAATAACAATTATTGTCACCCGTCATGTCAACGATATCGAGATGGACATGATACCACTATGGCCGGATAGATCTCGAATTTACATCCTAATTTAGACTGTTGCAATTCCTGAAATCGCACTGTGGGCGCAGCTAGGACGCGCCCAGCTGAAATTTTGAGAAAGTCGTGCCATTTTTTCGACATTGGCGTTGTTTGTTAAGGGAATTCCCGATTTTCGACAATGTGGTAAAATATCTAAACTAATTTACAAATTTCATTCACATGACGGGTTACAATAATTTTAATAAAATATCACAATCTTGCAAAAATTTCTATGCAGTTCGACTCAAAAGTTCCAAATTAGTCTAGTTTTACCAAAATATTGTCGAAAATCGGAAATACGTAATCCAACTACGCCGATATCCATAATGTTAAGTGTTAATTTTACTTTGCTACTTGCGTCTGTTATATTTTGTTGTCAGTCAAAGGGCATTAACCTTTATTTTTCTTATCAATTTATTACATATTTACGAAATATGTGTAATTTTATTTTGAAATATTATATTTTTTGTAGATAACAATAAAAGCATAATAAATAGATAAACATATATCACTTGTTGACGGTTTTGAAATCACTCAAGAAAAAATCCAATTTAAAGTAAAGTAAACTTGAAATAAAAAAAAACATGTATAATTATTTTGTTTATTGTATATAAATGTCGTTTTATGACGCACTCAAATCTCATTGAGTCGTGATAGTACGTGGGGAATTTGCAGTGAAAATCTAGTAGCATTGCTTAAACGCAGCTCGTTCGCTACAAGCAATTGAGTCGAGTTACTAGTCTCCCACAGTGCAGTGACGTCATTATCGAGCAATTTGGTTTCGCAGTTAATTGCCGGTTAAACCAAAAGCGATTATCTTCCTAACCGTTACATTATCGACGGTGTCCTTGCACACGGGCATTTTAATCGTGCATCTATTACCACAAGTGTGGCATTACAATTTTAATATGACAGAATTACCTGGATTTTACATTTCGTGGAAAACGTTGTGGTCCTGAACGAAGATGTAATGCGATTTCTCGGTCATTACACTTGCAGAAACCCAAAATTAAGTGCGGGAGATGATTTTGATCAGAGTTTGACTTGAGAAACTCCCATTTTACGCAAATATGCTTTGCATTTTAACAGATAAGGAGAAAAAACAAAGGAAATTCTTAAGAAATACATTTCTATACGATTTTGATTAATACCTGAGTTTATTCTTCAGCATGTTGAGCAGGTTTGCTTGTATTATATCTATCTTAGAATCGTAGAAGATTTCGATATGTTAGGTGTATTTAAAAGAATGCACGTTTTTATATATAATCGGTTCTGAATGTTCATTAAAATTTGTATTTTTTACATCTTAATTTAAAATATAATCAACCCAAAAGATGTTTCTTATTCAATGCCGTATTTAGAAACCCAAGTTTTAGATTTTTCTCGAATAGCTTTTTTAATACAAATTCTACAAGTCACAAACTTTTTGTATTTGTCTAAAAAAGTCTAAAAAGTAAGTATAAATAAACAATAACATTTTAATTTCTACAATTGCCCAAATTGAATAACCCATTTTTTAGCTTGGGGTCTATTTTCATTATGAAATGTTTGGGGTCTATTATCCATAGTAAATACCCCATCGGGAGACGCCGTTGGTTTCGAGCCGCCGTGACGTATAAGTTAACTGGGTAACGCGTTTGCGAACATACGTCACAGATGGTAGACATGACGCTTCTACCAACCTATAAATTTAATAAACTATCTAATATTTAAATATACACCTAGGCCTCGTATAACACGGTTATATGGTTTCCACAAAAACACCGTGTAATACAAATCCATGTTATACGAGGTTTGAAATTCATATAAAATTAGGGTTTGCGTTCCAAAAAAAATATCAAAGTTAGTTAATTTCATTTATTTTTTTAAATAAATAATCGAAACAATATACATTTACGTATTTATTAAAAAAAAACATTAACAACATATAATAGATCAGTCATTCAACATCGCTATCACTTACAATTCCATATGTTCGACTATTTTTCGAGATTGGTTGTGAGTTTTCATCGTCAGAGGATTCTGGGTTATTTTTGGACTTAACCTTTAAAAATTCTGTAATAAGCAATTGTCTGCTTTTAGCGTATAAATCGTTATAAAGGGCCAAAATCTGTTGTAATTCCCTCTTGAACTTCAAACTTCTTTCCGGTATAGGATCATTTTCTATAAAAAAATGTTCTAATGTATCAACCAATCCCAAATTGCGTCATTTTTTTTTGTATTAGAATTTGAATCACTTCTGGCCGCCCATTACCTTTACTTTCAGTCATTAATTAGCCATTAGGCTCCAGCCAACTTTTTTATCAATCCTTCTTCATTCAGCGGTCACAAGTCCTCCAATATTATTTGGATATCTTGAATATCCATATCATCAAATCCTTCTCCACCAACACCACGACAAATGTTAATTGTCTCTTGGTATTCAACTTCTATTGGTGATACAACATTTTCAGCAGGTACTACTTCCACAGGGACACAGCTTTTTCCAAAAAGAATTAATGAATAATAATAATAAATAATAATTAATAATGAATTAGGTTAGGTTGGGTTGGGTTGGGTTGGGTTGGGTTGGGTTAGGTTAGGTTAGGTTAGGTTAGGTTGGGTTGGGTTAGGTTGGGTTGGGTTAGGTTAGGTTAGGTTAGGTTAGGTTAGGTATAAGAACACAAAAAAAAATAAGAATAAATAATAATAAAATAAGAATAAATAAGAAAAAAATAAGAATAAAAAAGAAAAAAATAAGGATAAATAAGAAAAAAATAAGAAAAAAACTAGGATAAATAAAAGGAAAAGAAATAAGGGCAAATAAAGAAAAATAAGAATAAATAATAATAAAATAAGAATAAATAGAGAAAAATAAGAATCAATAATAAGGAAGAGAAATGCTAAAAGAAAATATATAAGGAATAAATATAAGGAATAAATGGGAAAAAAAAATAAAAATTATTAAAGAGAATGAAAAGCCAAGAAAATATAAGAATCAATAAGAAAAAATAAGAAAAATATAAGAAAAAATAAGAATAAATAAGAATAAATAAGTAAAAAATACTAATGAATAATAATAAAATAAGAATTAATAAGAAGAAATAGGAAAAATATAAGAATAAATATTAAATGAAACGAAACAAGCAAAATTGACAAGTCTCGTCATGTTCAGTATGATTTGTGATGGCTATACATGGGCCGATACAAATCAAACATGTTAATTCATTTTTTTAATTGTTGATTTTTTTTTCTGAAACCGTCATTATATAAAGCGTGTTATACAAAAATACTTCACAATAATAATGCCGTGTTATGTAAAATCGTGTTGTATAAAACCGTGTTATACGAGGCCTAGGTGTATATATTTATCTCAATTCATTTAGATTTTTCTCCTTGAATAAAATTAATTATCAAGCATATAATCTCATTAAAATTTTTGATATCAAAAGATCCTTTAAAAAAAATCAAAATCCATAGTATTCGTGCAAAATTTATTATTCGGAATGAATTATTATGCATTATTTACCTATTTTCCAAAAAATAATCGTCGAGAAGCACCCTTATAACTGAATTTATCTTATTATATAAACTCCTTTGTTTTGAAAATTATTACTGTTTTTTAAAACAATTGAATATTTTTTTGTTATCAGTAATTTTAATCATTTTCCTGATATTTAAATATATATTTTTTACATGTACATTAATTGGAATCAAATACTGACTCAATACATTTTAATATAGAGAACGAAAAAATGGTAATAAGAGCCAAATATAACTACTTTTTTTAAATAAAACTTAAAAAGAAGCAATATTGAAATTTAATAAGACAGTTGTGTTAGTTTACTTAAAAGAAAATACAATCTTAGAATCGATAGAATGACATAAATACGATATCTAACGTAAACTATGTGACAGATTGTGTTGTTATTATAAAATTAACATTAAGCAATTGATAAGCTAATACTAATAATATTTTAATTATTTACCAATCACATATGCAAAATGATGACATCTATGTATTGAAGAGAAATATGAATATTTATAATTTCACTTGTTGGATGCACCTAAAAATAATTACAAGGAAACTATGCAACTGAAACAATCATTAATTAAATAAATTCATATCATAATCCATCAGAAGCAGATTCTACCAATTGAAACGTATTTGTTAGTCCTGAAAAGGACTGTTAATTTTTAATATACTTATCAATAACTAACATATTTTTAAATATATTTCCAGCGTTTACTATACTTTTCAAGTCGACGGCTAGAATAAAATATCTTATATTAATTAAACTTACTCGTGATCGTCTAGTATTCGGTATCACTCTGTAGAATTAGAAATTCACAAACCTATTTCAACAATCTGTCTAGACAGATTACATGAGGTATTTGTGATATGTGCTTAGAGTTATATGAGGCAGAATATATTATCAAAGCAAACATGAAATGAGGAAGCGTTTGTCCATTTACATAGACTGAAATTTCATTGCGCTAAATATATCTGAATATTAATAAATCATCTCTAAAATTTTCGCTACTTACATGCCAGTTGATCTCAGGAATATATAATATGCAGCTGTAATCGTAACTTTCAGAGTTACAGTAACGATCGTTTTATTAAAACTGAAATAAATATAAAAAAAATAATAATGAATCCTCCAGAAAATAAAATAAATAGTGATTAAATCCATCTTTTAAACAAAAATAGTATATGTTTTGGTTCATCATTTAAAAGAACGAGTTAATCGCTTTATAATAAATAAATAATATACGCAAATGCAACTGAAAAGATAATTACAAAATGATTTAATTATATAGAAGAATAACGTTACATATTTATAAAAATAAAATTGTTTCACTAACTTATTTTTATTCGCATGATTTGACTATGAAAACTCAGTTATATTTAGACATTGATCAATAAAGATTTATATTTGTTAGTAATTAATAAGATGATTCAATTATATATATTAATCATTTATAAGAGCCTCACTTATATACTAAATCATAATGTATTTTTAGAAATATAACCTAAAATCTACCGTTGCAAAATCAAATTTATTATATAAATATATCAGTTGTGATTTCAATCAAATCTTATTGTATCACTACATGATGTGAAAACGAATATAAGATCTTTATAATGATAATATTAACACAAGTCAATCTATGTTGACCGGTGATGACAAACAGAGCGCAACAACTGAAAGGGAATTTCTTTCCTAACCTAAGATTTTGAAAAACATTTCTATATATAATATATCCTTTGATCTTGATTTAATAATATATTAGTTAATGATTGTTGGGAATGGAGACATCTAATCCGGATAATATTGAAGTATGATAGAATTATATTACAAAAATTAAAAAGATCGTAGTAATTATCATAGGTTATTTTTATCGGTAAAAATGGCATCTGTCAATGCAATATTTGGGATGATGGATAAGAAATTAGTCATAGATGACGTTGAGTGATAATTATAGTTTTAAAAAGTATTCATCTTTTTGTTTGAATTATCAAAAATAATGAAAAAAAATCAGGAAAAACAAAACGGTTCTAATACTTCAGAAATAAATACTGGATGCACCGAAATTATAGATAATTAAGATAAAAGAATACTTAAATTCGGTATTCTGAAACACTACCAAAGCGAATAGACATATTTGTCGTTTATAGATAGTCCAAAATATAATTGAATACAATTTTCCAACTTCCACCAAGATAACGACTTAAATACATAACACTAACCATTATGAAGATACTTAACATATCTAAATTGTGCAATCTTATAAATGAAAGAGGGTAAATAAATGAAGAAAACCATCAACTTACCGAAAATGGCTGAAGTCTATATATATGAAATCATTATTTAAATAAATTTCACTAGGAAGCTAACGATTTATTTTACGATACGTTAATGAGTCTATGCTCTATTCATTTTAGAGAATCAGCGTACATCGACAATGTTTAATATATGATCATCATGAGCTTTCACAGTTCTAGATTATAGTGGTATTTCAGTGAATTCCGAGTACATTCGTTTATGCACGTTGACTCTATAAAGTGAAATTATATTTTAATTATAATGTTAAAAATATAGCAAAATTGTGAATAATGTACGATAGAAAAGTAATTCGCCGCTGCAATTCAAAATTAAACTGAAGCCCCAACTAAACGATAGCTAAAATCTAATTCTAAACAAAAAAATGTATTTGAATATTACTTTTTACTATAATAGTAACACAAAATTCTTTATATCGTCTTATAATAAGACTCGGTAAGGCATTTATTCAAATACCAACTCTAAAACAGAACGCAACTGTTGAAGATCCGAGAAGACTGAATCTAAATCAAATCGAAATAGTGCCAAAAATAATCCTAATAGTTCATATTAAAGGGATCCAAAAGAAATTGCTCATTTTTTAATCTAATGTTCGAGTGAAATTTGTGTCTGGATATGGTAAATAAAGTATACTGTAAGTTTTTTTTTGCTCAGAAGTATTATTTAGCATTATTTATCAGTAAAAAAAATATATTATTGTTAAAGGAAAAATGTTGAAACTAGAACACATCAGAGATGGTATGTAACAAAGACACCACAGCTATTAAATAAATTTATGGTGAAGTACTGGCAGCACGTAGATGTCAATTTAGGTTTTAAAGGTTCATATCGGGATATAGAAATCCAAAAAATGCAACTGAATCTGGACGACCTTCCAAATTTGGTGATATATTGAGATTACTGGTCGAATCGGATACTCGATTACCCATAGAGGTATTAAGGCAGAGACTCAAATCTCCAAGATCTTCTGTACAGTCACATTTGTCACGTAAACAAATAAAATAGGAATGTGGATACCACAAGCTAACCGAAGATAACAAAAAAGAGCGGAGACATATGCAATTCTTTGACCCCGAGACAACAAATTGTAACTCAAAATGAGAAATGGATCTTTTACAAAACATAAGTGGAAAAATGTCATGACTTTCTCCCAATCAAAATCCCGTACTAACCACCCTAAGCTTGGTTTAACACTCTGCAAAGTTATTTTGTGCATTTGGTGGTATGTAAAGGTACGTTTCCGAACTCCGAACGCGGTAGAAATGCCTTGCATATAGCCAACAATACTTACCACTTTGACGAACATAGTAGTTGAAAATGACTACGGCACCCAACATCACGATCTGCATAGTAACAAGACGGAATCGGTTTCATTCTGCTGAGTATTGTTGTCTACAGGCAAGGCATACACGCAATATAGTTAGCGATCATTCGCAGTCGATTATTGCGTCGACTGCGCTGGGTTCAGAACGTACCTTAAGAGGAATAATTCATTATGAATTATTAAAACCAAGTGAAATTACTGTAATTATAAAATAAAAATCAAAAGTCTAATTTTGAATGATAATAATTCTTCACCACGATAACGGACGCTCTAATAAAGCAAGAATGACCGAAGAAAAAATTCAGGAGTGAAACTGGAAGATTCTGCCATGCCCTTCGTATTCCCCAGACCCTGATTCTATTCCTTCCTTTGCTATTACTTTTTCTTCTGGTCCATGGAGCACACTTTTGGACGATTTCAAAATATTTATTTATTTATTTTATTTATTTAAAGACAATGCGGATTGGCATTACAGAATGACCCAGTTCGCCAATCACGCATAACACATAATAATATGATTCCAAGTCGAAAACCAGTTGAACGGCAGTTGAATTGTTTTTTCAAAAAAGGATTTAAAACTACAAGGATGGAAAACAGTTTCTAATAATGATAAAAATTATGTTTTATAATATGTAAAAAAAATTTGAAAAAATATACATTTCACAATCATAAAAAAGCGAGATTTCGAGAATATATTGTATGCGGAAAATCTCAAGGAGTATGATCTGAGATGATGCTAAAAAGAACTGAATATTGTCGGAGCCTGTCTAGGATACCTTAAGTAATTTATAATTAGAAAAACTAGACAAACGATCAAATCAAATTGGAATGGACACCAATCTGCAAGCTCTTCCATGTCTTAAGCGAAGACATCTCAAACAAATTGAAATAATAGGTCTGTGATAGATTTAACCTACCCATACCATAGTGAGTGTTGCGTAGTTATACTCGGTATTAGTCAGTACATCTGAATTTGAAACGAAGAAATTTGCAAAATTAAAACAGCAGACATCACAGAGTTAAAGAGCAGTACATGTTCTCTGCTGAAAGAGCACCAAAGTGCACCCGGAATTCACAGAAATAAATATACATCACGAATTTCACATTAGAGCAGACATTGCCGAACTCAAGAATGAATATTGCAGTCTCCCACTGAATCCAAGATTCGAGCATGAAAAAAATAAGGGAAATGTATGAAAGACATTGATTTAAAGAGAAGATATCTAAGGCGTGAGAGAAGAATCAGAAGAAATGCTTAATAGATTCTAGGCTAGACTAGAGGTACGAAAAATGACACTGCTTACTCAAAAAACACAAACGACGGAAGACTATCTTGACCGCTTTGGAGTAAATCTGAAAGATTTAAAACATAGGTTCCTAAAGCGGGTGGAACTGCCTTCCCCTAAGTGGGCACTGAACCTTTCTAGGGGAGTAATAGTGGGTTCATGGAAGCATTTAGGGCATTCAAGCGGTCTAAGTAGAAGCACTTTATGGCCATCACCCTTTCAATACGAAAAACTATTATAATGAAATGCAAAGTGGGCAGTGGCCTGATAACATTTGGGAACCTATGAAGACCATGAATTACATAACTCATATGAATCTTCTTTTATGAAACAAGATCATGGAAAAGCTAGTATATAACGTGGCTAGTCCCACTGTAACCGCAAAGCCGATTAAAGTCTTGACGGATTCTATCATTTTTTTATTACAAAGTGATAGAATTGTATATTGGTAAATAATGACCATTATTAAGTCTTTATCTACTACACAAATGGAGGTGGGAACAATCTGAGTGAAGGCAGTTCGGCCTCCAGCCAGCATAGACGCTATCACTAGACGGATCCCTATCCTATGCAGAAACAAAGACGATTAAAAGACTCCGAACGGCAGCCGGAAGGACAAGGGAAACGATGAGAAAATGAGGCTACTGAAATAAACCAGCAACCCAGAAAAGTGCAAACCTTTGCTAACGATCTGCTTAACGCAACTAACATGGCCAAAATTTACCGTTGCATTTAAAGCATCGAAAGCCGGACCCAAGATGAATCTACACTTTCAGATGCTTCCATCAGAGACTTCTAGCCCTACTAGAATCTCCAAGAAAAAACCATGAGGTATCAATTGCACGACAGATAAAACCTCGTATATAGTCAGCCCTCCTACAGCGTTTCCTCTAAATCACTGCTTTTTACAAAATTCCTTGTCAACCAAAGGGCATTGACCTTTATTTCGCTCGGAAATATATTATATTTACGAAATATCTAAATTGACCTTAAAAATATTAAAATTTTGTAGAAAACAGCAACTTAAAGGAAACGTTCTAGAAGGGTTGACTGTATAGCTAGGTTCGCCATATCCAGAAAACAGACCAAGACAGACTTGAGGCCGTTTATTACCGACAGAAGTACAAATTATCCGAAAGATCTGAAACACTAAAAATATAGCCTAAAATAGATTGAGCTGGACCATATTGAGGAAACACAGATATTCTTGGACGAGAATATTTAATTCATAATTTCGAATGTGTATTATGAAAAATGTACGCAATTGGTATTAATTAAATTTTGTAAAATATTCAAAACACTTTTCCCAAATGTAACTTCCTACAAAACTAATATAATTATCAGAATTTTGTCATCATTACTATCAATATTCTAATGCTTCCTATTTAAATTTTAATTAAGGTCTCGATTTTCATTCTGCAGAACGAGATGATATAATTTTAATTCCAAAAAATATTAATGAAAGAGAATAATCAATTTAATTAAATCTCATTTTAATACATTTTTTTATTTAGAATTGAACCTCAACAAAAAATACCAAACTCAAGAATTTATCTATAAAATAATATAACAAACGTTGTGAATATCCATACCTACCGATATGATCTCAGATTATCTTTAGAACGAAAGGCTTCTCGTCATCCATGAATAACCTGTCAGTATTTCATATTATTTTTTGGACAAAAATCATTTAAGAACAACCCTTAATTTAAAACTAGGGAAAAAATATTCAATTCGTGTCGAATCAAATTTGAATTTAATTATAATAAATCAAGGATTTATTGTAACAAAGAAATATAAAGATATAATTCTTTTCGTGCTATGAGTTGAGAAGGACATTAGATGGATGAAAATAAAATAAACCAATTTTGAAATACGTCATACGTACCTGTAGGAAATGAACATCTCCGAAGCATTGTCCGATTATTTAATTAATTATAAAGGTATTACTATTATCGTTAATGATCTTGAAAAATGATCAAAAAATAATATCAATGGGGGATTATCTATAGGAAAAACGACTTAATAACAAATATTCAATCCAATTGCAATCGATCGCAGAGTATAAATTAAAAAACTAAAATATGGTTTAATAAAATAAAATTAACTGCTTCACAAAGATATATTAACATTTTTTATATACTATTGACAGTTGCAGGTAACCACAGTTAACCAAAATTGATTATAGACAAAGTGTGATATTTTAACTTGTTCAGTTATTTCTCTGAGCGAGATAACTAAAACAGCGATTAATAAATGTTGTAGAGCTCAAAATAAATTGAGGAAATATACAAGCACTTTATTATTTACATTGTAAGTATAACTAAGTATATGACAAAAAGAACACACATTTCATTCTATCCAAATTACTTGTCATATAATAAGAGGAAAAAAATAAAGAAACATGTATTTTTTTTATTACCTGACAAATGCATAATCTAAAACAAAACGAGAAAAGTAAGCATACTTTAAAATTAAAAAACATGGTAATATCCCTAATAGCACGCGGTCTTACAAAATGAATCCGCCAACTCTGCAACAACCTCTTCACAATACAAATTTAAATCTACAATACTTGGCGGGATTCTTCGTAACATGCGAATATTAACCAAAAACATATTGCATCGTTTGCGAGATTAATACTCCTTCACTGAAAATATTGTCGACATATCAACGAACATATCAATCAATCGTTATTGCATTATTTTGTTTAACATGCATCGATATGTTGACAACCAAATATTGTTCACATCCAACCACCTATTATACCACAAAATTATGTTCACAATC
Source organism: Philopotamus ludificatus (assembly GCA_022495035.1). Lineage (NCBI taxonomy): Eukaryota > Metazoa > Arthropoda > Insecta > Trichoptera > Philopotamidae > Philopotamus > Philopotamus ludificatus. Next base: position 79,185 of record JAGXCT010037239.1, on the reverse strand, counting down.
AACAATGAAAAAAAATTCACAATGTATAGACAATAAAAAAAAATCAAACCATATACATTTTGTATTATCGGTAAAGCCATTATCGAGAAACCGCACTCGTTTGTTACTTACTAACGTGTTTGATAATTCGCATGCACGAGATAACATCAATTTACTTCCGAGTAAAAAGTAATCAAACCAGTCAATAACGCGAGGCAAACTAATCCCCGAATCATGATATTAACGAGATAACTTTTTTACATTAGATATAACTGATGAAATTTTCAGAATAATGCATGAAGATAACCCGTTAAACGGTTCCAATAGAAATATTCTCTTATACTCGTAACCCTAGAATTTTAAGCAATTGTACAATCATCATTCGTTAAATTATATACATAGAATTCGGATGAAAGTCATCTAAATATAATAACAGAATCGTATTATTAAGCAATATGTTAAAACATCAATTGTAAAATCTATTGAACGATAACGGCACAATCCCGTAAAATTTTACGAGTCACCTTAAAAAATGCAAAAAAAACCTCGCATTCCCGTCGAAAGAACAATCCTAATAGGATGCGCCTGAGATAAACATAATTTATATTTCAAAACATCATTAAATATTTCACAAAATTAAACCAATAAATCCAAAACATAAAATAAACAGCTATTCTTCCCAAAAAACCGATAAGAGTCACACCTAGCTACGCTTACTGAATAATTTGATTCTTAAAACTAATGAAAATATTTACAATATACAAGTCTAATTACATATGTATACATTTTGAATAGAATGCGTTATCATTTTTCCAATGATGACTAATAATGGAAGGAAACAAAAGTTACACATTGACTAGTTAATTTTAAAATTATTCTTTCAGGATCCACACTATGACTAAAAACCGATTCGTTTGAGATTTACGAAATAATCTATATACGTTCAACACCCTGATACATTTATAAATAAAGATTCATTTTGGGCGTTCACTGCAATATAAGAAGAATGAAAACATATTGTTTGTACTGCCATTATCTGCCGTTGAATTGACAATAATATTTACAGTTAATTCCCGCAATGGATTTTAAATCAAACATATTTCTGAGAGTTAAAAACCTTACAATTAATTTAAGATTATCTCAATTCGTCGTCTATTTCTTTTATTACTAATTTAAAATACATTTAAATTAGTCGTCTTTAATAATTATGATATTTTGAAATGTTAAAATTTTATTATTGAAAATAAAAATTATTAGTATTTTAATTACCGTTGGATTCATTTATTTCAATGAAAGTAGTTGGTCGGTCACCAGTATCCACCCCTGGGTGGTCTTTGATGACCTCCCCACGGTCTCCGATAGTTGTTTTTCCCCCGCATATTGTGTTGTGGAACAAAATACGGTTCTTCAATGAACGGCTGCTGATTCAATAGAGGAGGCGGTCTTCTGAAATTTATCATTTGCGGCCGTTGATTGAGCATAGGCCGATTGATCCTCGGAAAATTAGGGGTCATGGGAGTCATAGGATTCATTAGAGCAGCCCTATTTTGCCACGGATCACGATTAACCTCGTCGTCAGGTCTATCCCATTCTTCATCTATACGACGCTCATTCATATGTTTCATATCTTGAGAGCCGTCTCGCATATTATGTATATTTGGATTAGAAGGATTCATGGCATTCGTTGGAAAATCAGTGAAGATATCGGATGCGAGATTTTGATCGGAATCGATCTTTTCATTGTGGAACGAATTATTGCCATACTCCTTTTCGGACATATTATCGATCTCCTCGCTGCTATTTAAACGGAGCAAATTTGTCCTAGAGACATCACCATCGTGATGCATATTTGACGAAATGACATCAACGAGTAATCTATTATTATTAGTAAACGATTTATCTCTATTAGCATCCTGATTTCTAAAGAGCTGTTGATTATGGTGCGGAATGGGTGGTGGCGGATGGCCATGAATTTGAGCCATCGATGATTCAATACGCATGTGCCTACTGTAATCTGAAACAAAATTAACATGAACAATATAAATAAACAAAATTTATTTATAGATATGTATTTAGATAAATAATTACCATCGTCATCATGTATTTCTTCATCGGACATCTCCATATCGATACTTTCGACGTTATCATTATGAGAAAGTGCACGTCTAATCGGAGGAGGCTGACTTAAGTGTGGCGGCATAGGCGGTGGCACCAATGTAGAAAACTCTTCATTAACATTTCTATAACTCTACAACAGCAATAAAATAAAATAAAATAAATATTCGATTATCTTAATTTGTTGAAAAAAGTGATTTACCAGATCAGTTTCCAGAACTTGAGGAGTCCATGGTGAAATGGGTGGGCCAGGTGGTGGCAGTAACGATCCCATTGTCAATGAAATGAGATTTCTGTGGTCTACATCACCTATTAACAAATAACTAACACTTCAGAAAAATTACATAGATAAATATGAAAATACATTATTAACACTTTTGGGGACACTTAAAAAATGTATGTGAATACACTGGGACATAAAAAATCTCTAAAATACACATTATAATATATTGTAACGTCGGAGGAAAGCTGGAAAATCGGTTTGCTTGGTCTATGACATATTGTGGAGCGATTCAGCAGTGAGGCTAAATGCGATAGGATCACGGGTGACGACTTAGCTGGTTTTATAGGTGACAATGGCAGATATGGTTCCTGAAGGATCCTGGCTCTTAAAGTGTTTGCTATACCACACTTGTAAAAGGTGGTACTGCTTCAAAGCCCACAGCAGGAGCAAGGCCCATAGTTTAGGATCTATCAGGTGCAGTGACCTAGAGCCATCACGTGTCATGGATCAGAGATGGAGATGACATTGCTTAATACTCCCCGACTGAGACCCTCCGTTTATATAGATACCCCAGAGTTGAGATCAGTTTGGAGACAGTCAATCGCCTTAAGAAGGCAGTAGCCTTCAGGATGGTCTTAGCGCACTCACAGTAGTGCGCTGCTATCATTATATTAATACTCATCCTCCTGCGATGCCAATGATTATTGTCACAGTTAAGTAATACTGTAATTCCTCAGGTGGCATAGGCTGGTTAAATCCATGTAATGATTCCGATAATAAAGATACTGTATCTCTACAAAAGAATTGTATGTAATTCACCGTCCTTTCGTTATATCCATTTCCAGATCTGAGCTCACGTTAATGTATATTTAAGAAACTTCTTATTTTTTAAATTAAGTTTGAAGACAACAAGTACTAACTTACACACAAATATCTCGGCATGTACCACTGTAGACGTAGAACCGTCCGGTGAAAATTACGTGAATTGACGTCATGTCCCACATGACAAAAAAATGACCGCAATTGCCATAATTTCCGCGTTAATGTATTTATTTTTCTTGCAGCTTATAAGCAATATTATTATGTAACCATGACTGAGCTAACGTTAAACCTCCTGACAAATTTTATGAATTTATTATGACATTGGTCAGAGGATGAATGTAAGTGTGCGAGACCAACCACCTCCGCATCTTTAGAAAATATTAATCAAATATTTCTATGGCTAGATGGCGCTTTGAAATTTACTTTTAAGCCATCTATCCATCATCAAATAAAAAAAAATTGTGCCATTCATACCTTTATGACCAGATCTTTTCCCCGCATTTGCTTGCGGCGACATTACAGGAGGTAACGGTGGCAACATTCTTTGATCAACGTCGTCCCCTGACAAAAGAACTAACGAAAATAATGATATGAATTGCGCATTTTATAAATAAACGAAAATAAAATTAAACTCGATAATACCTTGCGGCATTGAAGGTGGTGGTGCTAACAATTGGCGTTGATCGACGTCCGGTGTGGGCGGTGGAACTGGAATAATGGCGGGAGGTTTCGGCGACGTCAACTGTTCGATAGGGGGCGATTCCGGAGTATCGGCGGGTAATATTCTCTACAAAATTAAATTAAAAAAAAATCAAAATCATATAAATCTAAAACGAATCAATAAAAAAAATACCTGCATATCCCAGTTCCATTGCGAATGAGGTTGACCACTATCGCGAGAGTAAGATTCAGCACTCGAATTAACACCTAAAATAATTTAAATTGATTTACATAATTCAATGATTATTATATAAGTATTATTATAAACATTTAAAATACCTGATGCATTAAGAAGAGATGAATTAAGAGAATTGCTCCCATAAAAATTCAAACTGCTATTCGAAGGATGAGATAGAGACATATTACCATCGGTATCGTCAGATCGATTTAATAAATCTAATCCGGGCAAAATGGGGGGCGGAGGAGGCGGCGGTGTGAGTCGCGGTCTATATAAAGATTCTGCAATTGAAATTTTTGTATTAATTATAATGTGATATGTATATTTTAAATAAGTTTTTTGTATATAAATATATAAATAAAACACACCTCTATTATTGGAAATAGATTGTGGTTTTGATGGTATTAATGAATTTATTAATGAATGAATATCGAGTGAAGGTTCGGCCCCAGGTCTCGTATTGATCACTTCAATCTTTTTACCTATAAAGTAAACATTGCCAAATAAAATTTAAATGCTATAAACAAGTGCCGAACTTTCAATAACATACCTTCTTCTAATGTAGAATTATCGGCTTTGGCAAATTTATTTTTGAACGAAGAAAATGAAAATTCAGGATTTCCCAAAAAGCTCCCAAAGCCCTTTATGGAAAAATCAATTTCATTCATATGCGTAGGTAAAGAGTTATCATTCAAGCTTGTGTCTATAAAGAATATAACATTAAATTAATTAAATCATATAATAGATAAATCAAAAAGTAAAATACTTCTAGTCTTAAATGCTAATCAATAATAAAAAATTACGATTAGGTATCATTTCTTTTCCATTTTTTAAATAAATATAATCGATTATCCATTGAAACTACATACATAGAAGGATCCTCCTGACCATTAGTGACGGATGAGTCGTTGAAACAAATACAGTGGATTCCTCTTAATCGAGACAATAGTTAATGAGGATAGCCTTTTATTTAATTTTGTAAATAAGGGCCAAATGAATCCTATAAACTGACATGATTTTTTGAATTCTGACTGAATGGTTAGATTATGAATCACTTTTTTCTAATGTAAGATAATCTCCCAACAAACATTTTAAATGGAAAAAATTCAAAATGACACTTGCCTTTAATTTATTTTGCCTTTATTTTTACAGATTCGGAGATTTAACCCTTTTAATAACATCGATCGATCTAAGGCGGCCTAGAAATTTACTATGCAATATTTAGTTTATTTTTTGAAAACCTATGACACTTTGCACCAATACTGAGACCCCTTCTATTTCCCTGGACACAGTGGGGAGGTTAAAATCTGATACCAACGGTGGCAAAGATACACGTTGAATACCAGCAATATTCAAGAGAGGAAAAATTCTTTAATCTGCATACCAAGACAGTTTGAGTCACAAGAGTATGGACACAAAAGAGGAGCCCTCACTTCATGTGTGAGAAGATTTCTTTGGCCTGATATTCGACCATTCGAGACTGCTGTCCTTGCCTTTGCCACGCATGAGACGCTCACCGAGTGAATGTCTCATGGGTGGCAAATGAAGATGATGATGAATGAGTATTAATAAAAAAAAAATATGAAACATGCTTAAAATAAGCTGGTTATTTACAAATTAATGGGGGGAGATTGATTCGACATATTAAAGTTAAAATTAGAAGAGTTTCAATGTATTAGTATGTTATTAATTATTATACTTATAGAGATAAAAAAGATCGAACATAAATGGTTCGAGTGCAATTTATGAAGAAACCAAATAAATAGTTTTTAGTGAAAAATTGACCGTTAAAAAATTCTCTGTATATTTTTTTATTACTTTTCAGTTCAATAGAACAAAAATAATATTTTTAATATTTACCAGATATATCTTGCATCGAAGAAAATGGCAAATCTAAGTCTTCATCAGGACCAGGTGATGGTACTGCTTCACCGGGAGACGGCGGAGAAGGCACAGGACTTCGTATCATTGACGGTAATGTCATGTATAATTCGTCCAACTTCCTTTTCAGACCGCGAACTCGACTACCGAAGCTCTTATACGCCTAAAATATTTTTTATGTTGAATAGAACAGCAAAATCAAGTTAAAATAAAAATTTAATGCTTACAGTGACTACGACTTTCACTTCTCCCCTTTGAGTGTAGTAATGATGGTGGGCTTTTTGCAATATCCGGCATAGTGTAGTACGAGCCACAAGCTCCTTTTGTAAAGCGGTAACATAAGCTTCTAATCGTGCAATTCCATTGTCCAGTTCACGCTTTGCCTCATCTGTGTCTTTTCGCTCTGTAAATTCATAATAAAATAAATACAACCAATATACAAATTTACTTTAATTATAGCAATTGATTACCTTTTAATACTGAAGTTAAACTCTCTATATTGTTCAACGGCAAATGGCATTCTTTGATATGCTTCATACTTTGATTACTGTCGACTTCTAATACCGAGCATTGCCTTATTTTATTCACAAGATGAACAACCTATAAAAATACATAATTAAAATACACATTTTCCCAAAAAAAAAATATATAAATATGCAGTAAAAGTAATGACAAATACTTGAAAATCATTGGGATCAAGATCCGGCGTTTGTTTACCGGCCGTTACACTGAGCAGACCAGTCAAATCCGTTAAAAATTCGTCATCATATATCTGTCTCTGCTCCCATATACGAAATATCCTCAAAATTTTCCTTTTAACCTTATCATCCCTAAAAATGATACATTGATAAAAAAAACTGTTACAAGTTTGTTATCTATCAGTGAATAAATACTGACCTAACCAACGGAGTCGCTTTTTGTAAAGTCGTTCCCCAGCTCTCGACAAATTCATAATTTTTCCGTTTACTATATTGTATGACATCATTTGCGAGATAAAATAAAACCAATCTGTGTTCTACTTTTGCTGCAATTAAAGAAAATACATTATACAACATATTATTAATATTTAAATAGGCGATTATCGCATTATAATTACCTCTCTTTAATACATTTAACCAACATGCAACTATTTTCTTATGATACTCTCTCTTCGACAAACACCAAGATGATAACGCTTGTATACTCTCTTGGGAATCCTTAAGCAGAGTCAAACGCTTTTCAAATGCGAGCGTGTTAAACTCCTCTGCAGCAGCAGCCATTGTGTAGACTGTGATATATCCAATTTCTGAAGAAAAAAAATATTTTAATCAATCAAAATCATATGATATTTATTAGTTTATTTTATATTATATAAGTTTTGATAAAAAAAAAAAAGTATGTTGAATATTTTAATTTTTAGGGCTGTATAAGTCCATTTGTCCCAATTTTTTCACCTTATCTATGACGTATCTTGACATTGATAGCCTTATTGAATGCTTATTTTATTTTTTGATTATCGAAAAGGTTGCTCAGTGATTTTTTACTTGTGAAAAAATGGAAAATGTGTAAAGAATATTTATCCAAAAACAACACAGCTATGCTTCCGTATTTACCGGAAACAATCTTTGTGACTTTTTCCTATTCCCGAAGATAAAAAATACATGAATATACAAACAATTACCGAACATTGGGAAAATTAGGACTAAAAATTGCATTTTGGAAATTCTTGAAAGATTGTAAAATATTTTAGCACACGTACGTGTATGATGAATCTGCTGAGGACCGACTTTGAGAGGGAGAAAATTAATATTAATGAATAAATTTTTAAAGAAAACAAAAATTATGTATATCATTAGATCAAACAACAAACATATTGTATATTTTTAAGATAAATATATCACTAGCAAAATCCTTTTTATGGCAAGAATTTCTTAGATAATTTCCTTCACTTATTTGACAGAGAAGAAACTATATCATGGGTAGCCAAACTTTTATCCACTGCAGGAGACCTGCTTTTGGAAATTTAAAGCCAAAAATAAATTTAAATTGAAAATAAATCTAGATAATACCAATACCAATTTAATAACAAGTTATTTTAATAACAATAATTAATAATTATTAACTTAACAAATTCAATTTTTTTTTAATTTTCATTCATTTAGTTTTCCTGTAATGTCAGAGAAAAACAAGATCAAGAACCCACTTATCATCTTCAAATTGAGGATACGATTTGTTAGATGTTGCCATAATCTCATAAACTGAGACCCAAGAATCTTTTAAAAACTTAGCAAGGCTCAGCCATCTTTCATCGATGTACAATAGTAATTCCCCAAGATCAGATTCACATTCTTCTAGCAATGCTTTGAAATTTCATCTTTGCAAACTGCTTCTACGAATAGAATTAACTTTTTTAAATGCTATATTCATCACATCTTCTGAATTTATTATCTTTAAGCACAAAACTTCCTGGTGGATAATGCAATGACAGTTGGTAAAACTTGGAATATCATCATTATTTTTACAAAGAGTTATAAACCCAATATGATTCCAATAGCAGGAGCCCTATCGGTCCTAATCAAAACCAAAATATATATTGGAAATTCAGTTTTATTAATAAAAAACTTGAATGAATTATATATGTCTTGATATCTCGTTGGTTCCTTCATCGGTAAAATTATTAACAATTCTTTCATAACAAACATATCTTTGAATCCCATTCGAATAAATACAGATAGCCGTGCGATATCAGTGACATCCGTTGATTCGTCGAATTGCAAGGATAGCATTTATTCGTATTTTCTTTAAGAAATTTATATCAAAAATAAACAAAATGGATACACTTTTGTAAATTGATCATGGAAAAAATTGTACTGTATCTTATGAAACTGAAAGAATTCATTCTTGTTTCGACATATCGGACAGGCAGGCGACTAGGAATGGATACACAGTCAACCGGTCGACGTGTTGGCCACCCCTGCTATGTTATTAACAAATGGTACATTTATGACATCCTATTCAAGTTGGCCATCATTATGATCAACTCTTTACAAAAACCGTATAACAAGACAGTTTGGGTTCCGGCAGTATGGACACAAAAGGAGAGCCCTCACATCATGTCTAAGACTCGGATTCCTTTGGCCTTGACTACCAATTGAGAATCCGGTAAGGCCAATATGCACGCCCTCAGGAACATTAATAAAAAAAAACTGAAATGAATGGTGAAATCAGATCCTCGTCGAACCATTGAAGAGCTATTAACCAAGATGGTCCATAGTCCAGGCCATGCCATTTGGGAAAATCACATAAACAAGAATCTTGGATCCCGCATAAATAATCATTCCTGTTATTCCATTTTGAAGTCAACCCATTTTTATGACATATTGCAAGTAGAGATGTAAATAGATGCTACTCAATAATATCGTATGACAAAAACAATGACTTTTTTCAAGAGAGGTAGCTTATCAAACCCCTCAATGAGCCCTAACAATAAAGAAGGTCCTTTGTTTATGGTGAGATTTATTGAGACTCGTAGTGATGTACTAAGAGTCAATAATAAGCCAAGAATTTTGCATCATGACAACGCAAGGCCTCATGTTGCAAAATGATTCAAGAAAACACAAGTGAGCTTAACTTGGAAGTTTTAACCAATTCTCCATAGATCTCGCAGTCTGTTTACCAACTATTGAAGTAAATGGAACATTCGCTATAGGATTTTATTTTTAAAATGTTGACGAGGTGAAACCATTTATAGAAAAGTTTTTTTAATGGAAAACCAAAATTGTTCTATAAAAAGGAAATTAAAAATTTGTATACACGTTGACAAAAGGTCATTGATAATGACAGAAATTATTATGTAAATTAGTATTTAATACTTTATTGGAAATAAATGTTTTGCGCAAGAAACCCTAATTTTTTATTATTTTTCGGTACCCCTAATATATAATAGGTCGCCGACACGTACAGGACACATACGAGGGTAAGACATGCTTGGTCAACCGGTGGATAATCTAAATAATCACTCCGTACAGATATTCTATAGAAATCGGATGAAAACGTCAGATGAAAATTAAAATCAATTCTAGAAACGCGCAATAGTCACACTAAAGGATTACGCACTATGGATGAGAGCCGCGACAGCTGACAGCGGAAGGGGGGGCGGCTGGGCGAGGGCGGCGACTCGGCGGCCTATCGCAGGGCTGCCAACTCGGCCGGCGCAGGCCGCGGCGCCGGGACGGGCAGACAATCAACGCGAACGGACGCCGATCACTGGTGTTGCCAGGTTTCGGTACCTGGCGATTGCTACCACCACGTAAAAAAAAGTTCAGCAAAATTGAGTTATTAATGAGAATCGAGCTAAGATTTCGTCAAATATTAATATTATAAGAGATGTATAAATATCATGATATATAAATAAATAAAATGTTTTTTTAATTAGGAGCGGGGGGGGGGGGAATAATATAAATAAATAAATATTGGTTGTTCTAATACGATAAAATTTTAAAACAATAAAATGAATTTACCAAAGTAAAAACAAAAAAATAATAATTTTATTTAAAAAATACTTAATTAATATGTTGAATATTTTTAATAAAAAAATATATATCCTATTAAAGTTTTAAGATCACTTTGTGTTATTAACATTGTGGATATGCTAGGTCAAACATAATACTTAGGTCAAACTAACAATTATTAAAAATATTTAAAATTATATTAGTTCACTATAAACTTATCATATCTATCAATTTAACGATTTGTTTACTCCAATGTTTAATAATAATGTTTTAATGAATACTATGTGATTTTGCGTATCATTTTTACAATTAAATATTTATTTCTGAGCCCAGTGCACATACATACAAGTATTATATATTTCAATGACCTTAGTATCTATTGCGTCTGACTCCGATCCGTTCATTTAATATCCCTCATGCTGTGTCGTACTTATATGCATCAATTTAATTAAAGGATATACTTTGTTATTATGATATTAAACTCGTAGGGTGACACTCTTCCAAAAAATATTAATAAATCATACAATCGCACAATTGGGAAAGGATCCTTCTGTCATAATACATTAAATAAATATAATTTATGAGAATTTTATATATACATATATATATTTCTTAAAAAATATTATTCTTTAATGTCGTTTCAATGTCAACAAAATAAGCATTTATTGCATATTTTAAAATAATATTTTTGTGATTTATCATTTACATATTAAGTACAGAAGCAATAATTTTTATCTTGGATGATTGTTCTCCAATCGTTAGTCAAATAAATACAGGGTTTATATTAACCATATCGCTATTTCATTGTTATTAAATTTTGTATTATACTATTTTAAAGCTTTCGAAAATTAACAAATATTTATTATATTAAAAATATAGAGATTTATTTGAATTGTATAGATACTATACATACAACTGTGTAATCTGCTCATCCGGTTAGAAAGATAATGCAACTTGCTAAGACCTAAGAAGAAATTATTCATTATCTTCGGTTAACAAAAAAAATCTATTGATGAATGGTTCATGTATCAATAATAAATCTTGATAATTATATTATTGATACATGCATAGATTATAAGTGACGATATTTACGTATATCTTAATAATATTAAATTACTTATTCATATATCAAATTACTAAGCATTTATTAAGTAAATAAATATTATACCGGATTTACAAGAAGCAATATTTGTCGGTTGTTTGACTAGAATGCCACAGATAATATTTTGATAAATCTATTGACCCATGACCTGGCCATTATCAGACTCTGATCCCGTTTGCATTATGATGGTATTTCTTTTCACTCTACCACCATACGTGATACGATCGGGTCGTGTTGTTAAATGCATATCCACTTCACGTTCAAGTTCAAAATCATGATCGACTAGATAGCTCTTAGTTGAAAGTTCATCATGAGTGTGCTGAAAAAGTTGTGCTTTTTTGTATTAGTTTTGTATTTAGTGAATTTAATTAACGCACGTAAGTAATTGAGTATATGCATTTATATAGTATTTTATAAATACATTAAAATACAATATTAATACTTAAAATATATTAAATAAATTAAGCTATCATGTGCGATCCACGTGCTTAATATAAATAGTTTTTTTTTAAGAATGACGCAAATTTTTATATAATTATAGTACGAATCTAAAGATAATCATATTATTTTTAATGAATGAAAATAAAATATACAATGACGTGACTAAACAGAAATTATGTTGAAATTATTATAGTATATTTCTCAATCGTTGTAAACAATAGATAACAACCTGGCCTTATAATCAAAAGGTCAGGGCTCAATATTTCAAAAAAAGCTATTATAAAGGATGTTTGGAATGTATAAATTGATTAAAGTCGAATTAATAGTAATTTATGATTATTATAGCATTTAATTATTAAATTTATGTTCAAAATGCTATTTATTTTGCAGCAAATCTCATGATTTGAACTGTAGTAATTTATTATTTTTTTGTTTATTTTAGATTCCCTGCGCGACCCGTACATTTGCGGACAGCCACAATGTGATCGTAAGTGAAAGATCGTACTTTTTAAAATGAATTATTTTATTACAATACTCGCGTACTTTATTTAAAAAAAATCATGACAAAATGTTATTATATAAGTGTTAAATGTCGATAAATCTTGATAAACGCCGTATTTTATTTATAATAAATATAAAGCTGAGTCCAATTATTTCAATTAATTAAATATATGCATAATTTTCATATATTTTTACTATGTTGCAATAATTTAGGATAATAATAGCCACGCTTATTTTTATTTATTTATTTTTGAACCGATCATATCCATTCCAGTAATACGTAATTCATATTATCAATGATTTTCTCATATTAAACTAAGCCTATCGTCATTAAAATTAATTATTGTTAGGTTGGTTAAACTGTCAAGTGTCAAATTTGGCAGTTGTACATTTAAATCGTCGAATTAATTCATAGAAATCTAAAATGGAAGCAAATATGTTAAGTTTTTACATTAATAAAAGGCATTATGATAAAATATCAGATTTTGTAAGTTTATTATAAATAATAAAAATGACATATCCATGATTCAGTAATGTAATGCACAATGGGTTAAGATGTATCATTCTAAGCCGTATTTAAACTCCGACATACTTATCTTTTATTCAGAATGGCTAGTTTTGATAATGAGGTATATTTACTGATTTAGCTTTGATGTCAGTTTAGGATATACATATTAATTCATAGCAAAATGTGGAAATATTTTAATAATAAATTTGTATTATTTACAGCTGATGGAAAATTCAAATATAACACATTGGTATCTTATCGGTACAATTATAATGTGTCTGTAAATACATTATTTTCTGGAACCAGTGAAAGTCGTTCGACACTGAATATTGGAGCTGAAGTGAGTGAATATATAAAAAAATATGTTTGTGATTCTTGATGCATAAAAATTAACCTAACAAAATTATATGACAGGTGATTTTGGATTTTCTATCGCCATGTGAAGGGGTATTAAAATTGGAAAATGTAACTATGCGAGATTTGGATGAAAATTACCAGCAAGAGAGAGAAGATAATTTTGCAGCTGAAATAACAAATTATAAACTAAGGTTTGTGTTGAGAAAAATACTGCATTTGTCATAAATATTATATATATTTTCAAACTCATTGCTTTATTTCAGATTTGCTTTTCACAATGGGGTCATAACGGAAATATGTCCAGATTACGAAGAAACCGATTGGGTGCTTAATTTTAAAAGAGGAATTCTTTCACTATTCCAAAATTCTATGTCACGCTTTGATATGGATTTTATTGGAATTGAGGTCAGATATATTATTCTAAAATAATAATCTATTATAAATATATATTTTTAATATTATTTATCGTTTTAGCAAGATGTACACGGAATCTGTAATACAGAATACCACATGCAAGGCCAAGAAAACACCGGTTTAATTATATTAAAGAAAAAGGATCTTACACAATGTGTCGATCGCTTTAAATATTTATCTATTTTACAGACAGTTAGATACAACTTTCAAAGTGTAGGTTTAAATCGGAATTTATACAAATATTGATATTATTGAAATTCAATTTTGTGTTTGATTTATAGAAATTTCAAACATGGCCAGTGTTGGAATCAGACAATCATTGTCAGATAACTATTGATCATAATGTATATACGTCAGTCTCTTGCAAAGAAAAACATTTGATCGAACCATTCTCTGGAAAGCAATCCGGTGCCATTACGACTGTTACGCAAGATCTTGTCATGACGGCAGAAGTCAATAAAACCACCACCAACATGATGGACGATAAAAGTGATGGTAATAAGCAGAAACAAATAATGTATGATTTATTAAAACGATTGAATAATTGTTAAAAATAAATTTTAGAAATGGACAAAATAAATTTACGACATAGCCTTCTTCATAATCACATTCCAGTGGCAAAGTCTTCGGTTAAAGAATTAAAATCAGCCAGAGATATTTTAAAAGAAATATGCAGGTAATTTATGCTCATCGAATATTAATTTTACATTTTATCTATATATTTTTTATTTAAATATATATATGTTTATGTTAACAAGACTTGAAGAATCTTATATAAATTCTGACGCTTCGCACGATAGTAAAGCTACGGATGAATCAGATCAAATGCTGAGCGGAATAACTGTTGCGTTATGGGGAAATTTAGTTCAGGCTTGTCGAGGCCTTCAACACGGAGCTCTTCAACAATTATTGATTAGATCAAACACAATTTGTCGCCAGGGAAAGTATGTAGTTTTGCAATTATTTATTTATTCAATAGAAAATTATTAATATTATCGATGATTTTTATAGAAAGTATATTCTTGACGCATTACCGTATATTGCGAGCGTCGGATCTGTGCAAATGATTAAAAACATGACAATTAAAGGGACAATTGATGAGAATACACGGCAAGAATGGCTTATGTCAATGGCAATGATACCTAGGTATTTTTAAAATAATATATTAATATCATTATATTTTTTTATTTATAAATATAAAAAAATTGCAGACCACAAAAAGAAATGATAATCAGCATGGGAGAATTATTGAAATTATATCCAACAGATAAGTCAATATCATTTGCAACATCGGCAATGGTACATTCATATTGCAGAAACAGTAAAGAGACTCGTAAATACCTTCATATATATTTTATAAAAGCTTTCCGGTAATTTTTATATTTAAAAGTATTATTAATTTATGTAAATATTTTTAGTTACCGAATGCTGTAAGGAAAAACAGAATAAAGATATCATTAAGCTGTTCGAGAATAATGTATTAAACATATTGGCTAAAGGTTCTAAAATTCTGAATAGAACTGAACGGGATACGGTAATATATTTTTCATATTTTCATTTAACCCAAAATATATATCGTATTAATATTGTATTTATATATTTCAGATTATAATTAGTATAAAATCGTTGGGTAATATGGGTGGATTTTCTAACGATTTTAGAGATTATTTAACTAAAGTAATTGAAGATAAATATTTGCCTCTGTCGATTAGAGTACACACAGTCGACGCCTTCAGGAGAAATCCTTGCGTAGAAATGAGGTTATTTCAATATATTCTTTTGATAAAATATTAATATATATAAAATAATATATATAATTTTATTTTAGGAACTATTTCCTTGAATTGTTTCGAGAAGAATCTATGGACGTAGAGGTTCGTCTGGCGTCGTATCTTCAAGTAATGAGATGCCCGGAATATATCACAATTAGAGAAATTTTGCATATTTTAAAAAATGAAAAAATAAATCAAGGTAATGCATATGATTTGATCCTAATATAAAATTTATATATGTTTTTAAATATAATCAAATGTTATTTAAGTGGCGTCTTTCGTTTGGAGCCATTTGGAAAATTTGGAAAAATCGACTATACCATCGAGAGTCGAAAAGCAAGGTTTGTTATCAAGTAGTAATATACCAAAACCAAAAAAAACACCGGATATAAGAAAATTTTCAAGAAATTACGAACATGGCATATTCTTTGATCAATATAACACGGGTTCGTATTTTTATTTTAATTTAAGTTATATATCATACGAGCTTTATTTATATATATTTATATTTATAGGTGGAAATTACGAAGCGAATGTTATTATGTCACCAGATTCGTATATACCCCGATCAGTGTCATTGAATCTTACAGTAGACATGTTCGGAGAATCCATTAACGTTTTAGAGGTTTGTAAATAAGACATATTACATATAAAGAATTATGCATTTAATTATCAATTATATATTTTTAGCTCAAGGCTAGGGGTGAAGGTTTTGAGCAATATGCCGAAAATTTATTAAAAACAAGTACATTCTTTAATCAGAAGAAAGTTGATAAAGCACTGAGTGCTCTACGCATAACGCGTTCCCCCAATGAAGCAGATAATATCAAGAAGAAGGTCGATACGATTGATTATAAAAATGAGGCATTAAATCATCGTTTTCCGATGTTGGATTTAGGAATGAAAGTATTCGGTAATGAAATATCGTTTTGGAGTGCAGAAGGGGATAAAGAAATTAAAGACGCCATGAAACAGATTAATCCACTTCATCACATTAAAAGAATATTTTCAGGAAAGGTAATTATGATAATAGAAATAATACAGTAGAACTTCGCTTAAAAATAATCAAAAAATCGAGTATAATATTTGTTCAAAGAAAGTTATTTTCTCTTATTGTGCCCGAAAATTATTGCACTGCTGTTATCTCCACCTCCTTTGACAAATTCTTACTGTGAAACACAACGCAGGTCCATAAGCTCTTAGTTCTACTCCCCAACAAACTCATCAATATCATTGTTATCCACTTCCAGTCCCATGATTTTGGCTAAAGACATAATCTCGTTGACTACAGGCTCCATGGATACTATCTCACATTTGACAACGCTCTCCGGCCAAGGCTTCTTTCAAGCATAAGTGATTGTTCTCTTGGTAACCTCTTCCCATCCCTTTTCGATCATCTAAAAGGCAACGATGTGAAAGTGATATTTCTAAAATTATCTGATATTGGGTCAATTTCTTGCTTTCCAATGATATTATGTTTCATCTCTACTGGTATTTTTATTCTCTTATGGTTGTCTTTTTGGGCCTTTTTCTTCGGGTACATTTTTGCAAGATTTCTTCCCCTCCCCCCCGTCACTCGTAATGCGAAGGCAGGTATGCGCTGACAGTGTCCGGCACCTGTGTGCAGAAATTTGATTGAAATCCCTATATCCCTACAATAAAGTAACATTTTAAATCGCATTTTGTTCGATTTTAATAAAGTTTAATGAATAACATTTAATATTTGTCAATATTTCCCACTTTGGCGCCTATCGTTGCACTTAATCTTCCGGCGCCTGTGTGCCCCTCACAATCTGGCCATATGGACGGCGCACACCTGGCTAAGGGAGTTTTATATGATTTTTTTTCAGAGAATTGCATATAAAAAGGCATCATTATTTTTGGATACTACATATTCTGTACCGACCGGTTGTGGTTTACCGATGAAACTCAATATGATGGGCACGAGTATTGCAAATCTCAATATGTCCGGCTCGATATCGGATATTGAAAACTTTTGGAAGACAAAAAGCATAGATTTTGAAGGAATAATGTATCCAAGGTATATTCAAAAAGATTATATTAATATACTCAATGTAATAAAATAAACCTGATTTTCATATAAATTTTTATTCACAGCATGGCACTCGGAATCGTAACTACGATGAGTGTTGATGGAGGAGGCTTTGTAGGAACTGGAATACGAGTAAATTTAAATGTTCATACGGCTACAGCTTTATCGGCAAATCTTCATCTTGAAGAAGGCAAACATGCCACACTGCAGATTTCGTTACCGCATTCGAAACAAGAAATTTTTGAAGCCAGGTTAATTCTTATTTTATTTTTAAAATAAATAATATTATTAACGTCTGATTTTTTAAATTGTTTGTATTAGATCCGAATTAATTGTGATGCATGGACAAACCGAAGTAAAACAGATGGGATACAATAAGGATAAAGTTGAGTCTTCCATTTGTAGCTGGCCAATCGTCCACGAAGCACTTGGAATCAAAATATGCGCATCATACGAGGTTGAAAAATAAAATCAAATACTCAACTATTGATTATATATATTTTTATTTAATAAATATTAATAATACATTTTTTTAGTTTCCAAATATGACAAATTTGGTAAATCCACCATATTTCATATTAGCGGGTCCGGCGTGGTATCTTTTATCCTTAGAAAAGGTTGATCCATCAGCTAAAGTCTATGTGTTTTCATATTCTTGGGAGAGCAACAATACAGCGAATATCTTTGGTTTATCATTCGATACACCGAATTCAAAGGTAAATTAAAATATAAATCATTATTGTAATATAAAATGTATTCATCATTTTTTTTTTTAATATTACAGATAAAACGAATGTTTAATACTAGTATAAGTAATTTTGGAACGTCGGGTAGAGCGATGATGTCTTTCCAATCGGCCGATAACTTTTTATCGGCTCACGGAACGTTTAAAAATTTACCTGATTTAAAATCTTTTGAATGTGTATTAAATATCAATGGAAGAAAACACTTTGATGCTGTTATGTCGTTGAGTAAACAAGATCAGAAGAATGGATATATGATAATACCAAAATTATATATAGCCGTTAACAATGAAAAAATATCTGAACTCGCAGGTTAATTAATATCTACACATTAATATTTAAACAAATTTTATAATAGAAAAAAATAATTATAATTGTATTATTTAATAGGAAGTTTACATTTTACCAATAAGAAAGGAGTTTCTCAATATGATGTGAGCTTAGAATTTCAAACGAAAAAATTAGCAAGTCGACTGATTGGATACATTACTTGGAATGGACCGAGCAAGGTTAATTCATGATAAATAAATATGATTATTCTTAATACAATAATATATAAATGAAATATTTCAGGGTGCAAAATTACGTTTGGATTATAAGTTTCTAAACGAACGAAAACAAATTGTACGAATGGACGCTTTAATTAGCAATAAAGATGTTAATCAGCGGAAAGATTTTTATGGTGAATTAGGATTAGATTTCTCATCATATCCACATTTGAATTTTTATACAAATTGTAGATACAAGGTATAAATTAATTTTTTTAATCAATATTATATTTGAATTTTGAATATTTATATTTTTATTCATCAGGGCAATCAAAACCACATGGAACTGAATTACAATTTAAGCACATCGAGGCAGGTGAATAGCGAAAATGTCACTTTTCACTATTCATATTCTAGACATGCCACTAATTACGGATATAAGCTCCATCATCATGTCAAAACGATAAAACCGTATCTTGATGTTAATTTTAATTATGTAGAGGTATTTCATTTTTTTTAATAATAAAAAAAATCATAAAAAATGCATAATATCTGAAATAATTTGATATTTTCTTTATTTCCTAGGACGATGGTCTTTCGCTATTCGGTGTAACAATTGGTTATGACAAAATAAATCATCTCGGTGGACAAGCAGGAGTCTGGGGCAAATTATACACCCCTAAAGATACAAAGTTTTATTTGGAAGCGGAATTGAATGCTACAATGCCGACATTTACCCCAATGAAGTTTCATCTAAATTTACATGAGAAGATAAAAAATGAGTTTCATGTAGGTTTTTTATTGTCGTTGTATTGTGTGAACCTATATCAATTTGAACGTAGGTTTCGAGATTAACGTCAGGATTGAGACGGCAAGAAATGCTTTTATCAGCTATTTACGTTGTCGCCAATTCTTCTTAAAGATTTGTCTCCGAAACCTGCTGTGTTACATTTGATCTGTTCTTCTTTGTGGTTGTGAGACGTACTAGATAAATAATAACCTACTGAAAGTGTTGAAATTTAATAAAACTATACTTCAACTTCCTTCACAAAGAATGGTGGTTCGGTAGAAAAATGCTATCAAGATACCCACATCTTCACAACTAGACCATTTTGGGAGGTCTACAATTTTTCCAATACTCGTAGGATGGGAAGCTGAATTACAATTAATAAATGTTACAAACCGACATTTTCTCTCACATCCTTTCGCTGAGCCAAACCTAATTTAGGCGCCCATACTATCAACTGATATATTATAAGAATCTGATAATTATGTTTCTGGAGTCAGATAATTTTCCCAAAATACCAATATCAAAATAAGTGAAGAGTTTAGGCAAGCCCTTCTGGGGTAACCACCCTCTTCTTATATTATCTAACTTTTCTAACCTTAATTTAAAAATTTATAGATATCTGCAGAAGGAGTATGGTTCACTGGAATAGACGCTAAAATAGCTGCACTCTACCAGGATTTAACTACGCTTCAATCATCCTCACGGCGACTAAAAGCCGTGATAACTAGTGGAAAATTTGAAACCATTGGACTAGATTTGAAAATTACTCAGGATAATAAGCAAATTAATATCCATATAAAGGTATTTTTAATTAATTAACTAATACATTTATATAATTATTCATTTGATTTTATCTAAAACTTTTAAAATTATTTTAGGGAGATCAAGGACTCGATCAGTACGGATTCACTGGAAAATATATTCATTTTTCACCTTACAACATTTCATGCTTTGGACAATTTGATTTTAAATCTAAAATGTATAGCGTTAATGTGATAGCAAATATTTTGAATGATATCAACATTATTACAAACATTCACCTTGACCAGTAAGTGAAATGCAATATAGAATATGCGATATAATTTTGATAATACAGTCAACCTTTCCATAACGTTCAGATGGGACCACACTATAGAAAAAAAACGCTTTAGAAAGTTAGGCACCCATACAAAATTTGG